>JAZGTH010000009.1:13350000-13950000 GCA_036877525.1 Chromobotia macracanthus | reverse complement strand
CACCACTCTGAAGTTATGAACCCATAAATTTGATATGTGATAATACCAATGACCCACTGCATTGTTTACCTGTTTGGAGGCGCAATATCTCAGCTGATCTTTTAGGTGAGTTGAAAGTTTCACTGTGGTGTTAGCCAGTGTCCTTGCCTACCATCAAATTCATGGGTTCATAACTTCAGAATGGTGCAGTTAAAAGGTCTGGATATTTGCATGGTGTTGGACAAGGACACTGGCTATAACCTCATTTCATATCAAATCATATAATCTATCAAAACAGGCAATCTCTCTATTTAGCCATGTATTTGTTGCCTACTGCAAAAGCAGGGCAAAATTGATCATAATAAATGTGGCTTTTACTCTACATTACATAAATGTGTAAGGTAAGGTGTAGTTTTTTATTAACAAATTGCTTTAAACAATCAATGCAAGTGTTTTACCTGCTGTTTGAATGACAAAAAGCTCCACATATTAGACATTCTTTACGACCTAGACTTAATTTGTGCCATTTAACATTAAACCCCCTTTACTACAATATAAAAACATGTATTAGAAAAATAATTTTATTTATACCCCCAAAATTGCTTTGACACATATTGCCAGGATTCCCTGGAAGTCACAAGGTGATGTTTGGACACAGGCGTGGCTTCTAATGTCACACATTGACATAGGCGTGGATTCTGACATCACACTTTGAAGTGGGCCGGGTTGGATGTCCACGGCAGGCTGTAGCCATCCCTACTTGGCCACAACCGATTCCTGTGCAACACAACAGTCCGGAGGCTTAGTGGTCCAATAAAAAATATTTCTCTATTTGTGAAACCACAACGAAAACAGACCTCTATAATGTTATCCATGTTCATACATCAAGGTCAAACTGGGAAATTGTGAGAAGGTATGTTAAATTTTACGATATAAGTTAAATATTACGATGCATTTCTGAGGGAAAAAAATAACAATTGCAAGATGTAAGAGATATAAAGTCGCAATTCTGAGAAATAAAGCCCAAATTTTGAGATATTAAGTCACAATGACCTTTTTAAATTTTTTACTGAGGTGTAGACAAGCTTCCATACTTCAGTCAAGAGCAGGTGTGCTGATTTTAGCAGGCAAATGCACTTTAGTGATGGCGGGTCAACTTCAAAAATATTGATTAGTTGAATCTGATTAGCTCCATTATCGGAGTCAACTTCAGTTCGATTATTTTGTTCTTTACAAAATTAATGGTTTTCTTTTTTATACAGGACATTATTGATTCAAACCAATTGGCAGCTGTGAACCTTTGCATCTCTCTAGCTCGTTTCTGACTAAATAAATTTGACCCTTGGCTATTTACTTGACCAATTCTGGCAGTCACAAGAATATGAAATTGACACTAGTCAAGGACAATCTCAGCAATGTTTACATTTTACCACTGAATTAAATACACAAATTTTAGCACCACTGGAAAGGAACATGGACCAACCAAAAAGAATAATATTAATAATAAATAAGAATAATAGTATTAAATCATGAAACATTGACATCAAAGACATGTTGGAAAGCATTAACTGCACAGATCTGGGGAAGGTTCCATAAAAAATTTCTTCCAACTGTTTAATCAGGTATGACTTCAGCTGTCTGAACTTGCTCCCCAGTAAACGGCCAATTCTACCAAAGCCACTTTGGTAGTAAATAAACAAAAGGTCAAAGGAACTGAGGTTTTGTTGTTTTTTTTTATTTTAACTGAAACTGGACTTGAACACTCATTTTTTCGTTTCCTCCTCCTTTGACAGGGTCTTAATAATTTCTTCCTTTTTGGCCTGCAGGCGCTCTTCCCGGCGCTTACGGGCTTCCCTGGTCTTAGAGCGGCGAGCCTCAGCCTGGTCACTATGACAAAAAGAAATGAAAATACTGTCATCCTATCCACATTCTTCCAAACTTGCAAGTTCACATTTTCAAACAGCCTATCCTTCCCTCATTACACTACTGTATTTCAGAATTTCATATTTGATAAAAAACGCAGTGATTCAGTGCAGTGATTCTCAACCCCGTCCTGGAACACTACCTAGCACTGGACATTTTTAAATTTTAGTCTGCTGTGTTATGCAAGGTAAACATCAAAAATATGCAGTGTTGGGTGGTGCTTCAGGACTGGGTTTTAAACTGTTTTTAACTTTTATTTAAACAACAAGAATCCACTAAAATTGTGCTTATAAGAATAACAACACTTAGAGAAATAAAGCAGTGTCAGAAAACAGTTTTAAAGAGACATGAATGCAAGTCTTTTGAAATAGTCCATTATCTGCCATTTTGACTTACGACAGGAGCTTTTTGCGAGCCTTATCAGCCTTCAGTTTGTGGATGTGCTCCATTAGGATCCGCTTGTTTTTGAACACGTTTCCCTTAGCTCTAAGATATAGACTGTGGTACCTTAAAATGTAAACCATAAACATCATTAGTGCTACTTTCATTACAAAAAAATCCAACAAAATTCAAATGTGAAAGTTTTATCTATTATCTTCTTATTAACTTACATGTGCCTATCAATCTTCTTGGATTCCCTATAACGACGCAGAAGACGACGAAGGATTCTCATGCGACGCATCCAGCAAAGCTTCTCTGGCATACGAGCATTAGCTGTACCCTTCCTCTTACCTGAAAGCAATTACCCAATGCAAAAAAAATTAACTAAAAGACATGATTGACTGCACTGTCAACAAATCTAAAAATAGAATTGTCAGATTCCTTTGAAAAAGTAATACATACAATACAATTCAAATGAATAGATGAATACAATTTTGTATAATGTAATACATAAAGTTCAGGGTCAACATACCAATACCCATGTGGCGACCCTTACGACGTGCCAGTGTGTTCTTGCGGCAACGTGCACGAGAGTGAACAGTGACAGGTTTTTTAATAATCAGACCATCCTTCACCAATTTACGAATTTGCTGGCCTAAAAATAAATAACCTGTAAAAGACTTGTACATCACAGAAATCTGCTAAACATGCTGACAGTTCCCATTTTACAAACAATTATATCCAAAGCGCCATAAAAATAACACTAAAGTATGGCTTTTTTATTTTATTTTGAAACTAATTTTCTGGTCAGCATTATTTTCACTGTTCACTGTACAAAGGTGTCAAACAAACTTCAATTTTCAATTCAACACAGTGCTTTTATGAGCCGAAGAAAGCAAATGTCTTACGAGAATTTGCATTGGCGATCTCATTTGTTTCGTTGGGGTCGAGCCAGACTTTCTTCTTACCACAGCGCAAGACGCTGGACGCCAACCGCTTCTGAAGCCTAAGCATGCTAAAATGATTAAAACAGTATTAAACTTTTTAATAATGTTCATACTGAAAATAAACGTATACATATAAAATGCATGTGGCAAACAAACTTAGTATCATTAGAAGGAATTTACAAAGGTCTAACAAAACTGTTATTAAACTAATTAATGCTACAGTGTGTGTATGTGTATGTATATATATATATATATATATAAAATATGTACATTTAACATTTGAAAATGAAAATTTTCTTTTCTCCAAAATACAAACATGACCTTACATAACACACTTCAATCCAATCCAGTCAACTGACTGGATAGCTAACAAGTAGCAACACTAAACTATATTTTGTATAGTTAGGACTAACACACTTCATGATCACCACAATAAACATGTTCATAATCGCCACCTTACAGCACCTGTCACATTTATGATCTAGTAGAGTAGATCTACTACTTCATAATCTCTAGAGATCCATACGTGTATTAAACTGACCGCACATTTATGTATATTTATGCTTGAGTATCGTGTTTATTTGGATAGTTTACAAAATGAAAACAAAACCAATTGTATTGCATTACATTGGTTTACACTTCAAATCTTTTACTTAAAACATTAATCATTAACAATTATTTAGTTATTTGTAAAATAAAGTGTCATGTAAAAAATATAATTCAAAGTTTTAAAGTAGCTAGCTACTTTTTGAAAGTAACTTGCCATGGAACTAACTACTAATTAATTTACACCTTTTCTATTTTGACCATTTTTTGGGAAAAGAAAACAACTTTTCTAGTGTTTTACCCACATATATGACAGCACTCTACACCAATTAAGTGACTGATACAAATCGTTCCTTTATAATGTTTTTGTTTTCTTATGTTTGTTTTTTCTTATGTTTATGTTTCTTATGTTTTCTTAATGTTTTTGTCTTTCTTAACTTAGCTGACCAGGACTTTTTGGACACACATAAAAAAAGGTCTATCACAATAAACATTTCTGGGTGTATTTGAAGAACCTAACCCTAATTTTCATGCTTAAATAAAGCAGAATGAGCAACTTGACAAAAACAGACAGATGAATACCAGAGTCTTTTTGAACAAAAGATATGGCTTTTCCCCATATGTAGTGGTGTGAATGTTAAAGACTTTCGTACTAGAAAAAAACAGTGGTGTTTTATTTGGATGAAAACATACTGTATTAAAAATGTATCTCATAAACATGCCATTCCCGCAGTATATAACCAAGTTGATGTAGCTTATAAAATACCAAACAAAGTCACTTGATCCAAACCATGTTAAACAGAGTATATATACTAGTAAACCGTGTACTAATGTTGATAAATGTCAGTATGCGATGTTTATTTAGACCGAGTGCGGAGAACAAGGCGACTTGAGGCCTGCATATTTGACACAACACAGTTGTAAAACTCATTAACGCAAATGGATAACCTCAACTGAGTATAAATTCCAAAAAACAACATCCTTACGTTTACCATTTTGCCAAAGCATTGGAGTAAAATATTATATTTTAACAACTTTGGCCATTTTTGTAGGAGTTGATCGCGAGCTCTTACCTCATTGTGTCGGATCACTGAGAGAAAAGAGCGTGTACGTCGAGCACTGGAGAATACCATTATAAAGGATTTGTACATTTGGCAAATTATTAGCGCTTAAACTTTCTCTAAAGAAACACATGTACAAAGAAATAAGAACAAACGTTTTATAGTACGTTATATGTTTCACTTTATAGTTAATACCACGCACCCCTGTAAAAGCCAACACTGTAGTTCGTTAAGGTAGACGTAAGGGACGCTCAGACCCCTGTTAATATCGACATAGTACCTTCCAAACGAAAAAGTGCATTATGGGCTAAGATTTGATTTTGTGTGTACTCTTTAACTGTTAAATACAGTAATTAACGTGTAAATAATATTTATGTTTATTAATGTTTATGTTTATATTTATTTATGTTTATGGTTATGTTTATTTAATAAACTTGTTAATGATTAATGAGGTTTATGTTTAAAAGAACATGTTTAATCTGTTTAATCTGGTTAATATAGGCCTATAAGAAACATCAATGTGTTCAAGATACTCTTTTATTTTTCAATTCAAATCATTTCATAAACAAATATCAAACTATACACAACTGTCACTCTCTCGCCTCTTTCCTCCATTTCATAAATGTGAGGTAATATAAAAATGCTTATTTGTAATTACATAACTGACACTAGATCTCCATACTGGGGCATGGTAGATAGAGTACCCTCCCCACACTGTAACAATTACTGAAGTACTGTTAGAAGCAGAGTAATTCTTAAAAATAAAGTGTGTGTATTTATTTTTTATTTATATTTATTGCATTTAATACATAAAGTTAAAATTAAAATACTTTATCGTATCACAGTTTTTATAGTCATTAAGTAAGCCATTGATATAGTTAGTGACCTGAACAAACTCCTAACCCAAAGTATTAAACTTCAATATAAAGGAAAACTCAACCACAGAATGAAAATTCTCTCATAATTGCCATCACCCTCATGCCATCCCAGATGTTTATGACTTAACAATATGTTTGTATGAGAATAATATATGAAAGTTTTGAGTTCCATGTCAATACATTCTAAAAACTGCTGGGTTAAATAAAACCCAACTTTAAGCCCACTGCTGGGTCACTATTGGACAGAACACATGTTTGGGTTGGTTCAACTCAGGTTTAACAGATTTCTGGGGTCACATTGTCCATGTGACCCAACCAGTGGGTGAAATGAACTCTCTTGCTGGGTTAAATACTACCTATACATTGGGTTATTTCACTTTACATTCTTGTTTCACTAAGAACAACATAGTCAGGAAGTTGTCAGGCCAACACCTAAAGCTCACTGACAGCCCGAGTTAAATAAGCCCACCCACATGTTTCTACAATGTTCTAGGTGGTTAGGGTTGCTAGGGTGTAGCTAGACAGTTAACAGGGTAAAACTAATAGACGGATGTGTGTGTGAATGAAAAGAGCCATGATGTTCTCTGCCATGTCTATGATGTTCTGGTGCTGAGATATAGCTAATTCATGTTGGTTGCTAGGGTGATGTTAATGGTTATTAGGACATGGCTGGACAGTAATAATTAAGTCATAAGTCATGAGTCATAAGAGGCCAACCACTTGTCTCTACGATGTTCTGACTCCTCTCAACTTTTTAAATGGAAGTCAGTGGGGTGGTTGCTAAGGTTCTGTAACTGGTTTCTAGGGCGTAGCTATGAAGTTGAAATGTCACCATTTGTTGCTGCTTACTAAGCCTATCGATATGAGCCCACCCCAGTTCTTTTCGACATTCTAATGCAGCGCTATGACATCACAAAGATCTGCCCAATGTTACGTCTATGGGATTTTTCAATGGAAGTCAATGGGGTGGTTGCTAGGGTACTGTAACTGGTTGCTAGGGCGTGGCTATGAAGTTAATATGTCACCACTTGACTGGTATAACTTAAAAAAAAGTTAAGCAAATTTCCAGCTATTTCTTATAAGTTACATGAACTCCACACCAGTCAAGATTACAAAGAGTAAATTGAAATGACTTGTGAAACCAAACTGATTAAACTTAAAAATTTAGGGCAGCAAAGTTTATTTTACAGTGTACATTTTGATGCTAAGCTATAACATCACAAAATTCAGCCCAATGTCAGCCCAGTCTATGGAATTTTTCACCCACTTTTTCATAAGCCCTAAAACCATTGTACACCTGATCACTTACAGAAGTCATAGCACATCCCTTCTCAATAAGCCGGTCGATTTGACACTTCATTCATGGGTCTACGACAAACCATGGGGGACAAGTAGCTTGTAGAAACTTTGTCCAGAAAAGAAGGAAGAAAAAGAAGAATAAGTATGCAAGAGAATAATAGTGATGCTTTGTTTCACAAGCACCACTAATAATAAGCTTAAATAGAATAACAATATGTTGTCTTTTTCAAGCACAGAAATATACAGAAATATAAAACACACTTGGAAATGTAATGGACTTTATGAGGAATCCCCATCACTTCCCTTACAATTCTTAATATCACTGTGGCAGAACAGTTTTTCTTTTTGACAGGCCATCTTCATCTTGAACATTTACTACAGCCTACCTGTTTTAAAGTGCAATATTTAAATCTGCATAATTGTGTAAATACATATTTATATTTGTAAAAGATAGATTTATTAGGTTTTAATATACAGGACTTATGTATATTAAATATTGTATATTTTTAACAGCTATCAGTATCAGAACCAGAATCAGAATGAGCTTTATTTGCCACATGCACAGATGCACAAGGAATTTGTTGTGGCATATACATAGGAAACAGAAAAAATTAAATATAAAGATAATAAAATAAATAATAACAAGATTTAATAACCTAAATAATATAAATAATAACATAAGATTTAAGTGGGAGAGTTACTTACACATATGCATAAGGTCTGTATATTAAAACTTTATATATCTATATTTTACTAAATGAAATATGTATTTTCGTGATTATGCAGAAAGAGTTAGGCTTTTAACGGATTAGCATTAATAAAGTTTAATTCCAATGGAACGGATAGTGTCAATAAGAAGCTGTGAATCAGAAGCTGGATTTAGCCTCATCATTAAATATTAATGTAGGTGACCACCTTATAAAAACAGTTTACACATCACATCCACACTGAAAATTTTGTTTTCTACACATTCTGTGACTGTATTAAAATGTTATATTCGACTTTAAAGGAAGCTGTAAACCGCCTCCATAATTTGTAGAATATACAACTCACAGAAATATGATCCACAGACCAGACAAAACTACTGATTTTATTTGATACTACTGATTTTTATTTGATTTGTTACTCATGAGTTTTGAATACCAAAATTGTAGTTCACATCATTTGCATTTTATTAATGACTGCACATCCCCACTTTCAGGCAGTGATAACTTATCTATAACTTATCTACTGAATAAAGGGTGACCTTTTCAAATGCAGACACTGAGTATATAAAAGGTAATTTCATTTAATTCATTTAATTTCATTTAATTGGATGTTTTCTGTAACTAATCTATATTATTGTTTTATTCAGCAGTGTAAGCGCAGATGGAAATAAAGAGATTCAGTTTTTGACTTCTAAAAGGGTATGTTTGTGGTGAATGGATGTTTGTTCAAAACAATTCATTTTCCATTACTATATGTTTCCACTTTAAATGTATACCTTTTGTTTTCATTTATATATAGTGTATATTTTTCACTTTATATTGATTATTACATTACATCATTGCTTTTAGTATACTTTCTTTGTTCCTTTAATTTATTTTTATTTTAGTTTTGTATTTCCTTATGTCATAATTGCTTAATACACTTAATGCCATTTCCCTGGTTTCATCAGCCCTGGGGCCCATTCTTTGTACGTCGTTAACTCAGTTTGATGGATTTTATTGTTGACGATTTGGCATGATCTTGGATTATTTGGTTCTTCGACACTCATCCTGAAGTTGTTGTCACAGAAACGGGTCGTAAGCTTAAACCTGCTCGGAAGCAGGCTTATTTCATGTAAACAGGATTAGATTGCAGCCATGTCTTACCTGTTTTTACAAGAGTAACCTTTTGCGAAAGGCGTGAGACAGACAGGACCTATTAGCAGTTTTTTCTTTTTGAAAGATTTCATTTTTTACATGAGGGTGTCATTTACATAATTTTTTGGAATCTCATATTAAAAGTTCGACTTATTGTAGCATGTGCTGCATTACACAACATTGCCGCCATTAGAAAGGAGAGGACCCCTGTGGTGGAGGACTAACCTGATGATGACCTTCAGACGGTGCACTTGGACCAACCTAGTGGCAGAACTGCACGGTGTTACGGTGGAGGCTCCCGTACTGCCTCCTTCGGTCCAATAGAGGGAGCCTTCCCCTGAGTATTAGGTTGATTCGGACTACAACTCCCATAGGGCCACATTCCTGGGGCTGATCACCTCTGTACCAGTTTCCAGTTTGTGGCCTATTTAAACCCCAGACTTACATGTGCTCTTTGCGAAGTCTTGTTTTGCCCCGGCTAACACTACTAAGTGGTATTCATTGTTGTTCGGATTACCCGTTGCTGTTTGGATTGTTTATACCTTGTTTGATTCTCCGCCGCCTGCCCTGACCCTTGGATTGTTTATACCGTTTATGATTCTTTGCTGCCTGCCCCGACCCTTGCCTGTTCACAGATTCCGATTAGCCTAGCCCTGGACATTCCTGTTTACCATTGTTGACCCTGCCTGTTATTGTTGTTCTTAATAAACGCTGCAAATGGATCCTGCTGCCTCAGTCCCCTCGTTACACACGGGATAGGATTGTGGAACACTATTTTTAAGAATTAAAATAAAAAAATAAATTAAAAAAATTTCTTTGAAAAAAAGTCATATTTTGCCAGATATTGCTATGCAAGGTCAACAGTAGTGCTCTGTGTGAAATGGTTTTAGTACTTACTCTGAAGTTGGATCTCCATTTCTCCCCTCAGTTTTTGTTTTTTTTAAATTCCCAATATTCAATCTTATGCTGCAGACTGCATTTACAGAGGGAACGGATGTCACCCTGTGCCATTTACAGAGAAAATAAATTGAACTCTCAAAACATGCCTCATACAAAAAAAAATCACTGTCCACCTCTGTGTCATTTCTCTGTGCAGACTCCCTCTCTGTAGACCTTTCTGCAGATGATGCCTGCAACTTATATTGCAGTCAAAATATACAAGTACATTGATTGATACAAATTTATAGTGTGTTTTTGTGTAGTTATGCACTTACAGGTACTTCCTCCAAAGGACACTCATCCGGGAAGGTTTCTTCACTGTCCAGTGCAAAAACAATAAACGGTATGACAAAGTAATACACTTTCTTCACTATTGATGTAAAAAAACCAAAGTACAACAAGTCCACTTACTGCACATGCTTAGCCACCACTTGTATGGGAACAGGTAAAAGTGTTGGTTCATTACAATGAGGTACACAGTAAAAGCATAGCAACATTTTTACATTCACTCAAAGTAGGTTTAGCTGCCTTCCTTTCATGGGTGTCAATGCAATTCAGAGCACTACTCAACATTTAACAATTGAAATGAGTGTGGCTGACATTTGAAATACACCAATTCAAGGTCACAGCCAATTATTTTACAGTACACAAAGATAATTTAAAGCCTCTTTACCAGTAATAAAGGTGCTGGTGTTGCTACCTTAGACCCACAGCTGGGGTCCAGAAGAACTACCCCCAGGGATGCCCTGAACATTGGGTCTGTTCACATTTAACCCAAGGGCCAGCTCTTCTGCCGGAGTGTGACATGGGGGTGCATTGGGTGCATTGGACATTGGGTCTTTTAAAAAAGGCTAAGAACAGTATATGTAGTTAATATTACCATTTTGTAGAATATTCTTGTATTTCACCTTTACTTGTTCCCAAGTTCTAGTGGGTGCCACGGTGGCTCTAATATAAAAGATTAAAGTAATTATGAAAACTAAAAAAAGAAAAGCACATAATATACTGTATACTGTAATAAGTGATAAAAACATCTAACATGTCACTGCTTACACATTTAATTTGTCTCCAACTTTTTGCCAACCCTCTCTCCTGACTTTTGCAGCCTTTGAGGTGTTCCCTGATGTTTTTATTAAAGTTTGGAACTTGCCATAGCCCTCCATTAAGAGTTCCTGCTCCGTCAGTAAGAAAAAGTTGGCACGTTGTTTGGCCATTGTGGGCAACCAATAGCAGCATTGCTAATCAGTGTTTCTACTATCGATACATAGCCCCTTTTAAACCAGCACATGAACGTGTGATGATCTCAGATAACTCAATCCAGCCATACAAATCATCAACAACAGGTGTGTTCGAAGAACCTAATTAGACAGATAATGATTAGCTGGATCATATCATCTCGGATGTGTCTTTTGATATCGGATGTAATAAGCGACATACAAGGAACGGGCCCCAGGTTTTGTTGTCTTTGTAAATTGTCTGCATTTTCTCCTGAATTGTCTGCCTTTTGTTGTGTTTGAGCACATGCCTTTGTTTTGACAGCTCGCCATGTTCTCAGCTCTCATTGTCGCTTCTTCCCTGCCCTTTTGTTACCTTGTTAGCTCCTCCTCATCACCTTGTTATTGACTTTTATAAGCAATTGAGTGTATGATGATAGCACCAGACCATCTGAAGGACTTTATCCTCCTCTGATTCTGACTTTCTGGCTTCAGCTGTGGTTTTGGGTGCTGTTGTTATTTCTGCCCCAACCTAGTTTTGGATGTCCTGGCCTAGAATCTGCTGCCTATGGCCACATCTGTCATTAAATCTATTCTGTGATCAGACAAAGAATAGATGTGTGGTCTATTTGCTGCCAGTTTTGCGGTGCGGAGGGCTGAACTCATTGGTATGGGTGAGGCCAGGAGTCAAGGTCATGATCCACCCCTACTTTAAAAAAGTACAAAAAAAGAAAAAAATGACCCAGACTATATAAAAACAGGCTATGTATAGACAGGTTATATATAGATAGCTATCATATATAATAATTATTATCATAAATTATAAAATATAATAATATTACCATAATAATAATACCACCTTTCCCTCAGTAACATGACAAATTCATGACAACACGTCACTTCAACAGTTGCCTCATAAAGCGAGATCTGGCCTGGGTGATAGTGTTTACCACTGCTGATCAGGTCTCCTGCATCTTGTCCAGGAACCACACATAGAAATTCCAGGGGTCTGAACATGTGTGCCAAATTGTGCCCTGCCCCTGAGAAAGAAGGTCCTTCCTCAAAGTGATCCACCAGGGGGAGATGCTTTTAAGACTGTAAGCTCTCAGAACCACATCTGTGTGGGTCAGCAGGTCTACCTGTGCCTTGCTAAACTGACTCCAAATTAGATGAAGCACCTGAGGGTGGATTCTCCAATCTCTAAAGAGGGTAGCCTAATGCACAAGAATATCTGCTGCATGACTGAGATTGCCCACAATATGAGTGGTAGAAAGTTCAGTCTATGCTGATTCCAGAAGAGAAGGTCGATGAATTGTGATGTGACATGCCAGTCAATGATCAATCAGATCAATGGTCGAGTGTCCTGAGACAGCTCGCCAGTTGCGTACGGTACCCCAGCTCAGGTTGGATGCTGTTGTGCCCATCTCGGAACTTGAGTCTGAAGCCAATGCTGAAGAGGTCTCACATGCATTTCAATTCAATTTTATTCAAATAGCACTTTTTACAATGTTGCATTGCTTCAAATCATAGCTTCTAAAACATAGAATTGTAGTGATCTTCACACGGGGCACCAATTAATGGTATGCCTCACAAGGGACACCAAAGGTGTGTGAGTTTTGGTCACACAAGTGTGTGTGTGTGTCAGATGACCTCTCCCTCCTTTTACCTCGGGGCACCAGCTGAGGAATTCCACCTCAACATTCGTTGGAGTAATCCAGCATAAATCATAAATGATAAGAAAAATTATGTAAAGTGGAGGGGGTAAATCACCTGGGATATCTGAAGGATTTTGTGAGATTCTTGCTAACTTGTAGAGCCTCTGATTACCAACACAAGAAAGACACAATTGTACAAATAAAAAAGGGTTTATTCACTAAACATACAAAGATAAATAACTACTGGATAATGTATAGAAATAAAAATAACACTACAATTGAATAATACTTTAGAAAGATTGGATTTTCGAATGAAAACAATGACTGGAATAAACACAGAGTGAAAGATACAATGCTGTTGCTGAATGTAATGGCAGGAGAATATCCTTAGGCTGTCCACTCCCAGAGATAACACCTATACTCTCTGCTAAGTAGCACATACAAAGCCTAAACTGCGATTACTAGTGCCAAGGTCTTGAAAGAGGTTTGGAAGGAAAAAATATATTTACATTCCACACAATCAGGAGATCAGTCCTACATTGGAGACGTCCTCACAGGTTGTGCCGGTTGTGTACAGTCCGAAAAGTGCAGAATCACTCCCAGAGAGTTGCAGTCACAGAGAAAGATTGTAAGTCCAAGGCGTGATAGAGTCGTTGCAGTTGAGCTGTGAGGCCAGAAGAGCCATGAGGATTGGTAAAGTCCACCTGTGCAGAGGAATGTAAAATTGAAGGTTTACTTGCAAAAGCTTAACCTTAGTCGAACTGTTGTTTCTTCCTAGTTCGGTCAGAAAGCTCAGAACAAGGATGAATCCGCTGATAAGGGACTTTATCTCTTTCTAGTGAGGTAGAGATTGTAATTCGGTGCCCCCTGTTTCCAGTAAGGTGACTGGTTATCAGGGTGAAGGCTGACCACGCCATATTGCCCACTCCAGCTGTGTGGAACTCGTTTGCATAGTGTAAAAGTCAATTTTAGAAAAATGTCCCTGAACCTTTATCTATGCATTTTTTCCTGTCCAAACCACTCTCAAAATACACTTGACAATATACTGAATGCATACATACCAAACATGATGTTGAAAGGCTGGAATAATCATTTGTACCTATATTCAGGTGAGTACAGGTACAGGTGAGATTACACGTTATTATAACATTCCAGCTACATTTACCCACACAATGACAATGAAATGAGAGGGTCCTCTCCCTCCCTTAACCCAACAGGGGTATATGGCAGTTCTCTTAGCCTCCTTATCTGATGGCACTGGGCATCTGGTTGTGTTAGCCCGTCAATGTCCAATCACAAGTGAGCAAACCTTCCTCTGTTGTGTCAGTTAGAGAGGGGCCCCTTCTTAAACTGGGCCCTGGAATGTCCTTTTTTGCTGTTCATTACAGAATAAAAAAGAATTATAATAAAGAACAGAACAAATTTCAGACAAAGGGTTAGGGTTGTTCAACAAAGAATACATGATATTATTGCAAATAATTTATGAGATGTATATTAATCAGACTAATTAGGCATACTACGTTTATTAGTGAGTTAGGTTAGGGTTAGGTTAAAAAAGGGGTGACTGAACCGATAAAACTACAAAATCATTAAGATATGCCATTGCAGCTAACATGGAAATGCCATTTAAAAAAATAACATCTTATGGGACAAGGGTATAAGGGATTTGCAATAGTACCATGAAATACACAGAACACACAAAGTAAAATGCATACTTAAAATATATGTTAAAAATACCTGAAGATTACACAATGAAGGAGAATGGGAGATAATTTGAGACAAAGGAGTAGCAAATTAGAAGAGTCTTTTGGACTGTAATTATATCATCTAAGTTAGATAAGCTAAGTTAGATGTCAGCAGTCTGCCAGTAAGCAAGCCAACAGGGTGACAAGATCAACCAATGCATCATCCGCTGCTGCCAAGAATGCTATAAGAGCCTCTAAAAATTGTTTTAGTGGGACCAGTGCTTTTCACCTAAATAAATTCAACCATCTCAGCTCTGATTGGGTGCATGCCTTTGTGAGGCACATTGTCATATTGACTGAGTCAAACTCCACACAGAGAAAAGAGATCTAAGAGCTCTGTGTTGGGGGTAAGCTTGTTCTTTTCATAGTTGACCTAAAGTCCTAACCGGCTTATTATTTGTTAAAGTATTTGGTATTGACTATTTAGATTCAGACTTTTCGGCAGAGTAGAGTAATGCATACTGTTTCTAATTCTTATAATCACAAGTGCAGAGATGGATTTATGTTTACAGAAATAGTATCCTCTGCTCTCCATTTATAACAAATATAGTATCCTCTGCTGTCATTTATTAGGTGAAAAACATAGATGCACTATATGTTCTGTTTTACTGGATCTTTGCAAAGTTGGTTCTGATCTATCAGCTTGACCATCTGCATGTTCTGGATCTGATACAATAAAACATTAAATTCAATTTTATTTATATAGTACTTTTCACTATGTTACACTGCTTCAAAGCAGCTTTACATATAATGAAAAAATAAAGCAGAACAAATGTCAGACATGTTCAACACAGAATACATGGTATTATGGCAAATTATATGTATGAGATAAAAGTATATTAATATAACTAATTATGCATACTAAGTTTATAGCAGGTTTATGAATAAAGGGTTGACTGAACCGATAAAGACTACAATAGCATATTAAGCAAGATATGTTTTTCTTAAGAGTCAGCTTACATGGAGATGGCGCATAAAAAGATTACATCTTACAGGATTGATAGGGGTTTTAAGGCATTTGCAATAGTACCATACAATACACAACACACAAAATATATACAATAAAAATACCTGAAAATTACACAGTGAAAGAGAATGAAAGAGAATAGGAGACAAATAAAAAACAACAACAATAGAAGAGTTTTTAGGACTGTAATTACATAATTTTGCTAGAAGCAATATTTAAACAATTTACAAAACCCTAAGCTAAGTTAAATGTCAGCACTCTCCCAGTAAGCAAGCCAACAGGGTGACAGTGGCAAGGAACCAAAACTCCAATGATGTATAGATAGAGAAAAACCTTGAGTTAAGCCAGGCTCAACCGGAAGAGTCAGTTATCCTCTGGCACGTTAAAGCTGCAATTTGTCATCCTTTCTTGGATGTAAACAGAGAGTTGATAATGATTATTTATTGATTTAAAATTGCCGGGTCTGATTATATCTAACAATATGTCAGGCACTGAGAAATGTTACCAACAGAAATGGTGACAGAAGCATAATGTTACTAGCTGCAGCTTTAATTTCACACTTTTTATCTGTTATTTCTTGAATATTGTGAAGGATGAGGCTGACCGAACAGATTTGTGAAGATGGATTGCGAAGATGAATGAGCGGGAGAGTGGTTTTTAGCCCTGTGAAGAAGGTACCACTTGAAGAAGGTGTTGCATGCTCAGTAATATGTTGTGTAGTGCATAATCGCAGTAGTACAAGGTTTTAGCAGAGTGGACACTGGTAGAGAAAGAGGAGAGTTGTAACTGATACCATGAGTTTGAATTGGAGGGAGTACTGTGAGCTGGCCTGGAGGAGAGAGGACAAGGTTGTCTTGAAAAGATGTTATTGTTGAGAGTAAAGTGTCCATGGTGGTGTTCACATCCAAGGATGAGAAATATGTAAAAAGGGAAGATAGGATGAAATGGCATGGGAAATGGGGTTAGGAGAGAGGGTGCATAGATTACACTTGAATGAAACTGGTGGAGGTTTAGGTGTAGTGCACGTAGGCAGGTGGATATTGAATGTAATGAAAAAATGAGCTGAAATATAAAGAGGGGAAACATTAATATTATCTGTGGTGCAGATATGTGGAAGATGAATGATTAGTGATGGTTTCCAGATTTGTGAGCTTCTGTGGTGGTGAGGTGAGTGAGGCGAGTACAGCTTGGAGGTCTGCAGCACAGGGCTTCTCCAAGTGGATCTTGAAGTCCCCAAAAATTATTAGTTGAGTCCTCTGGATGGAACTTGGTCTCAGTAAGGTCTACTATTTTGATATACGGTCTAATATGTTAATAATTGCACTTAAGAGACATGGAGTTTTCACTGCTACATGCAGGTGGTAGATGCGTTTTATACTTAGCACCCAAACTCTGGAACAGTCTTCCCAGCGTTGTCCAGAAGGCAGTTACACGCCCATCTGATTCTTATCTTATTCCCATCTGTTTAATTCAGAAAACACTATGGTTTTATGACTCAAATCCCTTAATAAAGGAAAATCCCTTGTTAGGCTGCATTAATTAGGTAAACCGGAACCCCAGGGACACGTCCTGTAAGAACAGATGTACTGGTTCTACTCTTAGTCTGTCTGTATTTCATTTTTCAGGGTCCTGTAGCCAGCAGGATCCGGACCTTATCCAGACTAAACGGTGGGGAGACAGCATGGGTTGACACCTGAGACAGATTGATCCAGCTCCAGTTCAAACTAATACTTGTCCCAGTTCCAGTTTAGCTACATGCTCATGCTTGTTCCAATTTATGGCTACAGCCATAACCTGGGTAACCCTGAAGCCACTGCAATTAGTATGACCATCTCTGTTTGTAACATTTCTCAGTGACTGACATTTGTCATTAAATCAAACCCAACAGTTTTAAATCAATATAAAATTATAAATTATTATTATAAGCCCTCAATTTTTAACCCAAAAAGTTTTAGCAGGCTGACAGGATAGCTTACATTCTCATAAACTGTTGAGATAGGTATGAGCCTTTACATTCAATGACGGGTATTACTGATGTGCATCCATCTCTTCAATTGTTCAAATGTATTGTAGTTATCATTGGTGCGGTCAACTTTATAATAATACCGATTACAATCTTAGTGTTACTAATTCATTTTATGATAACATTTGGCTGAATGTACATTATCTCAATTATTTTACTAGGCTAACTTTGTTACTGTGTTGAGTGTTACATTCTATAGCTGCATTAGATCATTAAAATCACACATTTATTCCCTGCAACACAATAAGTTTGCATTCAGTAAAGTAACATTCAGTATACCTGTATTTTAGTCTAAAGTTCACTTGACTAAATACAAAAATTCTTACAAAAGTATTTTTTTCATTGCAAAGAAGGTTTATTCAAAAATATCTTAGTATATTGTGTTTCAATATTATTTCTTGAACAAGAAATCATAATAGAAAAGAAAAAACAACGTGATTTAGTTTAATTAATAGAATATAATAGAATAAAATAGAATAGAATTATATTAACTTAACTATTTTTATGTGATTTCATGCAATGAATTTCTGCAATTCTGAATAGTGTTCATGTGATACCACATCTATTTTAGTTTAATTAGGCAAATGTTTGAACACAAATAAATTCCTTTTAATAAATATTTCCTTATCATATGCAGAAAGTTTTCTGAAGTGCAGGATGTTTTATGTAGAAGCAAAACAAATGAAACAAAACAAAACTTCAGTTTTCTGAAATGCAGAATATGGTTATCAGGTTCTCTTAAAGACCCATGGTGATTGCTGCAGAGTGCTGGAAATCTGAAGATCTGCGTCTTCTTTTTCCAATGTTGCATGACTGAATATGACAGACAAACAAGAAAATAAATGTAATATTTACATGTAAGTTTTATACAATGCAAACATCTGAGGTGAGGTATAGCATTTAAACATTGTCCAGGAATTTGATTGTTCAGACTTGCCTGTGCACATCTGCCATTCTGCACCAGGCAGAGATGAACCTGACAGTGCAAGAAGATGCGGTCAGAGATTCCTGTGAAGGTAAACATCCTGAAGGAGAAACGGCTTGTTGTGTCATTGCCATTCTGGAGAACCTCCACTGTACCATCCTCTGAGTTGGGGCATCTAGAAAAGAAGAATTATAAGGTATTTTACAAAAAATTAATTTGTATAGTAGCATTCACTTTGTAAAACGTAAGATAAAAAAGTTAACCATGGTCAGTAAACAACGGAAACTTGTTACCAACTCGTTACTAATCAAATTCCAGCGAATGTGATAATCAATATCATTAACAGGTGTGGTCCAGCAGTTGTCCAGAACCGTTGCAATCTGATCTCTATCCACTCCTTTCACCTCAACAGCCACATATATCTGCTGGTTCACCTGCACCTCCACTTCCCCAGTATATGGGCTGGTAAACGCTGCATCATGGTACAGGCTCATGTGAATGTTGTATGTGCCTTGGCCAGGAAGGTTGACACTTACGACACTGTGGAGTAATATATAAAAATATAAAAACAAAATTTCATTTCATCAATAAATTGGGAAAAAAAGGGCAAAAACAAACATTTTACTTTGCAAATCTCCAAACTTTTCTGAAACACAATAGCATCACACCAATTTTATATCAGTGTTGATATTGGGGTCCTGACGGACCAACAGAGGAGGTAATAGCAGAGACAAAAGGGTTCTCAGACAGCTGATTTGCACACTTAAATGGAGCAAAGTCATTACTTATCCTATTACACATCTTTCTGGGGTACTAATTTGTTACTGTGGGTCTAAAAGATGCATCATTTCATCCACAGGTTGTTCCTTATCATAGACCATTCTTTCAATGCCGGCTTCTGATGCAATGTTAAGTGAACTATAACTGAAACAAAATATTTCCAGTTATGAAGGTAACCTTAGTTCTCGGAGATGAAGGGAACAAGACAGAAGACAGACATGTCAACTAAACTTTTGTAAGTACTGCAATTTAAAAAGGTAGAACAAAGGGGAAGATGTGTGATTAGACACTTTAATTTGGTCCTGTTTCTTTATGGCTTTAAAAGACTTAAAATACAGAGAGTACTTGTATTGTATATATATATATATATATATATATATATATATATATATATATATATATATATATATATATATTAAACCCAAAGGTCGCAGAGTTCACATCCCACTGCCAACAGAAAACAACTGAGGTGCCCTTGAGCAAGGCACGTTTCCCTCAGCTGCACCTCAGCACTTCAGTGATAGAAATAGGCGTGTTCACTATGCACCAGTATGGGTTAAATGCAGAGGTTAAATACGGGTTACCATACATTGATCATTTTTATGTTCAATATTTTGTGGGCTTAATTGACATGTAAGACTCTTAACGGATGTGATTTCAATTAAATTCAATTCTATTTATATTGAGCTTTTAAAGCTCAACGAAGCTTTACATACAATAAAAAAATTAAATCCAGAAAAAGGAAAACTAAAAACAAAATCTCAGTGGTTTATAAGAGGGTAATTTATCCAGGCAGCCTGCTAAAACAGTATGTACCTTTGAGGCTATGCAATATTTAGTAAATGAATATAACAGATGACAGGTATCATATTAAGCAAAATACGCCCTTCAGGCTTACATAAATATCTGAACAATGCATTTAAGGCATCTGCTATAACAACAGCACACCTCAACCTGCTCTAAGAAAACCCCTGCACATAGAAATGCCAGGAATGACTGAGGGCTGAAGGTGTGGAGGCACCCTGATGTGATTATCACACACTGGGTGTTGTGTTGTCGCACCCATTTTGGGACTTGATTTTGTGGATGGTTTGTGGTGATGCTTTTTATTGAAAAGACCATCCGGGGGTGGTGTGCTGCTCCAATAGTCTGCATTAGTGGAAGGCAGTTGGCACAGATGAGTGGTCCCGAGAACCACCAAACTTAACTGACAGAGAACAAGATATGCTCGGGGCTTCTGGCTGCTTCACAGTCAAGAACTGTGAACTGTGACTGCTGGGTGCAGTCTTCAATGGTGTTGCCAAAAAGCGTTCCTTGGAAGATGAGTGCATTGAGAAAGCAAATCTCAGCTTCATGCAAGGTTGAGTCACAGGTGTTGCTCTTGGACCATCAAAGTGGACCGTCCAATCTTGAGCACACACCATAACTTTAATCATCCACAAAGTGAGGCTGGTTGTGGTGCGCAATTTCAGTATAAGCCCTGGGTTGGTCTGACCCTCCTGCAGGTCTTGGAGAGCCTTTGCCTGATGTACTTGTAGGATGGCCATGGCGGGCAGAGGCCTGTGCCTTGTAAGCATTTGCCACTAATCACAAAGTAAACTTACAAGTTTTTGAAGGGAGCCTGGATTAGTTCCTGCAGGTGGCTGTGTTATGCAAGCATAGGTGCTCCACAATAGCATGCGCTACATTAGGAAGCTCAACACATCGCTTAGCCATCAAGGGTAGTCAGGATGGAAAAGCCTGCAAAGCATGTACAGGTGATTTCCCTTCTTAGAAAGGCATCTCCCGCTACTTTATGAGCTTCCCATGCACCTTTGAAAAGAAAGGCACCTGGGTGGGGCATGGTTGTTAGCCAGAAGTGAACCCAGAAACCAATCGTCCAGATCCAAGAGCTCATGGGGTAGACTGTGCAGGCTAACTGGCAACTGAATTAGTTTCTGCTTCATCCTGAACTCTATCGCCAGAAAGGGGTGGTGGTTTTGTGCTTGCTAAAGAAAGAAGACAGCCATGACAGTAGTGTTCTCTCGTGCAACTGTCATGTGTCACTACATCAAACAACATTACAGAAGTGGTAAAAAAACATTAAATAAAGCCAAAGCATAATAATGCATTAGTTTCAGATCTGTAGCAAAAGAAACTTTACACTTCAGGAACATTTCTGATTCTTTTGGAAAAAGCTTATAGTCCAATGCCAATAAATTTGAATGCCATATAGGCATGTAGGCATGCTGATAATAGGGATTGTTAGGTAAAGCACTGCAGATCTGTGGGAAAATATGGCTTCTGGAGGTATGTTGCTATATTCCCACCCATTTTTCACCCAAGTCTAACCTCCATTTATAATAGACTCAAAATGTTTGCATATTGGCGTACGGCATACAGACTTTCCAGAATATTGATTGGCAGGTACTGGCAGATTACTATTCTGTAATTCTTACAAATGTAAATGTGACATGAACGTGAAGTGACATGTTGGCCAAGTATGGTGACCCACACTTAGAAATTATATTCTGCATTTAACCATTCAGTAAGTGCACAGATTTAGTTGAGTAGAAGAGTTGAGAACATACACACACTGCAAATTGTAAACACACACATGGAGCAGTGGACTCAGGAAGCAATTGAGGGACAACAACTACGTTTCCCGCAAGTCCAACTCTCTAACCAGTAGGCTACAACTGCCCCACGTGACAAATGACAGAATGTGTAAAGCTTTTAACTGTATAATTAAAAATATGAAAAATGACCAAAATCACATTCAGGCTTTATGTATTTAGTTACTGTCATTAGCAAACAGTACATTAATTTAGCTAAAAAGACTAGTCTGGGAAAAACAAACAGCTAGTGTGTATTCACTAGGTTTTTGATTCATACCTCTGTTCAGCATGGATGCTCATTGGTAAAGACAGGGTCTGGATTAGTGGGTACACACATGAAAATGTAATATTCAGACTGCCCTTTCTTGTAATCACAGTCTGGTTACTGTTTCCCAAGTTAGACTGAATTGAGTTCTGGTAGATGAAATGAGTCTGGTTGGTCTGTAAGGACATTACAGAACATCAAATTAAAGCTAAAGCACAATGTACTAATAACAGAACTGTATGTATTTATATGTATTTATTAGCACTGTAAAACACTAATGGTAATAACATTACCGTCAAACTGGTACCACAGATTTGGCTTTCATTGTCAAAATGAAACACAACTCTGCCATTCTCTAGAGTTCCAGTGCAGTTAGGGTCATTTAGGTGTAGAGTATCAACAGCAAAACCAGATTCAAAGAGCTGGCAGCGGGATAGAGATATGGAGCCTGTGTTGCTGGCACAAAATTTCACAGAATCTAAGCAGATAGAGAATTTATTGAAGTTATTACCATTTGCAGTTATAATCAATGCAAGCTGCTGTCTCCCATTCTCCTTCATTATGTAATGTTCCGATATTTTATAGCATTAATGCAAATCCCTTATACCCCTGTCCTATAACATTTTATCTTCTTTACCATCTCCATCTTCTTTATCTCCATGTAAGCTGGAATGGCATTTACAACAGAATTTAATACTTATCATCTATCATGTAAAGTTGCTTTGAAGCAATGCAACATTGTAAAAAGGGCTATATAAATACAATTTATTTGGAATTGTTAGATGCTTCCTGCAGCGAAGTAAACAGATTGTATTGGAATATGCTTAAATGTATTTTTATTTTATCTTTTAATTAAAAAATAAACAAATGATAAGCTGTACCAAAGTTTTTAGAAGTGAGTGTTTGATCTTCTAAGCAACCACAGCCATAGACACCATCCCTGTTCTGGCAAACCTCATTTTCAATGCAGGTATCACAAACTACAAGAAAATGAAAAAAAAAAAACATTGAAATATTAGTATAGCATTGTTATAGTACTTTTACAGTTTATAAAATGTGGCAACCATGTCATAACAAAAAACTTTACTATTTACTACAAATGCATAATTGAGCTTGGGTTTAGACAAGAGTGTGGTAAAGAGAGAGGGATCGACATATGATGCTGACTGTAGAACTACACCTCTAAAACATTGTAAGCAAGTACTACCAATGTGATATTGCTCCAAACTACTTAACATGTTTTAAAGCAGTTAATGCATGTTAATTCATAATAATTTAAAAGAAATAACATTACCATCATGAACATGGAAAATGAAGCAGCCATTAATAGCGACATTGCTTTGAAATACCAGTTCAGAAACAGTCTGAAAGGGTATAGTGAAAGATTTTGCAGTGTCCACCGTGTCATAGCCAACCTGCATAAAAAGGATGTAATTTATAAATTATAAAATGTAATTAAAACCTAAATTATTTTGATAGCATCAAAACTGTGTTTTACCACCACACTTTGGCTTGTTTGTGCAATGCTGGCATAGTTGAAAATAATAAAAGAGTGATCTCCATTGTAGAGTAATATGACTTGGAAAGTAGCCACCTTCAAAACAGCAACAGATGTTTCAATTCACAAATTCAGAACCTTCCAAATAAAAACAAAGCATTCATTGATAATCAAAGATTAGGTCTTACCCCTTCACCAGAATAGTACGGCACATTGTCCCAGGTAGCCACAAAGGCTGACGTAGCAGTAAAAGGTATGGCAAGCTTAGGGAACAGTTGATTGACAGTTTTAGAAAGTTGTGCCAGTATTGTAGGGTTTGTATCTTCTCTATAGGAGATTGTGCCACTATCTGTATTGTCAAGATCAGTCCACAGAGGAGAAATTATGTCTTTCCCAGAAGTCAGATAAGGGGTGTAGTCATTCAGTGAATCGATAAAGGTAAGCTGACCATTGTTGTTCACCTAAAAATCACGACAACAAAATGATAACAAGGTTAAGGAAACTTATCTTAAACAAAACAAGAATGGAGTTGTAGATTTAACCACTAGAAAAACAAATATCAAACATGTTTTTCTAAAAAATAAAATATGAAGTTCACAAATACAAAACCTTTTTGATAAATATCTCCTCATTTCAAAATATTTTATTTTGTGCATAGAAATTTGAAACTAAAATGGAAAAATATAATGCTTACAAATATCTTATTGTATGTGTGTCCAAAGTATTTAAAAGGCTGCTGCAAGAAAATGCTTTCGGAGCCTCCATCATCTTCAGCAGGGTTCACTGTGTCTCCATCACCAAAGGGCAAGAATGTAGCTGGCACTAGGAAAGTTGTGACTTTTTATTTAAACTTTATATATATTTATACAAATTTACAATTCTATATATACTACCAGTCAAAAGTTTGGAAACACTTACTTTTTCTTTGTTCATATTTTTTTTAATTTATAAACAAATAGTAAACTTATCAAAACTATGAAATAACACAAACATTCCTTTAGGAATTATGTTGTGCCTAAAGAAACTTAAAAATAAGGTAAAACAGGATATATTCTAGCATATTCAATATAGTCACCCTTCGTCTAGAATTTACAAAACTTTTCTTGACATTTTCCATCACCCAGTTTCTTGAGAAATTATCCTAAGATTTTTAAGAGTTTTGAAGGAGTTCCCCTCTATCCTGCGCTCTTATTGGCTGTTTTTCTTCATTATTTGGTCCAAATCATCTATTTCAAACACTTTTTTTTTTAATTGTAGTTTTCTAATAACAAAAAATAAATTTTAATTAATATGTTGGCCCAATTATATTTTTATTTTTACATTTTTAACGGATAACAAACATTTCAGTCAAGTGTTTCCAAACTTTTGACTGGTAGTGTATGTAAAGTAAAAAAAAAAATACAAATATGTAAACTAGGGCTATTAATATAAGCTTCCCTTTATTATTAAGGACAGGAAAATGTAAAAACAACTAGTACACAAAATTCACAATAATAAGGGTATTATGTCCACCCCTTTTGAGATGCATATTATTATAGACTATACAGCCTATTATATTTATATTAAAAAATATATATTGCATACCTGCCTCAGTTATTTCACCTGTTGAAGAAAAAATGGAGTTTAGTTAGTTAGTTTCAAACTGTATTACTAAATATACATTTAAATGTTAGGTTGTACTTCTTGACTCACTGGCAAGGAGAGACAGCAGTGCTGAAATATATAACAATGCAGGTTTCCCCATCTTTTTCAATCTGTCAATGTGATCTGTAAAAGACAAAAAAAAAACAATATTTACATGCAAACACTAAATGGTCTGGTTTGATTGAGGAAATTATGCATTTTACCAAAATGTCCAATGGATATTGTTGTCTGTAGTGGTTAATTCTCTGCTTCAAACTGTAAAGCAAATGCTCTTCACTGTGTCTGTATTTATACTTAAACTGTTTAGGGTGGGATTTCCGAGCTCCTACTATGAACAATAATACACCATTATATATTTTGATATCTGTGGGTGAGAAAAACATTGCAAATATTTAATGTGTTGTTCATAATGTGTATTAGTCAGAAGAGACAGAAACCTGCCTGACTTGCTTTTCTTCACCATCTTCCTTACTATACAATACACTGAATTATTTTTCTCACTCAATGAACATGCGATAGCACAAAAAATGTTCACAATGTTTTGCAAATAATCAGAAACCTAATTTGATGATCCTAATTTAATGGTTCCAACTGTATTGTCATTCTTTCAAGTACAAGTACAGAGCTAATGAAATTTCCATTGTAGTTTTTATTGTAGAATACCTACAAAGGGCTGATGACTATAAACTTTTCTACAAATACAATTCTTAAATTTCAAAGATTTCCAGACTGTTGATATATATTTATATAACCAGGCATTTAGCTTTTGTTTACAGTGTCCTGTAATTTTTTGACCCATAGGTACTTGTTTAGTTCTCAGACCTCTGAATCAGTGTCCATTGTAAAGGGAATTGTCAAATAGCAACAGACAACAAATGAAAATGCTCATATTTATAGGCAGGTCAAGGTCATGTGACGTAGCATGCGCGCCACAAACCCATTAAAAGGCGCCTGCATAATAGGTCATCAGCTTCTTGTCTTCAGGGAGCCCGTTTGTCTGCACGTTAGTCAGGTCTGAGTGCGAGGGAAAAAGAAGATATGAACGCTAGGAAGCAGCTAGGAACAAAGAAAGCAAAAAAGAAAGAATATATATGAGTTTATAAAGTGTGTGCCACCCTTTCCACGCTACATCACGGCAGCTGACATAAACAATATGTGTGTATTTTGTTTGGGAGCGGGACATGGCAGCTGCACCTCGCAGGTCGAGTCCCGCTTCTACTGAGGCAGAACGGAGACTGCACTCGTGGGGTACGTAGCATGATTTGGCGGAGGAGCAGCAGGAGACAGACTCCGCCTTTTCTCTCGCGCTTTACATCGAATTAAACGAGCGCACACTGCCCATGCGCAAATGTAATATAGGTACATATATATAATACCCATATATGAACCCTACTAGAAATGGGAACAATTCCCTATGTCGACATATAAATCTATCTATCTATCTATCTATCTATCTATCTATCTATCTATCTATCTATCTATCTATCTATATATATATATATATATATATATATATATATATGGGTTGACAAGTCTAAATCTGCTCCTATGCTCTGTGCCAATGTTTCACAGCATTTGGGGCAGGCCTTCCCTCACTGTGGCGTAGTGGGTATTACTTCCCCATAGTGTCAAGCTGACGCCATGTCGAGTTCTCTCGAAAGGGAACGTTTCAGGTTACGTATGTAACCCTGTTCCCTGAAATGGGGAATGAGATACTGCGCCACATCGCCACATCTTGGTCTCACCTGCACGGCCTTCCTTCAGACTTGAATCTGATGACGTATTTTGCAGGCGCCTTTTAAAGGGTTTGTGGCACGCAATGACCTCACATGACCTTGACCTGCCTATAAATAGGCCTGATTTTACATATGTTTAGACTCGGGCGCGCCTGAAGCGCGTTCCACATAGCGTCAAGCTGACGCACCGTCTCGTTCCCCATCTCAGGGAACAGGGTTACATATGTAACCTGAGACATTATCATCTAACTTATCTGTTATGGCTTTACAGATGAACCCAAGCACAGACAGTAGTTTAACAAAAAAGAAATTTAATAACAAAAGTGGAACTCAGAACAGGGCTAAAAACAGAGAGCTCAAACAACTAATCAAATGGGAACAAAACAAACCCACAGGTATAAAAACCAATACAAACAAGTATCAGAAAAAACAAAGAAATTTTTTCCTAAATTTAATTAAGATGATAAAAGAAGATTAAACAGGACATAACTGTAAACACTGTGGGATGCTGATCACATGGAGCACAGAGAGGGTTATTGCTACCTGTAACACAAAGATAAGGCCCTGAAGTTGGTGCAAAAGGTCTTTACCAATCTGAAACTTGGAGATGAAGGTACCTTGAAGTGAGGGTTATTGCCTTTTTGGATGTGAGACTCAGAATGTGGGATGTTGTTGTTACTATGTCTCATGGATGGAAATTTCAGCAACCGTGTGATCTGTTCTAGCACAAACGCCGGAGACTGAGAACTTTTATATATAGTACATTCAAGGTATACATTTTATCAGTATACGTGTTCATTTGCACTGCTAATGCAATGCTCTACTGAGTAAGCTACAGGAACACTATTAAATATTACAGTAAAATAATTTTAATCACAGCTGACACAGAATTTACGGAAGACAGCAGGGCTGGACCCAGGCTAGAAGGGCCCCATAACTGCCCTAACCACCATAGTGGAGAAATGTCTGCTACATTGGGATTGGATTTGGGGTGGGCTAACATGAACAAATGCCCAGTGCCATCAGATAAGTATGCTAGGACAGATGCAACACACTTCTTTAAAGGGCCAGACTGGAAAGAAGAGGACATTATGATTAGTCTAAAGTTTGACTTGATATTATCAATACACATAAATCAAACAGATATGGCCCGTCATCGCTGCTTGCAGCTGTATTTATTAATATTAGGGCCATAGGATATTATTATTATTATATTATTATTATTTTTTCAAGGTTTTGGGGGCTTTAGGGCCCCACAACATAATCAGAAACTCTTGAAACTTGGCACACAGAGTACAGACTCTGGCCAACAGGCCTGGGCAAAGTCTGGCACTTGGACGGGGGCTTGGTAGCACCCACTGGTACGAGTCACAAATAGTACTGTACAAGGGGGAAAATGGATACAGTAAGTCTCTAATATCTACAGAATGCATTGAGCAGTTAACATTAAACTTGTAAAGGGACAGAAATACTTTCAGATAGCTCTTTCTTCCTGTCTGTCTGCCAAGGCCCACATTTACATGCGTGCACACTGCAACAAGTTTGAGGAGCTCTTGGACATGGGCATGTGTTTCTCTGTGTTATTTAATGCTGTTATATGACTTTGTCTTCCTTTTATTCCTCTTTGATTGTTTACCAGTTGTGTCTCATATATTAATCTTGTTTTTAGACCCTATGTATTTATACTTTCATTTTCATTTATTCTTTGGTCCTTTGCTGGTCCATGTTCATGTCATATTTAAATGCACTGCAGTTACAGAAAAAATACATATGAAACATAAAATTGCAAACCCATTACAAAATACATAAAAAATATTAACTCAAAGTTTACACTGACAAAGCAAGGCAAATTTATTTACATAACATATTACATACATATGTTGTTAATGGTCATTCAAATCTTAAAAAAGCTACAAAATACAGAAAGATACAAATACAAGTAAATTACAATAAAAGTGAAACATACAGAAATTAAAATAACAGTTGTATGTCATAATAAATGTCATTTTTATGTATATTATTTGTTATTTAATTTATTTAAAAAATTAAGATTGTTAATGAAATATTAAGAACCCTTGGTATTTCTTAGTGATCTGAGGAGTCTGTTAGGTTTGAATTAAATAAGCATATCTACCATGTATTTAGGTCCTAGGTTGTTGAGTGATTTACTGGGTCTTGTCGACTGGATAGTTTGCTACAAATTTATTTAAAAACATTCTGCCCACTCATTTACATAAAACAATATATTGATTTAACTTTTGTAAGTCACTTTTTGTTGTGAAAAGGCCCTATGTGAGGGAGTCTCAATTATCATATATATTGATGTGATCCACACCTAGGAAGATAAAGGCCCAACCTATAATGGCCTATTGATGTGGAATTTTGTGAGGTAGAAGACAGAATGGAGACTAAAGCAAGGGACAAACTTAACAACTAGCTGAAACATTCTAAAACTCTGCTAAACAAGAGCTAGGTTTGGTCCTCCACCCAGTGGAAACAAGTATGGACAGGTTTCTTAAATGAACTGTTGAGACATGCCTGATGGTTAATTAGAAAATAAAGGGTGTAGCAGTGTTCTGTTTCTTTGTGTTTTTGTTTCCCTTTTGAGGTAAATTGATGCTGTGTCACACCCAGATCTGAACCCATATGAAATCACACCTATTCATAGCCAGGTCAAGGTAATGTGACGTAGTGTTGCCTGCCACGTATCAAAGTCTTGGAAGAATCAATATTCAGCTTATGTGTACTGAACCTTACTGAAATTATGATCAATATGATACCTTTTCACTCACAGCAACAGACTGGAATCTGTCAGATAAATATTTAAACCATACCAATGCAGTTACATTTATTCCAACATAACTTTCAAGCTTATTCAAGAGAATGCCTAAGGCACTAAGGTCGAGTAGCAGTAAAAGAGCAACCACGATCAGGAGCAAATGATTTGTCACTTTATATGAAAGCAGTCTTTGTTCTATGATATGGTCTAAATCCTGTCTGGAAATTTTTGCAGGTACTGTTTCTTTAGAGGAAAGAAAATGTCTATGGGACATCACCTTCTCAAGTATTTCGTACTCCTCAAACGTAAATCTGAGACAGGTTTGTAATTACTAGTTGTAGACAGATTAATACTGAGTTTTGTTCACAAAAAAACATCCTCCACAACAGTTGTAATTATTTATGAACAAGTTCACTCTAAATTAATGTTAACAGATCTATTCTCCACCATTCCCTGTGTAAGGGAAACAAATGTTATTCCAAATGGAAAATATTAATAATTGATTTGGATCAATCGATGAGTTTGGGAATTCTTAATAAATGTAATACATTGATTTAAAACTTTTATAGAGCATGTAGCAAAAATCAGCAGGATTAGGGACTCCAGATTATGAGCATGAACCACCACAACATTATGTTTGATACAAACAGACTTTATTAACTACACTAAACACATACTACTCTAACATACACAACACACAACACACATACAGTTTGGCATTAAGAAAGGTTAAAGAAGGGTAAATATCAGCAGATCAACAGCCTGAACAAACCATCAGTTTCTTAATTCCAACACACCTCAGTGAAAGGGCTAGTGATAGTTGATGCCTTAATAACTAAGATCAAGTATGATACTGAAGGAAAGTGTCCTGATGCAGTTAGCTGGGGCTCCAGTTAATCTTCACTGGATGTTGTATTGATGAGAGAGAGAAAAGTTTGATGCCGAGGTCTTTGATGAATGGAAAGATTAGACTGCAGCCTGGCACAAGCTTAGAGAACTTCTAGCTCAGTATTCTTATCCTGTTGAGAGTCCTTACAGGACTGTAGAAGATGACCAGAAGATGGCCAGTGGAAATGTGAAGAGACAAGAGAGAGAGGGGCAAAGAGAAAGATGAAAAAAACTCTGTGTTCTTGGACACTGGTCTTTTAAACTGAGGATGTGACACCCTGAAGAGTTGTGTGGTCCAATCAGAGGTTGTCCTCTTGAAAGGAAAGATAACTCTCTTTAGAGTCTTCCAACATGCTGTTTTGCATATGGAATTTGATTGTATGTCACCGTGGAAATCTTCATGTGTTTTATAACATCAACATAATCCAAAGTTATCATAATGCTATGGACACCAATATTCAAAATTCAACTCATAGATACTAAACACAAATGCATGCAATCGTAATTAACAGAGTAACTCTAAAATGTTAATTTAATTGTGCACAGATTAGTATAAATATATAAACATAAAACATCAAAGGCATGTAGCATGGGGGAAATTAAATACATGTGTTTATACATTTCTATTATACATTCTCAAGTAAATATGTTCAAGTAAAAATAGTTTCTTTGTGTGTTCTGAAAGGAAATGAAGTGAGAGTGAATCTCTATACACTCCTTTGGGTTGTAAAACAGTTTTATCTATGTGTTGCTATGGTCAACCGGAGGCCTGGTTCTGTAATCTGGGTGTTAATTGCAGTTTGGGGATAGTTTTACAGACACTCCACAAGAGCGTAGTTGGTTTGTGAAATGAGGTATATGTAGTTTTATTAATGAAACATAAACAGTTGTGTGTCTGATCTGTCTCAGACACTGCATGTTCTCCATTTTAGCACAATGTTGTCTGGCCTGTAAACAATGGCGAGCGATGGAAAATGTGCATAAAGATCAGACATGCATCCAGCACACAAGACAGATAGATCGTGCTGGGCTCTCTGGTCATTGGTGTTTTTTGGGTTGTGGTGGTGCGACAGTGGATGCTGTCTTTAGATAGTGTTATGGCTGTACCAAGGTCAAGAACAATGTGATGGTACAGCAGTTGTCAAGGCAGCCTCAGAAGTTGTTTCTTCCTAATATTGTTCAGGCCAGATCTGTTTGAAGAGCTCTCTCACTTGTATCAGCAGTTCCTGTGACTCAGGTGTAAACTGGTCCTGCTCTCTTGGTAAGGACCTTTGCACCTGTTGAAAGAGCCATGAGGGGGGTGACAGTGTTGTTAGTTTTTGGACAGCCAGCAGGGTTTCTGGGGTTTTTCCAGATTGTCTGGTCAATGGTTTCTCTCAGCAGTTGGTCTGGTACCTGGGTCTGTTACCATGGTGATGGTTCTTTGCTCTGCTGACTGGAAGTGGCTTGTCATCGAAAGCTATTGTGTTGCAATACCCTGGGTATGCTGAAACACCCTGGCTAACTAAAAAGATTCCTATAAAATGCAACACCCCCATCACCATCAATGAGTTGGCAGTGGAACAGCTTCAAGTTCCTTATTGTTCATATCACTGAGGACCTCACATGGTCCACTCATGCAGATGCCGTGGTGAAGAAGACTCACCAGCGCCTCTTCTACTTAGGTGTCTGAGGAAGTTCAGTATGAACCGCAACATCCTCAGATCATTCTACACTTGCACTGTGGAGAGCATTCTGACCAGTTGTATCACAGCCTGGTACACCACTGCCTTCAACCGCAAGGCCCTGCAGAGGGTGGTGTGAACTGCCCGCCACATCACAGGAGGTGAGCTTTCCTCCCTCCAGGATATTTACAAAGGCCTGGAGGATCATCAGTGACTCTAGCCGCCTCCGGTCCTTTCCTCCCTCCTTGCATCCGGTCCCGCACAAGCCGACTAAGGGACAGCTTCTTCCTCAAGCTGTCCGATTACTTTATGTGAACTGACATAATCTCAATCCACCCCTGACCTTCTCCATACACTGCACTTTAACTACTTCACACATCACATAACAAGGTTTCATTACGATTTAATTTGATTTGACATGGGTACAGACATATGGGCATGATATGATAGCGTGCAACACTTATTCAGGTTTTGTGTTGAGGAGCTAAAGAAGCATTTTAGCCTAGAGACACAATGTCCTGTTCCCTCCACCAGGGAACAGAGGTTACAGTAGTAATTAAGATGCTCCTTTTTGTCACTCATTTGAAGTTGTTAGGTAGTCGCAGATGGTGGCCTTTCCTCAAACTATTTGTTGACATACATGTCAGGGATCTGCTGAAATAGCACCTGGTAATACAGTCATTTGAAAAAATTAGGACACCCTATGAAAGCCTGTGTATTTTTGTAACATTTTTGCAACATTTTGGATATATGGATATTTAATCTCAGTTTTAACAATACAGAGAGATTAAAGTAATATATCTAAGCAATTAAAACTGAAGAGGGGATTTTCTGTAAAATGTAAGTCCACAAAAAGCAAATTCTAACTGAGGCAAAAGTTAGGACACCCTCACATGTATTCCCTCTTACAATGGCTCAAATCACATACAGGTTTATCACACCAGGTGCACATAATTAGTAGACCTTACTCAGCATTTTGAATGAGGCTTGCCCTATCTAAACCTCAGACATTTTGTTTGGTGTGCTCCTGACTGTTGAAGTGAGAGTGAGCACCATGGTGAGAGCAAAAGAGCTGTCGCATAAATTGTAGCATCCTATGATGCTACAGAGCTGTCGCAAAAATTGTAGCATCCTATGAGTCTGGTAAGGGATTTAAAAAGATCTGAAAAGATTTTGTAATCAGCCATTCCACTGTCCGGAAGATCGTCTACAAGTGGAGGGCTTTCAAAACAACTGCCAACATGCCCAGGTCTGGTCGCCCCAGCAAGTTCACCCCAAGAGCAGACTGCAAGATGCTAAAAGAGGTCTCCAAAAACCCTAAAATGTCATCTCGAGACCTACAGCAGGCTCTGGCTACTGTTGATTTAAAAGTGCATGCCTCTACAATCAGAAAGAGACTGCACAAGTTTAACTTGCATGGGAAGTGTGCAAGGAGGAAACCATTGCTCTCTGAGACAAACATCACGGCCAGACTGACATTTGCCTGAGAGAATGTTGACAAAGACCAGGACTTCTGGAATAATGTTCTTTGGACAGATGAGTCCACAATTTAATTATTTGGACACCAGAGCAGAGGACATGTTTGGTGTAAACCAAAGACAGCATTCCAGGAAAAAACCTCATACCAACTGTGAAGCATGGAGGTGGAAGTGTCATGGTTTGGGGCTGCTTTGCTGCAGCAGGACCTGGTCAACATGTGAGGGTGTCCTACATGTGAGGGTGTCCTAACACCATCATAGAATCCACCATGAATTCTACTGTGCATCAGAAGGTGCTTGAAGAACATGTGAGACCATCTGTTAGAAAATTAAAGCTGAAGCGCAACTGGACCATGCAACATGACAATGACCCAAAACATAAATTAAATAAATAAATTAAACCCAAAACTAGTAAATCAACCAAAGACTGCCTGAAAAGGCAGAAATGGAGAGTCCTGGAATGGCCGAGTCAAAGTCCAGATCTGTATCCCATTGAGATGCTGTTGGGTGAATTGAAAAGGGCTGTACATGCAAGAAACCCCTCAAACATCTCACAGCTGAAAAAATCCAGCATTGAGGAGTGGGGTAAAACTTCTCAGACCAATGTCAGAGACTGGTAGATGGCTACAAGAAGCGTCTCACTGCAGTTATTTCAGCCAAAGGAGGTAACACTAGCTATTAGGGGCTAGGGTGTCCTATCTTTTTCCTCAGTTAAAGGAAAAAGTTGCAAAATACACATGCTTTCACAGGGTGTCCTAATTTTTTTACATGACTGTATGGGTAACATGTGGGTAGTGCATGAAACCCTGCTGTGGAGAACCCCACTACTGTGGCTGTAGCGGGGGTGAACAGCCACAGTAGTGAGGCATAGTTGATGCCTGCCAAAAGAAAAAAGTTCACCAACAGGACAACAAGTGAAAAGTACATCATATGGGATTACAGAGCTCAGATATGATGTCTTATCCAAAAAGGGCCAAGCAAGAAGTGTTCCACTTGTCTGTGCAATGTTCTGATGCCTCTCACCTTTTTAAATGTAAGTCAATGGGGTGGTTACTAGAGTACTGTAACTGGTTGCTAGAGCGTGAGTGTTGACAGAACCTGGCTAATATGGCCATACATGTTTACTTTCATAAGAACTCTAGCTGCTGCATTTTGAACCAACAGAGTTTTTGTACATGCAGGGCAGCCACACAATAAAAATTTGCAATAATCAGGTCTTGATGCATATATTAACTTCTCTGTGTTTGACACATTGTGTGTTGTAAAAAAATGCAGTTTTACCAATATTGGAAATGTGGGTTTCAAAGGACAAATCGCTTTAAAAAACGACACCCAGATTCTTAGCTGATGAAGCAGGCTTTATAAAGCATCCATCAAGAGTAAGACAGTATTCTAAGTTGTTCCGTGGTGAAGATTTTGGTCCATTAATTAAAACTTCTGTTATGTCTGAGTTTAGTAGTAAAACGTTGCTAGTCATCCAAGTTTTGATATTAACTATACATTCTGTTTGTTTGGTGCTTGTACGTATTTGAGACAATCCCAACACCAATGATGAATACTGTATAGGATCTATAATTTCAGGAAGCTTCTCTTTCAATAGCTTGGTAGGTATAGGGTCTAGCATACATGTTGTTGATTTAAATGACTTAAATATTTTTGACAGTTCATCCCTATCTATATTGGAAAATGACTGGCGTTTTCCTTGGGCAAATTATGATGTGCCATCTGATGTGAATGTGTTGCAGGCATTTGCATGTTGATTTTATTCTTTGACAGTATCTATTTTGTTATTAAAGAAAATTCATAAAATCATCACTGCTATAGTATTAACAACTGTCAGAAGCAGTGACTGCTTAATTTAGCCACTGTATCAAATCTAGGGTTATGTTTATTTTCTTCTAAAAGGTTCTCTTCTAAAAGCTTTATACGGCCTATCTGTAATTTGAAACATTCCTTCCATGCTGTACAGAATACCTCTAGCTTTGTTTGCTTCCAATTATGCTCCATTTTCCAGGCTGCTCTTTTTACGGTGTGGGTATGCTCTCGTTATACCACACGTTGGCTGCTGTCCTTTATCCTTCTTTAAACACAGAGGAACAACTTTGTCTAAGGTGTTAGAAAAGAGGGAATTAAGTTTTCTGTTGCGTCAAGGTTTTCAAAGTTATCTGTTATGCTAAGCTATTGAGATTGTTGATAAAACAATCTTTAGTAGCAGAAGTTACAGTTCTACTGCATTTGTAGTGAGGAACTGATTTTGCAACTGTGGGTAAATATATTTACCAGATAATGATACTGATTTGAGATGTCTTTGCTGTGCTGCACAATATTAATATCAACATTTACACCACAGGACAGTAATAAAACCAAAAAAAAAAAACAAAGTATGATTACAACAATGAGTGGGTCCTAACACATGTCGTGAAACCCCAATAGAGTTTAAAACGTATTTGAAAGCAAACCCAAATTGTCAGGTACGAGAGAAAAACGAATCCAATCGCAGACAGCGTGTAACAGAAAAAAACTCTTTATTAAATAGACCAACACAAAAACCCGCGAGGGGGCAAAACGAAAACAAACACAGGTTCGAAACTAAACTCTGAAAAACACTCTCACTCTCAAAAACACTCTCAAAAACACTCTCAAAAACGACAGGAAATAGACTCAATAAACTTGACAAAAACAAAGAAACAAAATACAAAAATGCGCGTAGCAGAAGAACAATACAAGAACCACGATACAACGGCATAAGACAGAAAACACGAGGGCATTAAATAGCACAAAGACAAACAACAGGTGCGCGAAATGAGCGCTGACGAGACAAGAGAACAAGGGGGCGGGGCCAAGACGCAAGCCCAGAGAGCACATGGCAAATGAAAACAAAACAGAGGCCATGTGCTTCCACACAAGACAAGACCCAGAGCATGCGTTCAAGAAACAAGAACCAAGACTAGAAGGAGTCAGGATCCAAACAGCACGCTCTGACACTAAACACGGGGCATGTCAGGATCCTGGAAAGATAATCTAGAAACTCAGAAACAGGAAGCCAGGACCCTGACACCAAAGCATCTTTTTCATTATTCACATGGATATTAAAATCAACAGCAAGTAAGACTTGATCTTTGGCCAATATTTCTACTCATAAGAAGTCAGCAAATTCTTTGATAAAGTCTGTGTGGTACCCTGGTGGCCTGTATAGAGTAGCCAGCAGAAATGACAGACTTGATTTATCATTTACACCAGATGAATTTGAGCTCTATTACTTCAAAGGAATTGTATCTGAACACAGATAACTGGGTAATTTAAAAAATATTCCTTAAAAGTTCAGCAACTACTCCCCTTATGGACGAGGTTCATGCTTATAACAATAATTTTGGGGGATAGCCTCATTTAATGTAACGTAATCGCCTCATTTTATCAAATCAGATCAAATCAAGTTTATTGTCACTTCACTTCAACAAATGTAGAGATGGGTGCAGATCTTGAGTGCGGCTCCAGACAGTGCAATACAATATGTTAAAAACAGACATGTAACAGTAACAAAAAATATACATATAACAGTATGTAGTATATACAATGACAAAATGGAAAGAATATACAAAATTACAAATTTACAGCATACAATATACATTATATGCTGTAAATTATATGCACATGGACATGTTGTAGTGTACTTAACAATATGTACAAAATACATATATAACAATTTACATTTTTACACACAATATGTACATTTACATATATGTGTGTATATATATACACACACATACATACAGAAAATATATTATGTAAAGTTGAATAATATTAAAATTTTAGCCATGTTTGTGTCAAACATAGCACATCTAGGTTATGATCTGTGATCATATCAGTAATAAAAAGCACTTTTGTACAGAGAGATCTAATATTCTGCAAACCAGGCCTTATTCATTCTTTGTCCGTATTATGTATCTTTTTATTAGTTTGACATTGATTAAACTGTTGTTTAACAGGATTTTCTGTATGTACTGGTCCAGGGAACAGATACAATCTCTATATTATGATATTAAGGTTACTCTATGTGATGTAAATTGTGTCGTCTGTGATGTGTGACGGCTAGCAGACAGTTGGTTAAGCCAGTCTGTTGGTTAAGCTTCCTGACCTGGGCACAAACCACTCGCTGCAGACAGGAACTGGAAACGCTGTCTCAAGCAATGATCTGATAAAAGACATGGATTTTCATAAGGTCAATTCCTGCCCAGATCCATGCTGTATAGCATCATTGTGTGCTTTGCCTTCTCAAAATCATACCACCCCATATGATTCCCAGACAGTGAAATTTCATGTTTTGCGTAATCTGAGTCATCATGTTAAAAACTTTCTTAAACTAATTTGTGCATGTATTCTTTTCTGTGCAAAAGTCATATGACATATTAAAGTCATTCCATATCTACCCATCCTCTTGCTGGCGATGTGACAAAACATTTCCTTGAAGACTTTTTGAAGACTAAAAATTTAAGGATTTTTAGAAGTGGTTGAAACAGCCATTTTCGTAGCAACAGAGTGCAGACTCTGATTTCAAATGCAAATGTCTTCCCCCATTTAAACAAAGCACTTCACACCTACTTCTCACAATGGTGTTGGAAGAAAGGAAGGAAACATCTGTGGTAGAAAGGTAGGGGTCAGATCTGTATAGTGAGGGTCTGATCCAAAGGTGACCATAAAAATGTCCATAAACGCATCTGACATACAAACTCTTGACTTACAGCTGACTGGTTAAAACAAGTGATAAATAATTTAGACTGTTTTATAGTTTGACACAGTGTCTGTCACAACTTCTAATGAACAATAGTCTCTTTCACAATTACATAAAGAATATTTGTAATCTATATCCTAATGAAAACACTCTAATATGACTTTCACAGGATATATTCTGTGTGCAATTTTAAATGAAACTTTAGCAATATTTGTTATACAGTAATGGTTAAGAACTCCCCAAAAAATTCCAACACAAATGAAGGAAACATATTTTACAAAAAAACTTATTTTTACAAAAAGATAATAATAAATGCATTACGGGGTCAAGCCCATCAATGGCATCGAGGAAAATATTTATGGACTTCTCGGATAATGAGATTAGGAAAAACAAAGAACGAAGTAAAGAAAACAAGTAAAACTTATTACAACACAATAAAACAATGTATTACTTTTGACCAATAGGTGGCATCACAATTTTTATGAAGCTGTCAGGATGTTGTGACTACAAAGCTTCAAGTCAATACAGAAAACTTTTGTAAAGATACAGTGTGCTTTCCATTTTCGATATTCACCATCAAATTCGTTGACACAGAATAAGAGAATGATTGGAACAATCTATATAAATTCCATAACTTTAATTTGTAAATGTCATTGGATTCTACATAATTCGTTCTGTGTAAATTGGACAAATGCTGTGGGAGGAATTTGAAAAAGTAGGTTTTCAATATAATTCAAAATAGTGTACAGGAAGTAGCTTTGACTAAGACAATTTTGGTATCGTAGGACTTGGCATGAGCCAAAGAATCTAAAGAAAGTTTGCATGACAATATGTTATTTCAGTCATATGTTGTAAGCATTTTTATAAATTTTGTAGTAGGTGGCCAGTAGGTGGTGCTGTGACAAAACTTGCACCCTCATGTCATACCTGTGATGACATACCAAGTTTCATGTCAATAAACCAAAGCAAGGCAAAGTTACAGCCTCATATCCATTTAAACATGCTCACCCTAAAATTCGTAGATATGAGAACAGAAAGGGGTATCATTGCAAATTCCATAACTTTTTGTCATTGGGTGTCTCTAGATGCTACAAACCAAATTTAATGCAAATCAGACAATCAGAGTTAGAGAGTTATAAAAAGTAGTTTCTTGGACAAAATAGTCAAAATAGCAATAAAAGAAATTCATGACAGAAAATTACCTCAAGGGATTTGTTGGTATCAGTATAAGCTAAGGAATCAGATAAAAAATAACTTTGTTTCTAGAACTTAGGAGTCAAAAGTTACAAACTTTGAACTGTTGCTGGCCCTAGAGTGTTTGAGGTAAAAATTCCAAATTGGCTATGATACCATTGCATGCCTATGTGGCTGTATTCCTATGTATAGTTCTATGCACTGCCCTAGACTTCCAAAGTGGAAGAAAAAGAAGAAAACTAAAGGATACAACAGCTGCAGCAAATATAAGGTCAAGCCCGCTAAGGGCACAAAGGAAAATATTTGTGCACATTACTGATGATGAACTTAGAAAAACAGGCTTTAAAACTAGTTTAACCACTTACAACAATATGAACTTATTACCTATTTATTATATACTTTATTATATATTTATATACTATATTATATATTTATTTTTTGTGTCTTTTCTCTGAGTATACCTACCGTTACAAATGTTACCACATTTTGTAATTCCAGGTCAATATACACAATTTGTACTATGTAGTTAATTGTAGTTAATTATACTGTAATAATAGTTTAATCACACCAGAGGGCACCTTTTGATCAACAGCTCAAAAACATAAGTAGTTGTTGTTGAGCGTATTAACAAAAGCTATGTCACCTCATTAAAACATATTCAAAATGACCAATAATAAGAGTTTCAGCATCCAAAAAGGTTTCAGAAGAACACAGACTTTTTTTTAAGGCAACAAAATACATACATTGTGTAGCAAAAAAGAAAAATTGAAACATAATTGTGACCACCTATACAGTGTATATGCCTGTAAAGAGTTCATTGAGCACTGGTCTGATGCCAGTATAAATACATTACTGAAAACACAGAGGGTCACGTGGCAAAGAAACACATAAATCAGCTACTACACCCTGCCATGCCAGTAGGGACCTCCTTTTGGCTGGGGGAAGCAGAGGGATTATCCGACAGTACATAACCTTCTTCTGTCCCCCCAATGAAAATTTAGGAGCAGAAACAGAATCTGCTGGAATCCATCTCTCTGTATTTATGTTACTGAGATCTTTGTTAACCTGCCCTTTCACTTAGAGTCTGGTATCTAGTGGTTGTGAATCGATCTTTGATGCCATTTTTGTTATTGCTACGTCTTCAGCTATTTAACCACGTAGTCTTACTACTAAGTAACTGAGTGTATCGATTTTTGTTTGAGGTGTGATACATTTTGGTGGTTATTGTATGTCCTTATACATAACATAGATTCTATGTAAAGTTTTGAGGCAATAAACAGCATTTTCATTCTGAGTAGTTTTCAATAATAGTGTAAAACTGAAAAGGAATTAATCTTGGTATTTATAAATTTGGTTACTTGTCTTTCAAAAACCAAAAACCAAAAAAAAGGTTTTTGAAATATATATATATATATATATATATATATATATATATATATTGTAACATCACGCCAGCAGAGGGAGCCCTCACCGGAATACTGACTGCTCATGCTCCCTCTGCTGAACTCTGAACTTTGAACTCTGAACTTATTTCCTGTTTGCCATCTATATAAACCTTGCTGCCACATGGCCACGTTGCGAAGTATTGCCAGCTTTACACCTGACTACTAAGCATTCTCTTCTACTACCTGCTTTCCTGTGTTTTACCTATTGTTTGGTTCTCGTTTTCTGATTTTTGCCTAGCCCCTTTGTTTGACACCTGGATCGGACTGTTTGTTTAGATATTGATTCTCTGCCTGGATTTACGACCTCTGATTTACGTCTCTCCCTTTTGTTGTGTTGCATGGTTGGACTGTCTATGTTTATTACGACCCTTTGCTTGTACTTTCGACTTTGATTATGGATAACCCCAATAAACATCCGCAACTGGATCCTGCTTCAGCTTCTGCCTCAGCCCCCTTACAGAATACTTCGCCTACCCTCAATCCAGCGGATGTTTCACAGCTGCAAGCTGCATTTGTCTACCAGGGAGAACTATTACGCAGCTACCACGAACAGCTAGCTAACTTACAGGCATCGAATGAACTACTGCTCCAGCGACTTTGCTCTCCTCCTTCCACCACGTCAAGCACGGTAAGACTTGCTCTTCCCGATAAGTTTGATGGTTCTGCAGAACGGTGTAAAGGGTTCATTCGACAAGTACGCACTTATTTGGAATCGTTGGGGGATCAGTCTCATGCTAGTTCTGATCAATGCTCTTTTATCATGTCACTATTATCTGGCAAGGCTATTGATTGGGCTGCTGCGGTTTGGGAGACGGACGAACAGTTTAGATCTTCACCTGAGTATTTTTTGCAACAACTCCGAGAAGTATTTGAATATCCTGCTGGGGGTCGGGATGTTTCGTCTCGTCTTTTACACCTTTCTCAAGGCTCACATAGTGCAGCAGAGCACGCAGTTGAATTCAGGACTCTTGCAGCTCAGAGTGGATGGAATGATGCTGCACTTAAAGGGGTGTTTCGGGAAAGCCTATGTCCCCAATTGCAGTTGGAGATGGCATGTCTTAGGTGAGGAATCTTCTTTCAATGACTTTGTTAACATGACTGTTAAGATTGATAATTTGCTCAGGAACTCACCTAAACCCAAGCAAGCGCATGCATCCCACCTTATGTCACGACCTGCACTTCAGAATCCTGAGGCACCATGTGTTACCAAGCCCATGCAAGTAGGATCTACCAGGCTGTCTGAGGACGAGCGTAGACGAAGGTTCATCAACAACCTCTGCTTTTATTGTGGTGAACCAGGTCATCATAAGTCACAGTGTCCTCAAAAGACCCGGAGGTCCCTCACAGCACAAGGCCGGGTGAATGTGGACACCTTTTCACAAAATCCAGTTAAAGTCTTCACATTACCCGTACAGATTTCTACCGAAAGTGGTTCTTTTATGTTGACAGCATTAGTAGATTCCGGCGCCGCTCTCAACCTCATCAACTCGGACATCGCCCGGAAACATCAACTACCCACCATTCCATGCTTTCCACCTATCAGTATTACGGCTGTCAATAACCAACCCATCAAAGGAGGAGTTCTGGAACAGACCCGATCACTGAAAATGCAAATTGGGGTTTTTCATGAAGAGAACATCTCTCTATATCTGATCAACTCACCCAAATATGAAATAATTTTAGGAATGCCATGGCTAAGTTGCCACGATCCCCACATCTCCTGGCGCACGGGTGAGCTGACCCACTGGTCTCCATTCTGTTTTAGTCACTGTCTAACCCTTAAGCAGTCCAGTCCATGTCTGTCCACAAGCATGGGGAGCCCTCCGAGCCTGACCCAACCAAAGATCCCCAAGGTTTATAATGAGCTTTTGGAGGTCTTCAGCAAGGTTAAAGCCACACAGTTACCACCACATCGGCACTGGGACTGTGCTATAGACCTTCTTCCCAACATGTGTCCTCCCAAAAGCAAAGTCTACCCGCTGTCACGTCAAGAAGCACAGGCTATGGAGGACTACATCAAGGAGGCTCTGGAAGCTGGCTTTATCCGTCCTTCTACTTCTCCCGCTGCAGCCGGCTTCTTCTTCGTGGAGAAGAAGGATGGGGGTCTGCGTCCGTGCATCGACTACAGAGGCCTCAATAATGTCACTGTTAAATTCAGGTATCCACTGCCTCTAGTCCCTTCTGCCCTAGAACAACTCAGGAAGGCCAAAATTTTTACTAAACTCGACTTGAGAAACGCTTATAACCTGATACGCATCAGGGACGGAGATGAGTGGAAGACAGCTTTTCTCACCACCAGGGGGCACTACGAATACCTGGTTATGCCCTTTGGCCTTGCCAATGCCCCAGCCGTCTTCCAATCCTTCATAAATGAAGTCTTCAAAGATGTCCTCCACAAGTATGTCATCGCATATCTTGACGACATCCTAATCTATTCCCTGAATGAAGAGGATCATGTCACTCACGTCAAGAGTGTTCTTTCCAAGCTTCTCAATCACCAACTCTATGTCAAGACTGAAAAATGTGAGTTTCATGTGAAGCAGACAACATTCCTGGGGTACAACATCAGCCACCAGGGCGTTGAAATGGATGCTTCTAAGGTAACCGCCGTCACTGAGTGGCCGCAGCCCTCCACGTTGAAAGAATTGCAGAGGTTCCTGGGCTTTGCTAACTTCTATCGACGCTTCATTAGGAACTACAGTTCTATTGCTGCACCTCTCACCTCATTACTCAAGGGAAAACCCAAGAAGTTGTCATGGAACGCTTCCGCCAATGCAGCCTTCCAAAAGCTCAAGACCAGCTTCACGACGGCCCCCATCCTTAAACATCCAGATCCAGAACTCCCCTTCATTGTGGAGGTCGATGCTTCTGACTGCGGGATTGGAGCCGTGCTCTCTCAACGTCACGGACAACCTCCCAAGCTTTTCCTGTGTGCCTTCTTCTCTCGGAAGCTAACCCCCGCTGAGTTTAATTATGATGTGGGAAACAAAGAGCTTCTGTCAATGAAGGCTGCCATGGAAGAGTGGAGACATTGGCTCGAGGGGGCAGCTCATCCTTTTCAAGTTATCACGGACCATAAGAACCTTGAGTATGTCAAGTCTGCTCGACGTCTGAATTCACGCCAGGCAAGATGGTCTCTGTTCTTTTCACGATTCCATTTTACAGTTACTTATCGTCCAGGCTCCAAGAATAGCAAGGCAGATGCACTATCCAGGCGCCATGATCCCCCACGACAGAACTACAATACTGAACCTATCCTAAGTCCAGCCTTGTTTGTTGCTCCGGTCAACTGGGACATAATGGAGGAAATTCACCAGGCCGTCCTCATAGAACCATCACCACCGAACTGCCCCCCCTCCAAACAATATGTTCCCCAGACACTACGTCACCGGGTCATGCAGTGGGTCCACACATCACTCAGCACGGGACATCCCGGCATTTCATGAACCCTTAAACTTGTGCAGAATTCCTTCTGGTGGCCTTCAATGACCAAAGATGTGGCCAATTATGTCAAGTCTTGCTCCATCTGTGCCCAGTCCAAGACTCCCAGGGACCTGCCGACGGGACTTCTACAGCCTCTCCCGATTCCCCAACGACCTTGGTCTCACCTCTCCATCGACTTCATCACTGACTTACCCCTGTCTGATGGTTACACCACAATTCTGGTCATCGTCGACCGCTTCTCCAAAGCCTGTTGTCTGGTTCCATTAAAAGGATTACCTACTGCCATGGAGACTGCTCAAGCCATGTTCCACCATGTCTTTCGAAACTATGGTCTACCTGAAGACATTGTATCAGATCGAGGAACTCAGTTCACCTCTCAGGTTTGGAAATCCTTTTGTAACCTTTTAGATATCAATGTGAGTTTAACCTCTGGCTATCATCCGCAGTCAAACGGTCAGGTGGAGAGGCTGAACCAAGAGATCGGCAGGTACCTGCGGACTTACTGCAGCCGCGAACAACATCGCTGGGCTGAATTTCTGCCTTGGACCGAGTATGCCCAGAACTCACTCACGCACTCCTCTACAGGACTCACACCATTTCAATGTGTGCTGGGTTACCAGCCTCCCCTGTTCCCGTGGTCAGGAGAACCATCGTCTGTGCCTGCTGTTAACGACTGGATTCGTAACAGTGAGAGGGTGTGGGACAGTGCCCATGTACAGCTTCAACGCGCTGTGAGGAGGCAGGAGATTAACGCTAACCGTCACCGTCGCCCACACCCTCCATACCAACCTGGGCAAAGGGTCTGGCTCTCCACGAGGGATCTCAAGCTACGTCTGCCGAGCAGGAAGCTCTCTCCCAGGTATGTTGGCCCATTTAAAATCATAAGACAGATTAATGAGGTCACTTACCAATTAGAGCTTCCTGCTGACTACCGCATCTCTCCTTCTTTCCATGTGTCACTCCTCAAACCTTTCCACCGGGACGCTGACCCCGAGGCCATATTGCAGGAGCCACCGCCACCGCTGGACATTGGCGGAACGCCGGCCTACAAGGTGAACGTCCTGCTTGACTCACGGCGAAGAGGGGGTCAGTTACAATACCTGGTGGATTGGGAGGGATACGGCCCAGAGGAGAGATCGTGGGTAGCGGCAGTGGACATTCTGGATCCCTCGCTCACGGAGGAGTTTCATCGAGCCAGACCTGACCGTCCAGCACCACGTCCACGGGGACGCCCACGTAGAGCACCTGGAGGTGCTCCTAGAGGGGGGGGGGTTCTGTAACATCACGCCAGCAGAGGGAGCCCTCACCGGAATACTGACTGCTCATGCTCCCTCTGCTGAACTCTGAACTTTGAACTCTGAACTTATTTCCTGTTTGCCATCTATATAAACCTTGCTGCCACATGGCCACGTTGCGAAGTATTGCCAGCTTTACGCCTGACTACTAAGCATTCTCTTCTACTACCTGCTTTCCTGTGTTTTACCTATTGTTTGGTTCTCGTTTTCTGATTTTTGCCTAGCCCCTTTGTTTGACACCTGGATCGGACTGTTTGTTTAGATATTGATTCTCTGCCTGGATTTACGACCTCTGATTTACGTCTCTCCCTTTTGTTGTGTTGCATGGTTGGACTGTCTATGTTTATTACGACCCTTTGCTTGTACTTTCGACTTTGATTATGGATAACCCCAATAAACATCCACAACTGGATCCTGCTTCAGCTTCTGCCTCAGCCCCCTTACATATATATATATATATATATATATTTCCAAATATTATTATAGTTATATAATGTTTAATCATATTTAGTAATATAGTCATTCATAACAATAATAACTAGATGGTGTTTGGCATGTCAAAACTCAGGCCAGAATATTTCATCATAGTTAACATGCTTTAGCATCATGTTAACATGACATAGCATGATGCTTGCATGATTTAGCATGATAGATATACTAAAATATGGCTTATTCAGGATGTTATGAGGTTGCTAGGGTGTGGGCAGGCCCACTGACAGCCAGAGTCAAATAAGCCCACCTACATGTCTTTACAATGTTCTAATACTGAGATATGGCTTATTCATTTCATTACATCGTGGCTAGGATACAATAAATGGTTGCTAGGGTGTAGCTAGTTACCAAGGTAAAACTAATAGATGGATGTGTGTCTGAATCAAAAGAGCCAAGTCCCATGCCTCTATGATGTTTCAGTGCTGAGATATAGCTAATTCATGTTGGTTGCTAGGGTGCTCTAAATGGTTGTTAGGACATGGCTGGACAGTTTCCAGTTATGGTGATAATTAAAGAATATTTGCCAGTCTGAGTCAAAAGAGACCACACACTTGTCTCTACAATCTTCTGATGCTTCTCCCTTTTTAATAAAGTCAAAAGGGTGGTTGCTAGGGTACTGTAAATGGTTGTTAGGGCGTGGTTATGACGTTGCAATGTCACCGTTTATTGCTGCTTGATAAGACAAGCAATATAAACCCTCCATGTCTCAATGACATTTTGAAGTGGCGATATAACGTAACAAATCAGCCAAGTCTATAGAATTTTTCACCCACTTGTATGCCCTAAAAACAACATACACCTGATCTACAACAAACGTGTGGGACGAATTACATACCGAAGTTTTGTCCAGAAAAGAAGTAGTAGTAGTAGTAGTATACAGTAGAGTAATAGTGATGCTTTGCTTTGCAAGCACCACTAATAATAGTGATTGTAAAGATTGTTATAAAATTTACAATCATTACACTAACAGTAGCTTTTTGACAGTAGCCATTTACCATTCTGATTGGCCAGTTGCTGCATGATGGTCAAATACTTCTGATTAAAAACCATTGATCTGGACAATTTATGTTTTCATAGCTATGCCATGTATTTTCATACCTGTGTGTGTGTGCATGCTTGTGGGTGTGATGAGTGAGTTGGGGGAGATTGAGTCCCTACAGGACTATTTATGCTGAGGCTCATTTGCACAATGATTCTTAATTGGCAACAACAATTAATTAATGTGTTAATAGGTTAACAAAAAAGTTCATTCAAGAGGGTTTTCTTCTAACCATTAGAAGAAGAATAACCACAAGCCAGAATTATATTTAGAGAGGTTATACCATAAAACTATATAAAAAAAAGCTATTTCTATATAATCAAAGCATAAAATATTTAATTGCTGTATTTTTGTATAGTCAGGTTATTAATATTAATTAAATTAAATTGTATTTATATAGCACTTTTTACACCACTACATTACTTCAAAGCAGCTTTACATATAATAAAAATAATTATAATAAAGTACAGAACAAATGCCAGACATGTGATTTATAATATGTTCTTTCATGTGATATAAATCACATAAAAGACATTAAGGTTATCTGACAAACATTTTTACAATGTATGAAGGTTTCACTAAATGTACACCATTATTTACTAACATTTTAAGATGAATAAAAAAACATTAAAAAATGATTTATTATTAGTTAATCGTTATTAAACAATTACCTATCTTCTGAAGTTAAAACATGGCTCTTCAAACCCAAACATTCTCTTTTTCTCTCTTTGTGGTACACGTATACATGGACACACACGCATGCACTCTGTGAGAAATATTGCATGACTAATGAGGGAAGCAGGTTGGGATGCTGGGTAGATGTCCTTAGAAGACGAATGCATTTTCAGCAGAATAATTAACTTAATTAACAAATTCACATGCATATTCATCAGCCTATTAATGTTTCCTACACACTGCTTGATGAGCAGTGGGGTAATAACCATTTCATTTGCATAAAGCATTCACACCATTCTCCATTAAAGTAGAGAAAAAAAGAAAAAGCAAACAGTCGTGAAACAGGAGTATACAATCAGGACAAAGCAGAGGGTGACAATTTTTTTCTGCTCCAAACTTTCTCACTAGAAACAGTGTGTTGGGAATGACAAATGTGGGTTTGTGTTAGAATGACCTAAATCCTGTCCATCTAATGAAGTGAAATGACAAACAGGCCAAGTGTAGTAACCCCATACTCAGAATTTGTTCTTTGCATGTAACCAGTACATTGGTGTGCTGTAAACAAACACTCAGTGTCACTGCAGTGCCTGGGGAGCAACTGGGGGTAAAGTGCCTTGCTCAAGAACAAATTTCTTGACACCATTGGAAATTGAACTGGTGACCTTCTAGTTACCTGTCTGACTTCCTAACTTGTAGGCCACAACTGCCCCCCTAGTTGAAAGATCATTGTTGATTAGGCTGGTGGTGTGTATGATTGAGATATAGAGCATTAGTTGGTGTCAAAAGTAAATTTGAAGCCAGTATGCACTTTAAACAGACCACAAGCACTGTTACAGTAATTATGTTGACAGCTGCTGGAGGCTGCTTTATTTCTCTCCCTTTTCACTCACTCGCTCTTTTTTTTCTCTTTAGTACAGTTTGCAAAGGCAAGTATAATTTTAACTATTGCTCACAATTAGGGTTAAGGAAGTGGAATCAACCTCTAATGGCAAATATTAAACTCTAGCAGCTAACTCGTTCAGGCCCAGACAAATGGCTCAATTCTGGCTTGTCAAAAATAAGTGTATGAATTACTATTCTTACCCATCATTTACACTGCACATCTATATGGTGCAGTACAGGTCCAACACAGTTTTGTTCCATCCTCCATGCGGTGCCAACTCACACCAGAAGCATTTCAGAAGCAAAGCAACTGGATTCCCAAAAGCATGACATTTGCCAGTCCACCAGTGTTTTTTCAATCTACCTTAGATAGTTATGTTAGGCTGTATTAAATGATTTGGTTTTGTCCGGTTTAATTGTGTTTATTGTTGTATTTATTGCTATGTTTTTGTTTTGCTGTAGCCTACAAAGTTAATACACAACAAACGATAAAAGATTTGTAGCTGTGTTTTAGTTTTGTCAAATATATCCTCAATTATCTATATTTCAGTCTGCACAAGGTGTTTATTTTGACTTTATTTTGCATTACTTTAACTTGGATGAGATATTCGTCACAAATAGACAAAATATTTAAACAATCACAGCATGCACTTTTCAGAAACTTCCTGTTGGTTGGCACGCATACCAAATTTCGTACAGGTCGCATACATGTAAGATATGTATCTTTTTTTTTTGTACCTTTATAAGCTGCTTAATATGTGCCACATTTCCTGCTATCAGCTGGTGGTGCTATGACAACTGATTATTGGCATGGAGATGTCTACAGGCCAGGGTTCTGTTTGGGGAAGATTGAACATTGCATGTTTGTGTTAAAACAACTTTCAGTTTCATGGTGAAACATTGAACTTTGCAAGGCCTCCACAGACACACCCTTCATTGAAAATGTAAAAGCTTCCCAATTTAGCATCGCAAAGGCCTTTAGATTACACTGATCAGATAGTATGTTAATTCTGTAGGAGGAGTTCATTAAAGTTTGACACCTGGAAATTAAATTAAATTTTCACACTTCTAATGCATGTGCAAAGTTTCATGAGTTTTCGATGATGTTTAGGCCCTAATGCAATTCATTTAGGAGAATAATAATAATGAATATAGCTGCAAGCAGCAATGACAGGCCCAAGCATTATGGCACCACCCCAAAAGGAGCTTCTTTGAAAACAATGTCACTTGGAATAAATGGAATTTATAGAGTTTTTTAGACTGTAATTAGATCATTTTGCTAGAAGCAAAACCTTCGGAGAAACCAGGCTCAACTGGGAGGGCCAGTTCTCCTCTGGCATGTTACAGCTGCAGTTAACAACTTTCTTGGATATGAATGGAGAATTGAATATAATAATTTATAATTATTTATTGATTTAGACTGTCAGGTTCAATTATATCTGACAATATGTTAGGCACTGAGAAATGTTACCAACAGAAATGGCGACAGAAGCATAATGTTACTGATTGCAGCTATATCACACTGCTATAGCACACTGCTATGACTAAGCAGGGAACAAAATATAGAACTAGACTGGAGGTAGGTATGTAGATAATGGTAAATTTTCTAAAGAAGTCCATCAAATTTCGATGATCTGTCTCAGGAGTGGTATCACCCTGTCCCCCACCATCTGGTCTTGATGAAGTTCGGATCCAGCTGACTACAAGATCTTGGTTAAATGAAAGACAGATTTAGCGTGGAGCCAGTACATCTGTTCTTATGGGAAGTGCCCCCCTTTTCCAGTTTATCTAATTAATGCAGCCTAACAATCCCTTAAGGGATTTGAATAATAAATTCATAGGACTATGTGTATGCTAGATTAAAGAGGTGGGTGTTTGAACGGAAGACCGTTCCCGTTCCAGAGTTTGGGTTGCACTAAGGTCGAAATTTTGCCCACCATGGGTAAAAATTTGGTACAAAACTGAAGAGTTTAGGAAAAGACAAAAACAACTACAACCACTTACTACAACATAAAATAGTTTGTAATTTTTAGCTGTCGGTCAGGATGTAGTCACAATGACACTTACAAAGTTTCATGTTCGTAGACCAATACATAGACCGATACATTTACAGCCTCAGATGCTTTGCACATCAGAATTGTTGGGGAATAATTCAACAGTCATTTAGTGTAAGAAAAAGATTTAAGAAGCCAAGTGCGAAAAGCTCTGCCGCCTTTAGTGGACTTTGTGATTATAGGTACAACCAGAGGTTTTGTGAGCGTAAAGCACGCATTGGCTTGTAGCACGAGAGAAGGTCAGTTCCACCTAGAAGTGCATTACAGTAGTCTTGACCAGCTTTTCTGCCCCAGAAATAGAAAAGACGTTACACAGCTTATAATGTACTCTTTATATTTAGCAATTCCTCTAAGGAATGAAATAACCACCTCTGGCAGAAATAACCAGATAACACTGCGGGCAGCAGAGCAACTCAATTTCGGCCTTGTTTCCAGGCATGCTTTTATTGATTGATCTTTCAAAGTTCTGTTTGTTCCCAGTGGACTAAGGGTGGTATGGTATGTAAAAGTGTCAATCGATAGACAACATTTTAGCCAACTGCTGTGATACTTGTGATGTGAAAGGAGTGCAATGATCAATTTCTATCATGGTTGGTATACCAAATCAGGGGATAATTTATTTTGCCAATAGTTTTACAACCATTTGGACATGTTCTTTAGCAGAGCGAAATTCTTCTGGCTGGAAATGCTTCCATTTCTTCTTTGGTTTGAGGAACGACAGAATGAGCTGAACTCTTTCTGGAGAAAGGTGCTTCTCCCCTTTGGACAGCATTTGACACAGGTTGTGAACTTTGGATCGGACCCATTGTAACTTTTTACGTGAAGCTTTGAAACCTGCAGACACAAGCACATTGCAGACAATGAATAAGGCATTCTCACAGTCTTTAGTGGAGGAACCAGAGATAAGCAGGTCATCCACATATTGGAGGAGGCATGCATCAGGTGGCAGTACAACGTCCTTGAGTTTTGCGTGCACTACAGCAGAGAACACAGCTGGGGAATCTACATAGCCCTGAACAAGCCTGGTATAGGTATAGTGGTGCCCCTTTAGGTGAAGGCTGCTGAGACTCCTCTTCAACAGGAACACTGAAAAGGCAGAACAGAGTTCAACAACAGTGAAATGTGAGTGGTGTGCTAGAACAAAATTCATAATAATGTGAACAACAGGCACAATAGGAGATAATGGAATCACAAGGTCATTGATTTTTTTTAAGTCTTGAGTTTGATGCCAGCTGGTTTCATCAGCTTTTTGTACCAGATTAAATGGTGTATTGCTAGTAAATTTTGTATGAGATTAGCAATGCCCTCCTCTTTTGAGAAAGCCTCTCAGCTATGGCTGCTGCAACCACTAATTCAATGTTAGGCAGTGTGTACTTATTACTGATAAAAGACAGACTAATCATATCAGGGGTCTTTTTTTACTCTGAAGGCAGCACTAGTTTATGTACAAAACTGTTCCTAAAAGCAAATTAAGAGTTGTCACATGAATCAATTGATTGTTTGATCTTGGTGCATGTTATTTAGTCATGCATTTATAAAAAGAATTGATAAAATTCTTCTTTCCATGCATGCAGGAAAAAGTTGATGAATTTGCCTGGGCTTTCTTTAGGCTGTTGTTTAGTCTCACAGCAGATGACAGGTCTTGTTTACCAATGCAACTATTTTCTGAGAACTTTCTTAATTTGTCATGAAAGCTATTCTCTAAGTTATACTGAGCTAAGTTCTCAGAACCATCCCAGAAATTATTGTGTGGAGAGTCGGAAGTTCCCCAGCCTGTAATTTTATTACAGCGTATACATTAAGTGCGTTTGCTAACAAACATGAGCTTGTTGTATGTCACTGGTCTGTCTGTTCTCTGCAGTGTTAAAAAACAGTGTTACAGTGTTAAAAAAACATTCGGTTTTAAGGAAAAGTTTAAGGTTTTAAGGGTTATTCTGTGTATTAGATGATTTGAGTTATTTTGAAATAAATTATGAATAATTATTTTATCCAGCAATGCAGGGCTGGACTGGGACAAAAATAAAATCAGCCCTGGCATTTTGGCCCAGACCGGCCCACTACATTCGATCATTCCATAAAAACACTAAAGCCATATAACAGGTAGGAAAGAGTGGAAGTTAACAAATTAAATACTTCTAGAAAGTGTAATTTATTAATTTAATAAAAACTGTATAATCCACACTAATGAATTCTAAAACAGGCCATGACATCCATCTTGTGTTTGCTTGTGTGTTGAGGGAGAAAGAGAAGAGACAAGATAAATTGTTGATCAGATGATCACTTTTTTACATACTACAGCGTTGAAAGGTCATTGAGAGCAGGGAGTCCCTGTCGAATCAGCTCTTTATCTAGAGGACACTCTCCTCTCTCTCTCTCTTTCTCTCTCCCAGCACTAAGTGTTTTGAAGCGGTTCTGATTACCACAGGCACTACACTCACTTCTTTCTCAACTCTCTTTATCCTCCAATCTGTATGTGCCGGTGCTGCCAGTGTCACCACCACCACTATCATCATCAGCCACAGGAGCTGTTGAAGGTCCTGCTGTGGCAGAAAACATGTTATTTTGACACATTTTGTAGCGTCTGTCTGAAGGACCTGTTTCTTTATTTCACGCAATTTCTCTGTGCCTCCCTTGCGTTTCTTCTCCATATCTCTTTCTGACTGTTTTGACAGATGCACACTGACGCTAGTACAGAACCTAAAAGAGGAATTGTTTAAAGATGTGATTAGGCCAGCCCAATTTTTAATTAAGAAAACAAACTATGGACTGCTGGTTAAATGTCGCATGGGATAGTCTGTCTGGAAAAAACAGACACTGACTTGTTTGACACACATTAAACCACCACAACCCATCAATTAATTAAGGTAAGATAAAAGGGTGGGCCGCTGATATACAAGTTTTATGGGACAATCACACAAAAATAGTATAAGATGTATTGACTCAAAAAGTATGTTGGCCCAGCAGGAAAATGACCTGTCTGCCAGATAGCCAGTTCGCCCCTGCTGCCATGATGGAAAGTGCATAGGTTTATTATGCAATTTAAAATTATGATTGTGCCAGATTGGAGCGTATTTATATGGTGATAAAGTATACATCTGTTACTATTTTAATATTTATTTTTATTTACAATTTAATCTGTAGTTGTAACAAAAGCCCTGGAGCTGTCAAAACTCTGCTGAATTACACAAAGTGTGTCATCCAGTGGACCTTTGATGACAACCAGATGAGGATATCTGAGTACAGGTAACATTATTAATTTATATATACCACTGACCTTCCCTTTTTCCTTCCCCGTTTAATATGGTTAAATGGCCTTCTCTGAATAACTTACCACTTTAAGTTGTTTATTAAGACATTACTGATGTCTCTAACTCACTGCATGATGTAGCTGTGATTGATCTACCTGCAAATAAGTGCCTGACACTTAGTCAAAAATATACGCCTCTTGGTGTGTGTGTGTGTTTCCGCCTAAAAGGTATGTTTTTAGCTGTTTGGCTAATGTTGCAGTGTGTTTGTGAATATGGGCTAAACCATATTCATTTATTGTAGCTGGAATAGCATCTTATTCTCGGCTTCGCTGTGGTGTGAGATTTGTGCTGTGAGCAACTGTATGACTTAAGTGTCTCTGTGATCAATATCTGGTATGTACAGCTTATTTTTTTACTAAATAATTGATTTGATTAAGTTAATTAATAGGTTGTTCTTAGCAGGATGAACAATTTTGTTGGGAGTGCTCCGTCTTTTGGGGGTTGGGGTGATCGCTTCCTGCATAGAACAGGATTTAGATGGCGCTGCTGTTTTGCTGTGTGTGTGTTTTACTTCGTTTTCTTCTCGCACTAAAGCCGGTGATTGTGGCAGTAGCTGTCCCAACTATCTTATTGCTGTATGTGTTGGGTTGTGTACTCTGGCCTGCCTTCTAGTCAAAAAATTACCGGCTGTGTGCAAGTTTGTTTAATGTGATCTTTTGTTTTGAAGTTTGGCTGTTTTTCTTTATTGTTTGTACAATAGTGCAACCAAAACGAATAATTGCATGATTTGTTTTGTTTCTTTATCATTGATTTGTTTATTTTTTGTTTAGTTTGGTTCTGATTATTTTGAAGTGATCGTCAAACCTTTCATCTTTTTCTTTTTCTTTCACTTCCATTAGGTGATAGTTGTCTGTTGTCAAACATACGTATCTTGAATTGTTTTATTCAATCAGGCTTTAGTATAATTTAGTTTGGTGTATTTATTAATTGATTTCTTCCGTGCTGTTTTAGACCTCCTGAGTCAGGTGGCTAGCTGTCCTAGTATCCTGGTGGTGGTGGTGGTGGTGGTGGTGTCTGGAGTTTGGATTGTATCTAGTTCCCCTCACTTTAAAGGGGTGGTGTAGTCAGAATTAATACCCCTTTTCCTAAGGGTTGGTATTTATAGTAAAATTGGTTTATTCCTACATACTTACAAAACCAAGGATGCTCTCTGAGTTGGCTCTCAAAATAGCCATTGGGTGTATTATTTAGCTGCTGCTGACACAACTGACACAAAAACAAAGGGAAAAACATTATTTGTCAGACATTGCATACTGTATGAATTAACAAACTGTTTTTCATTAATTAATAGATCAGGTTCTAAAACAACAACCAGGAAAAAGTTTTACCTTTTTTGTATTTTTTTTTTAATGTCATAATCACCATCTACTACTAAGACAATGACCCCATTATGAAGGTGGAAATATATTTAGATTAAGTGCTTAATGTGGCTTAATGCATTAGGTAATATGATATTTAAAAAAACAAATTCAGTAAACACCTTGTTAATAAACCATACTATGCACAGGCAAGCAGAAGAACCCGGAATATCAACGCAACAAGCAGTTTCATGTTAAGCATTTCCCTCTTCTCTTGCCGTTCAGGTAGGGCCTTTTCAAAGGCTAAGTAAGTCTGGATTGCCATTCATCCAAAGGAAAGAATAATTATTTTAAAAATTCACTTACCTCCTGTGGATGCTGTTCCTTAGTCCAGACAGATTATTTTCTCAGGAGTCCTCAGAACTGTTAGAACACTAATTTGTTCATAAGTAATATCTAAACAGTCTTCTAACAGTCTTCATGATTTTAGGGAGTAAAAAAGGCATTTTTTCTATCTTGACACCATTGATGACATGAACCAAATTTCATGTTAATACACAGATTTTGCGGAGATTCAGCCTCATGTCCAATTTGTTGTGCTCACCATGAAATTCTTTGAAGTGGTATACGAGAATGGGTGGGTGTATCAAAAAACTTTTAATAATTTTTTCATTTGTGTCTCTAGTACCAATTCTGTTTAATTCTGCAAATCGCTTGCAAATACAGAAGGGGTTAGACAGCAGTATAAAATGCGCTGCAAAAACATTACTATCTTAGAACACAGCAATTCTATGAACTTCTATGTCAATGTCTTGTTCCCACCTCGCAGAGAACTGAGATTACAATAGTAACCAGAAATGTTCCATTTCAAGAGCGGTTCACTCGACATGGGGAATTGTGTACAATCACGTCATGAGCATGAACAGATCAGCATAGCATAGTGGGTCAAAAGAAATTCGCATATCCAATCAGCTAGGCCTGAGCACACCTGGCCACTGCACCAAAACGAGGCAGTAGACAGACCAGTGGAGACATGCAAGAGCACAGTAATAGAGAACACATCCGTGACAGCTTTCACACAGTAAGAATATTCTGCATGCATCAACAAAAGCATTTAAATAAAGTAGATGCTTCTAACTCAATCAGAACAGTTAATCCACACTCGTACTGTGTCAACAGCAAATTTGCTGTAATAAACTGTTCTAAAATAAGACTACAGCAAGTGAAACAATAAGCAATAAAAACGGTGACAGTCGCCACCCTTCCCTTATTAACTAAACAACGTAGATGAGACCTAGATGCAGCATCTAACACATCTAAGCAATTGGTTGAAGGGAGAGTTTTACTCACAGAAAGACCAATCTCACAATCCCACTCAATAGCTCTTGTAGAATAAGCTTTTATTTTAAATGGACAGTCCCTCCCTTGGCTCATACAAGTCAAAGTGATTGCCTCCGCCACCTAGCATGATAGCCTCTGCTTAGAGATGGGCTGGCTTTTAGAGTAGCCACTGTAGCACACAAACAGCTGGTCCAACTGCTGAAATGGAGCAGTGCGATCAATGTAAATGTGTACAGCTCTGACAGGGCACCAGCGTCAACCGATGTTAATGGCTTTAGACCCAAGTGTAACAAACTGCACAAAAGTAGCAGAGCCACTTTAAGCGAAATCTCCCTAAAAGACACCAAATCTAGTGGTTCAAATGCGGGGTTCCCAAATGCCCTTAGCACTAATGCCAAATCCCATGGCAACACAGAGGGAGGGCGAGGAGGATGCAGCCACTTCACGCCCTTCAAAGACCCATTAATAGGGGAATGAGAGGAGGCTATAGCAGCCATGTAAACCTTTAATGTGGACTGTGAGCTGCCTGTGTCCAGTCTATGCTGCAGAAAAGCCAGAATGTCAGACACAAGACAGCACTCTGGGTTTGTATTATGATCTTTACACCACCACGCCTGGTAGAAGGTGCCCAAGACTCTATAAGTGTGTCAAGCACACGCTGCAACAGAGCACTCTGACTCACTGCCTCCCTGAACTAGCCAAACATGGAGATTCCACAGCTTCAGGCTGGGATGCCATATCGAGCCGCTGGCCTAAGAGAGCAGGTCCCTTCTGAGGGGGATTGGTCACAGGGGGGTGTCAACAGCCCTGTCAGGTCGTGAAAAAGGGTTTGTTCGGCCAGTTCGGGGCGACCAGGGTCACTGATGTCTCTCCTCTCTGATTTTGAATAACACCATAGGCATCTTTAAAAGAGGAGGAAATACATATAGGTTGATTTTTGGCCAAGAGGATGTGAGAGCATCCCCCAACAGGGAGTGTGAAAGGGAGGAAAACGACGAATAGTGCATGCTGTCGGCTGTCGCAAACAGATCAACCTTTGCTATCCCGAACTAATCCCAGTGTGTGTATCAGCATCTGCTTCAGAGTTCGGTTGATAAGCCTCAGATCCAGAATAGGATGTAGAAGTCACCCTCTCTCTCGCTCTGTGGGACAATTTCTATCACTCTTTTTGTGAGGAAGTTGATAACCTTGTGTCTCAGAATTGGGGTGTCCAGAACTGAAACCAACGACAAGACCACACCTGGGGTGTGGGGGGTGGGGTGTGGGTTTGTTTTCTGTGTTGAAACTGAAGGGAATAACCTTTCTTCATAGTGTTCAGCAGCCATTCTGAAATACCCGGAATTGCCCTTCATGCCTCCAGGAACTGACACAGGGGAGGTATCACCCCAGATGGGGGTCACCTCTGGCAGGGCCATATGAAATGACAGGACACCGTTTTGCAAGGAGGGTGTGAGGGGCTGCTCGCCACATGCTGGCAGTGAGCTGAGAGTGGTCTCCTCCCCCAACATGCACTGCGACACCGCACTGCACTCGCAACAGGGCGGAGGGTGCAGCAGGCAGGAGAAGGAAACAGTTCTTTTTATGACAGTGTTTATGATTATTTATTGCATTTCCACAAACAATAGGCACAATAATATTCTTCTGGTCACTTGCAACAGCCATGGGGGCATTTGTACTTTGGCTTAGTCCTTCAGCTGAAGTAAAATATTAATTTGTTAATTAAGAGCCTGCAATATTATGCAATAGGCATTTCATACCTACTGTTAAAGCATTTGTAGTATATGGAGAGTTATTTGTAGTTTCTATCTGTTTGTAATGATATATTTATTTATTTAGGACTGTTCCAATTTAAAGGCCCTAACCCCAGCAAAACTTTGTGTATTTGAGGCTTCTGAATGAGTATTTTTTAAATGGGAGCATCATAACATTTATTTTCTATTACTACAGAAGCTACAGAAAAGAATGATAAAAGTTGGCAGGGGAGGGGTGGGGACGCTTAGAGATAATTAGCTCAGGGGCCTTTGCAAGTCATAATCCACCCTCAATTAATGCATTGGGGGATTTCTTTCTTTATGATATTAGTACTTAAGGATGATAGACTCACAGGTTCTTTGTGTTGAGTCAAGTCTGAAGTCATTTCATAGCCAGGTCTGGAGTCTATTAAAATGTAACTTGAATAGGACTCGAGTCACTAACTGAAGTGCCCATCGCTACCTCTATCTATGGCATGTTGCTTTTCTCTAGTATATCATCACTCTTCCTAAACACGGGAGAAAGAGAAGAGCTTCCAAAAGAGCTGTGGGCCGAGGCCCTTGCCACAGATAATTCTACCTCTGTATATTTGCAGTTAATTTGGCTTCAGCTAAAAGTTTTACACAACTTATTTGACCAACGCAAGACATAAATTGTTCATAGAAACAGAATACTCTTGTATAAGATGCTCCTTTTTCTCTGTGATAATTCCTATACATTCGTCAGCTCTCCAAAACTGGCTTCAAATTGGACATTATTTCTTTGCTTTGCTTATTTCTCTCTCTCTCCATGTCCTATGCTTGCCATTTTTATTGGATCTCCTGTATCACCTCCTTTCATTACATACCAATGTAATGAGGTAGATCCCATCGCTTCTCTGATTGCTAGAAGATGCATTTTGCATTGAAAGTGTCCAACTACACAGCTACTTGTTTATTTCTTTTGAAAAATGAAAATGCTGTACTCCTTGTGTTTTGCATATATCAAATGTTTGTATTAATAAATATTTGCTTTGTCACATTTGTCTCATATCATATACATTTTATCTATTATTAATATTATTATAGGGATTGCAGGTACTTGTCAGTTAAATAAAAAACAAGACATACAGACCAAGACATCCACACCAAGAGCAAAATGAAATGGTAAAATAAAAACGTCTTTTCAACAAAGTAACAGTGCAATAGTGTGATGCAGGTACATATATATTTGCTGTATTGCTAGATGTACAATGTTACTGATAAAATGCTAGGTCGGTAAAAATATATATTCCCATTTTGTAAGCAATTGCTGTTTTTAGACTGCTGGTTTATAGCCATTATGAGTTGTTCCTTGAACATAGAGAGCAATAATATCAACAGCTTCATATATAACTTCACATAAATGGTATCCAGGTTCCTGGCACATGCCAAAAACTAATATCTTAGGTTTTCAGTGTACATAGATCTATGTGAATTAAATTGTTTATAGGCTGGTCATGTTGCAAGTCAGACTACAAGAAAATAATATTTTGTTCAGCTTTAGACCCAACCAAGAAGTTTTAGACTACCAATTAAAGTTTGAATTGTATTTTAGCTGTTTTTAAGGCAAATAATTAAGTACGTGTAAGTGGCTCCATTTTGCTCAATGTGTGAGCATTTGTTTAGGGCATTTAGAGGATGTAGTGATCCGAAGGAAAGCCTCCTGTTTGGCTTGCACTCAGTGACAGCAGAGAGAGGTGAATTGTGGGTAGACATGTGGAGGGGGTAGAGGATTTTGGGGAGGGGGGTGTGAGGGCACCAGATGGCATGACACACTGTGAAGACCGGGGGCTGGCATGGAGTGCGGAGGGGATAATATGGAAGGGGTTGTGGTGGTATGATTGTACCAGGAGGCATTGGTTTGTCTGTGTATAAGGTTTGATCTGGAATCATACACTGTCTAAGAAGTAAAGCTCCATGACCTCACCAGAGCGCCATAAAATCAATGTGTGTACCAATAGTGTGCATGTGTGTTTGTGTTAAGGCACATGTGAAACTGCCCACAGCTGTTTTTAATAGTTCCTTAATGGGATATCTTTGCATCAGCCATTTCTTGTAGAAGAAAAATTTTGGTTTCATATTAACACGTTGGTTAATAAAATTTGGTTATAATATTTATTAATCTGGCAAATTATTTTATTTGGAACAAAACATGCAAGGTATAGCAACTTTTTGATGTTTAATGAGAATTAGTACAACTTCACCAGTTCAGCTATAGTAAAATAAAATATATAATAAAGAATAGAAAAATAAAAAATGGAATAGAAAATGTAATTCACAAAATGGAGTTAGTAATGTGCTAGACAGAAAAACATTGTACATGAATGTACTAATAGAAAGAACGCAAACTGCAAGTACATTCTCTTGAACAATAATCTTTCACCCATTATTTTTAATACACTGTAAACTGTAGTGTGTTCTCCCATCGACAGAATCTAATTTTTGCTTGTCACCTCAATTTCACATCACATTTAAATCTGTATTCTGTCATCTTATTGTGTGCATGTTTCTATTCTTGATTTCAAAACAGGGCAAAAACATATTTCATAATCTTACAGAAAACTAGCACTTTTTATATCAATAACCATGTTGTTGTAGAGATAAACACACTAAATACCTTTCAAGATGTATGACCTTTTAGCACATTTAAAATTATGGTATTACATTTAAAAATAATTAATTGAGGGGGTATCAAAATCATTCATTTTGATATTTTCTTTTAAATTGTTGTACTGTTCTGTTCCACACCTTTATCTTCATCACCATCATTTCACTTAACAATAAACTATTAAAGAGCTTCACTGCACAAACCATAGTGTACTATGAACAGATGCTGTGGAATTTAAGATGCAAAGACCCCCTCCCCTACCTCCTCTCGCCACAACAATCCCATTGACCCACCCCACCATACCTCCTCTCGCCACAACAAAAGCCATGTCACGTGACAAAAAATGTCTCTCCAACATCTGATCTCCTCAACAGGAAAAATATAAAAAGGTTTAATAGCCTGTTGAAATTTAAATTTGTTCAAATTATGGATTAATTTAGCCTTTAATGTGCAATTAAATTTGTTAATAATTGCATTAAATATTAAAATAATATTCTTAAAAATAATATTAAAATATTATTAACAATATAAATTAAGCAGGGGTTTATTGGAGTATTGGGGATTATTGGATTATTGGGGTTTATGTGCCTTTTGACCTTTTTAAGTGTTTAAAAGCAAGTGTTTAAAAATGCCTGCTAAATAACTTTTTGCATTAGACATTGCATTAGAAATGTCCCATTTTTAATGGTTGCAACTGTCATAGCACCACCTGATGCCCATAAAACTTTGCCTGCTTCTTTAGTATCACAAGATGCATAAGCTCACTTAATTTCGTGATTGTCTGATGCTTTGCTTAGAAAATATAGGTTTATTTGTACGCTTGGCCACACCCCATTTATAAAACTGCCCTGTTATAGTTTTCCAAATGCAAAAGTTCAACTTTTTTGATAATTATTGACCTAGAGAGTCCAGAAAATTATACTGCACTGGTTTAATTGAGGTTTAGTGAAAAACCTAGGACTAGTTTACAGAAGAAGGTTACTGAAATAACCTCATATTTAAAGAGTAATCTGATTGACAGCAGTGGTTCTAGAGGCAAAGTTGTTCAGAATTAGGAGTTCATATGTTATATGATATTAATATTTTGTCTGTTTGTCAACTGTTGCATGATTTGCAATTGTTAACCCACCCAAAAAAGACAGCGCCACACGGTGAACGATTTCTTTCAAAATTCTTACAGACCATTAAGGTCATGAGGCAAACATGCCCACTGAGTTATATTCCAATCTACTTTTGTTAACCGTGTCCAATAGGTGCTAAAACTTCATTGGCCAATGGCGGGCATGTTTTTCAAGATAATCAAATGTCCTCATATACACTTATGACACCTTGGACAAAGACACTGCATGTCAATTTTCTAGTAGATTTAGCTACCTTTGGAAGAGTTAAAGTTGTTTTTGTGTTTTTCCAGAGTTATAGCCGTGTAAACCAAAAGTGGCTTCGCCCAGTTTGAACGTTTTGGCATGCTGTTGCAAACCTGAATAAAAATGTTTACTTTTTTTGAGATCTGAGATGGCTTGGTTCCGATCAGTCAACAAACCTAGGCCTAGTTCGCAAAAGTAGTTCTTGCAGAGAATTCAAAATGGGGGGACAATTTTAAAGGTGGAAATAATATTGGAGATATATGTTTTATTTGTTTTGAGCCAAGGATATAAGGCATTTATTGATCCAAAAAAACAGTGAAGGAGTAACTTGTGAGCACTAACGTGTTTGTGATTGCTGTGGTGCCCCCAATGGCCAATCGGGCTCATACTTTGTCAACCCACTCCCCAAACTGAGACCCACCATCTGGAGTTTCAAATCTCTAGTTTCAAACTTCTGGTTTGGTCTACATATTCAGGTAGAATAACAATGATAATAATAATAAAACAAATCTTACCTAAAACAATAGGGTTCTCAGTACTGTAAGGCCACAGTCAGAGTCTCACCAACAGAGGGAGCCCTTTCCAGAATACTAAAACCACCCCATTTATAATATAATCACTTCCTGTTTGTACTATTTAAAAGCAATGTGCTTATGATCTTCTGCCTGTTTTTTTTTTTTTTTTTTTTACATTTACATCTACAATTAGCCATTTTTAACATTTACATAAATTTCATTAAATTTATATTTTTTTTGTCTGATTCTGCCTTGATTGCTGGTTGGGCTGTCTATAAGGTTTTGGATACATTGCTTGTTTTTTAACCATGATTGTGCCTTCTGTTCTGGATTCTTTAATTGCCCTTCTGCAATATGTAAGTTAGGAAAATGGCTCAGCAGACAAGTGTAAAGGATTTTTACGCCAGTCCAACATATTTCTCAAACCAACCTGAAGTTTTCCGCTCTGAAAACAACAGTGTGCCTATAAGATTTCTTTTTTCACTAGTAAAGCATTGGATTGGGCAGCAGTGGTTAGGGATGCAGACATCAATCCATGACAAGCTGAATCCATGCAAATCGGATACACTAGGATTTCACCCAAAGAATGCCATTGGCCCCTCCAAGAACGACTCTGCTTTTACTGTGGACAACCCAGTCACCAATACGCTACATGCCCCAACAAAGTCAAGACATCTCTTTACCAGATCATCCACAGTGCCAGTGGTGGATGATTGGATTAGGAGAAGCAAGCATGGAATAACTCAGAATAATAAACAACATTTTAAACAACATCTGGATGGTAAAAACAGTGCTAGTAGAATCTCAAAGGGATGTGGAATTAAATAATAAGTGTTCACCATGCCAAAAGAGTTGAAAAGAAATGTTTTGTTTTGAGAAAAAGAAGGGTTCAATTCTGGCTTTACTAAAAGAGGGATACAGTAAGCGTCAGGTTGCTTCCATCCTTACCATTTCAGAGACAGAGGTTTTTAAGAACAAGGTCAAGCTGTAGACATTGAGGACAACAAAACTACAGACCAGTAGAGAGTAAAAACCACTCTTCACTGAAAGAGAACTGCCAACTCATTTGAATGGCAGTCAAAAACTGTAGGATGACATCAAGTGACCTACAAAAAAAATGGTAACTGGCAGCTGGGATGAAGTGCATGGCAAGGATGGTTCGAAACAGGCTTCCAGAAGCAGGGCTGAAGTTCAAAGCCCTGCAAAGCTTAAAAAAGCCCTTCATCAATGAGAAGCAAAGAAGACCCAGGCTGAGGTTTGCAAAAGACCATAAGGAATTACTTTCTATGTTTCTGTTAAGAAATGATAAACAAGACATTGTTCATCCGGGAACAAGTATGCCAAATGCTTGAGCAGGCAGAGAGATATATGTAGTTGTGATTTCTGTGTACTCAGTCTCTTCTAAGCAGACACTTGAACAGTAAGTGTCTTTAATAAAAAACCTCCTCATCTCCACCCTGGGCTCCTTGTCTCTTCATTCATGGTCTAACGTTGGTGTCATGGCAGGATGAAACCAGTGTTAAACCTGTACCTATATGGTGTTACTGTGCCTACACAGTGCATTTCGAGTTGCAGGTCAAAGCAGGGGAAGAACAGATTAGGATGGACCTGGTTTGATGGATTGAGGTGGCACAGTGGCACCAATTTGTCAAGTTAGAGTGTGACGGATTAGGTACCGCTGAATTGTCTAACCATCAGAGGTTCAGACTAGAGACGTTGGCTATTCTGCCTGGTTAAGAAAGCTTTCAGAGATCATGGATTATAAATGATGATTAAAAGTACCACCAGTGAGTGAGTACGCTCGTTAGCTGCTGCTTTAAGAGATATATGAAAATGGAAGAGTTAGAGTCTGAGGTGGAGGAATCTGATTACTGTAAAGTGCAAAATGTGCTTTTGAAATGCTTAGAACATCTAGAAAACAGTTTAAACATTCAGAAACATGAGGAGATGCTTTTAAAGAGGTTTGAAATAGGGAAAAATTACTAGCTTCTACTTGGCCTTGACATACTGTGTAAACTACCAGGCAGTCTGCAGTTGCAGGGGAACACATTAATTTAACTGTGACAGGTCATCCCCGTTGAGAAAAACACAGTTACTGAGGAGAGTTTTTTGTTCCCAGAGCACCTTGCTTGGTCGACTGCTCAGAGGGAGTTTGGCTTTATAAAAATGAGTCCTGTGCAATTCACTGGTAAAGTTCCCCCTAGTACTTCCCAGTATCCATTGGGAAAAGAAGCAGAGGTTGCAGTTGCTGTGGTAGTGCTAGATTTGAACTACTAATTTAGAACTACTAAATAACTAAAAAACACTAATTCGAAAAACATCCTCCAGCAGCAACTCACCTGTGGCCTGTAAAAAACCAAATGGTAAATGGAGGCTGACAATTGACTACTTGACAATTGACTGTTGTTTTCCTGGGACAAGTGATTTTCTTTTCAAGGTCGACTCCCCTTGCCAAGCTGCACAGCTACACTAGACAACCTAAAGTAACCCACAACAATACATGAACTCAGATCAGTATTGGGGTTGTTTAACTTCTGTCGCCTATGGGTAGAAAATTTATGCAAAACTACCATTAGAATTACAGGTAGCTCTGAAGGGTCATGTCAAAGACAAACAAGTTGCCCTTTCTAACACTGCAATGCAGCAATTTGAGCAACTGAAACATGAATTGAAACACACCTGTCCGCGCCTGCCAGAGAGTGGCTGATTATCATTTGTCTGTAGGAGAGAACAGAGAAACAAGGTTACATGTTCTCTGTCAACAATGGGGCACAGAACATAAACCTGTACGCTATTATAGCTCTGATGGTGTGCATTGTTAGAGCAACCACACATCACACTCTGCAAAACATCAGTAGAAAATATAGCTACGTTTCTACTGGGGGGACAGATGTTGAAAAAAATTTAAATTGAGTTAAAAGTGACTGATCTGACCTCTTTTAGAGAGATACAAGAAGCATGCCAACATCAATCTGACAGTGTTCATGACTTAACATACATGACCTAACAAATGATTTATGTTAAAATTCCAAGATGGGAAAAGTTAGGTCCTAAATGGGAAGGACCTTACCAAATTCTCCTAATCACACCTACAGCATATAGGTGCAGGATAATTGGATACACGGCTCACATTGCCAGGCTGTCATGTGTTGGTGCAGACCTGGTGGCGTAAGAGCTTGCAGAACTTCCTCTTTTAGGGAGGGAGGGGTCAATCCCTCGAGTAAAGAAATCTACTCACTTACTGCCCCTATTAGCTTGCTCGTTGACACTTCACGGTTTAAAGACTTGATAAGAGAAAGGGAAAGAAATCAACTGACCTTATCAACTTACTGTTGCACACTGCTTTTCTGTTTCATGTTTTTTCCTGTTTTACAGAACCAAAGCACATTCAATTCAATTTTATTTATATAGCACTTTTTAAAACGTTACATTGCTTAAAAAGCAGCTTTTTGGAGACAAAGGAGTAGCAAATTAGAAGGGTCTTTTGGACTGTAATTATATTATATTGCTAGAAGCAATATTAACAATTTACAAAACCCTAATCTAAGTTAGATGTCAGCAGTCTCCCAGTAAGCAAGCCAACAGGGTGACAATGGCAAGGAACCAAAACTCCACTGGTGTATAGCTGGAGAAATAAAACGTGGGAGAAACCAGGCTCAAGCGAGAGGGACAGTTCTCCTCAGGAACGTTAAAGCTGCAATTTGTAACTTGGATACGGATGGGGTTGATTATAATGACTTATAAATATTTATTGATGATAAACTGTCGGATCTAATCACATCTGACAATATGTTAGGCACTGAGAAATGTTACGAACAGAAAAGGCGTAATGTTGCATGCATAATGCGTAATGAAAAACTGAAGCATGTTGCTAATTGCAGCTATAACAGCACACTGCTGTGACTATGCAAAGAACAACAAGTATAGAAACTATCTAGGCTGGAGGTAGGTAGGTGTATAATGGTAAGTTTACTGAAGATCTGTCTCAGGGGTCGTACCATCCTGTCCCCCAACATCTGGTCTTAAAGTTTGGATCCAGCTGACTACAGAACCTTGGGGAAATGAAAGACAGACAGATTTAGCGTGGAGCCAGTACATCTGTACCTTTGGGAAGTGTCCCCGGTTCCAGTTTACCTAATTAATGCAGACTAATAATACCTTAAGGGATTTGAGTAATAAATCCATAGGACTATGTGTAGGCTAGATTAAAGAGGTGGGTCTTTAATCTAGATTTAAACTGACATAATGTGTCTACCTCTTGGAGATTGTCTGCCTCTTGAGAGATTGTTCTCATCAAAGTAACAAATGATCTGCTCTTGTCAGCCGATTGTGGCTACATCTCGACCTTAGCGCAGCCTTTAACAGTACTGACCACAACAGTAGTGTCAAGCCTATTTTTACTAAATAGGCTTGAAAATGCATAATTCAAAATCAAAACTTGAATGGCTAGCAACTTTCTACTACTAAATTCAGATAAAACTGAAGTTTTACAGTAGCCAGTATAAATGACAAACTCTGCTTATTATTTACCCCAGATGAAGTTATATTGAGCACCATTTCTTCAAAAGAGTTGTATCTGAAGTCATATCTCTGGGTAGGTTTTCCTATAAAGTGCATCACTCAACACCTCCCCCTTTGCCTTTTGGATGAGGCTCATGCTTATAGCAGTAATCATGCTTATAGCAGTAATCATGCTTATAGCAGTAATTTTTTATAGCAGTATATTAAATGAGATAAACTCATTTAATATAATGTAATCGTCTTGTTTTAGCCATGTTTCTGTCAGGTTATGGTCTGTGATCAAATTATTAACAAAAAGTGCTTTTGTAGCAATAGATCTAATATTCAGCAAACGAAGCTTTATTAATTGTTTGTCTGTATTATGTATCATTTGTATTTGTTTAAAATTAAAAATTAAATTGCCATTTGGTTGTTTACACATTTTTTTTGCATTTACCAGTCTGGGGGACAAGACACAGTCTTTATATTATAATGTTTAGATGACTCTGTGTTGTAAATTTTGTGACATCTGTGACATGTGATGGCTAGCAGACAGTTGGTTAAGCCAGTCTGTCCGCTTCCTGACCTGGGCCCCAGTTAGTCAAGTATTAGTAGAATTAATAAGACTGTCAAATTTCTAGATAAAAAAGCGTGATTTCCGACTGACGGAGACAAAGACGTGTATAGTAATCTTACTAAATTTACATTTAGCTTTAGCCAGCATGTTTAAATGACATTTAACGTCATGTTTTAAATGACAAATGTTTAAAAAACATTTGACTATGGTGGCTGGCCTCTATTTTCATGTTCTGTACAATGGAATCTCTGATAACTAGGGCACTTTTAACAGGTGTCTCAGTGGGTCCATCACTGAGTGGGCAGAACCTATTTGAAACTGTAATTGGAACAGGAGAGCCAAGTCATACAGGCCAAGTCATACATGTTGAGTTAAATCCAACTAGTACAAAATGGTGTTTATCATCACAATAATTTTAGCACTATTAAATGTCCTGGGGGGACTCAGCTCTCTCTAGTTAACGATCCATTACTGATGCAAGTGGAAATTCATGAATGGCAATACATGAATTACACAGTGACAACTGCCCTTTTAGGAAATTGCATTGTATGTCAGAAACTTCCAGGTTCTAAAACTGGAAAACTAACTATGGGAATACCACTGGGTGTCTTACGATATATGATAGAGGGGCAAATCCCATAACTATGGGAATGTGTGCTAATAAAGTCCCTGATTTTTGTAGGTGGCAAGACAGAGCAGTGTCCAGCCTTTACAGGGTCTATGGTCGTAAGACATTACTGACACACGTCCCGATTAATGGAAAAAGATTAAATGCAACAGTGACTTTAAAGGAAGATATTTCTGTTGTTAGGTTGGTTATAAAGCTAAAAATAGCACCATGAAAGGACACAAAAACAGCGTGCTATAGTCATCCCTAAAATATTACTGTGTTTATACAACCCCAAATCAGAAAAAGTTGGGACAGTATGGAAAACACAAATAAAAAAGTAGTGATTTCTAAATTTACTTTGACTTGTATTTCATTGCAAACAATACAACAGCACATTATTTAATGTGTTCCTCATGATTTTTATTGTTTTCTTCAAAAAAACAAAATTCCTATTTTGGTTCTTGCAACACATTTCAAAAAAAGTTGGAACAGGAACAATTTAGGGCTAGTAATCAGGTAAATTGGTTAAATAATGATGTGATTTGAAACAGGTGATGTCAACAGGTGATTGTAATTATGATTTGGTACAAAAGCAGCACCCAAGAAAGGTCTAGTCCTTCAGGAGCAAAGATGGGCAGAGGATCACCAGTTTGCCAACAAATACGTGAGAAAATTGAAATGTTTAAAAACAATGTTCCTCAAAGAAAGATAGGAAGACATTTTCTTATTTCACCTTCAACAGTGCACAACATAATTAAAAGATTCAAGGAATGTGGAGGAATTTCAGTGCATAAAGGACAAGGGTGCAAGCCTAAGCTGAACAACCGTGCTCTCCGATCCCTCAGGTGGCACTGCATCAGGAAATTGTCATTCATCTATAAGCAATATCACCACATGGGCTCAGGACTACTTTGGCAAACCTTTGTCAAGTACCACAATACGTAGTTACATCCACAAATGCCAGTTAAAACTACTGTGCCAAAAGGAAGCCCTATGTTAACAGTGTCCAGAAGCGCCGTCGACTTCTCTGGGCTCGGAGGCATCTGGGATGGACCATCACACAGTGGAAATGTGTACTGTGGTCAGATGAATCAGTATTTCAGGTATTTTTTGGGAGAAATGGACGCCGTGTGCTCCGGACCAAAGAAGAAAAGGATCATCCAGACTGTTACCAGCAACAAGTCCAAAAGCCAGGGTCTGTCATGGTACGGGGTTGTGTCAGTGCCCTTGGTAAAGGTAACTTGCACTTCTGTGATGGCACCATTAATGCTGAAAAGTATATAGAGATTTTGGAGCACAATATGCTGCCTTTAACAAGACATCTTTTCCAGGGACGTCCATGCATATTTCAACAAGATGATGCAAAACCACATTCTGCACACATTACAAAGTCCTGGCTGTGGAGGAAGAGGATACAGGTACTTGACTGGCCTGCCTGCAGTCCCGACCTGTCTCCAATAGAGAATGTGTGGCACATTTTGAAGCGCAAAATGCGACAACGAAGACCCCGTACTGTTGCCCACCTTAAGACTTATTTGCAGCAAGAATGGGACAAAATTACACCTGAAACACTTCACTTGGTGTCTTCAGTCCCTAAACGTCTTTTAAGTGTTGTGAAAAGGAATGGCAACATTACAAAGTGGTAAATGCTTTACTGTTCCAACTTTTTTTGAAATGTGTTGCAAGAACCAAAATAGGGATTTTTTTTTTGTTTGTTTTTTTGAAGAAAAAACAAAAATCATGAACACACAAAATAATGTGCTGTTGTATTGTCTGCAATGAAATACAAGTCAAAGTAAATTTAGAAATCACTACTTTTTTTTATTTGTGTTTTCCATACTGTCCCAACTTTTCTGATTTGGGGTTGTAGATGCTATAGGACGACCCAGAGGTATCCCTAATGAATTTAAAGTTTGTAATGAAATTGCAAGTGGGTTTGAGTCTATTTTAGTATGGGTTACACCAAACAAAAATACTGAATGGATAAATGATCTACATTACAATCAACAAAGAATGGTTATATTATGGTTACATTGCTCTTCTTTTGTCTTTTTGGACCATGTATTGTCTTCTGTATACAGCAGCAGATGAGCAAAGCAATGGACATCAAGCTGAGATCTCTGCATGGTTACGAAAAACTGGACATGAAAATGTGTATTTGAAGTAATGTACAGAGTGGAAACAGAATACATCACAATAAGAATGTCATTGTTTTGCCAAAACAAACAAGTGACTTTACACATCCCCTCAACTGATGCTGGTATGCAGTACAACAGAGAAGACTTGCTCTTTTAAGAGCATGTAGAAGTGAAGAGTATAGACTGGCCATCCGAAATTTTCAAAGAATGTTTTAGTAATGATTATAAAAGTTTGCTTGCATTTAATTTGTTTATTTTATCAAATATTTTGTATAATTAAAGGGTGGGAATGTGGGAACATAAGTAGTATTATATATTTCCATTCTTTCATGCTGTGTAACATATAATCAACTACTTCCTAAGTTTCTGTTAAGAAATGATAAGACATGGTGCACCCTGGAACTGGGAAGTATGCCAAATTCTTGAGCAGGCAGAGAGACGTATGTAGTTGTGATTTCTGTGTACTCCGTCTCTAAACTCTTTGTGTGAAAAGTCCCCCAACGTACCTGGCAACGGGAATATAAGTATATAAGGGTATTTGGCAGCACACCTGGGTTCAGAAAGTTTTTCTGAGGTATTTTAAAAACTATTTTCTTCAAATTCCTTTTAAAGCGTATGCCTTTAATACAAGTATTAGAGTATATATTAAACGTATACAAATCTTAAATAAGTACAAACGGTCTGAGGTAACAGTTCGTTTTTCTCAGACTATAGGCAATTTTAATCAGAAAATAAATAGCCACTTTCAAATACAAATGGCAACGGACTGCCTTTTGCAGTAAATGTGCGACCTAGTTTGTTCACATAAACACCGGATTTTGCTACCGTCCACACTTCAGTCCGTTAATTTTCGTTAATTTCTCAGAAGTAAAGATGTGTTCTCAGTGGCGCCTGAGCTACTTTCTCATACATATCTCATACATCTAATCCAATGTTTGCAATGTCTGACGACTAATGTTTTTTGCATTTTTGGTTTTGTAAGATATTTTTTGAGTGTCAGGCACTTTTTTGCAGGTAGATCAATCACAGCTACATCATGTAGCGCGTTAGAGTCATTTGCAATGTCTTGCAAATCCATAGTTATCCATAGAAGGCCATTTAAACATATTAAACATGAATTATATATTGAAAATAATTAGAAATAAATTATTTGTTGTACTATGTGCCTAGTTGACTTGTTAGCATAACAAGCATATTTGTTACATGTAACCACATTACATTATTATATTTCTCTTTCTCCAGGCTTACTTGTTTGCTTGTTCATATTTGTAAAGGAGAAAGTATTATACAATTTTCCTATCTATATTTTATAAGCAATACAAAAGACACTTAGTGGCATATTAAAACTGACAGTTTCAGTAAAGACCCCATGTTGTCAGGACCTCGGTCTGATCATCTTGGGTTTTGTTTGTCTTTGTGTCTTGTCTCCCGTGTTTTGGAGCATATGGTCATTGTTTTGACAGCCCACCATGTGCTCCGCTGTCTTCATCATCCCCGCCTCCTTGTTTCCTTGTCTCGTGTTATTATCTGCACCTGTTTTTCTCTTGTAGTCATAGTTTTGTTTTTGTTTTTCTTTGCTCTGTTCCTCCTAGCTCCTGGTTCCTGTTTTTACCCGTGTTGGATTCCCGCTCCACTCCGTCTCCGAAGGGTACAAAACATTTTAAAGGCATTAGGTATACATAGAACACCGTGAAGTCAGTCATCATCAAGTGGAGAAAATATGGTGCAACAGTGACATTTCCAAGAACAGGACGTCCCTCCAAAATTGATGAAAAGACAAGAAGAAAACTGGTCAGGGAGGCTGCCAAGAGGCCTACAGCAACATTAAAGGAGCTGCAGGAATTTCCGGCAAATACTTGTTTTGTTTGGCGCAAAAACAACAATGCACATCACCCAAAGAACACCGTACCCACAGTGAAGCATGGTGGTGGCAGCATCATGCTTTGGATGCTGTTTTTCTTCACCTGGAACTGGGGCCTTGGTCAAGGTGGAGGGAATTATGAACAGTACCAAATACCAGTCAATACTGAAGTAGAAAAAGAATGGCTTCACAAGAAAAAGTTTTAGAATGGCCCAGCCAGAGCCCAGACTTGAATCCAACTGAAAATCTGTGGGGTGATCTGAAGAGGGCTGTGCATGTCTGCCCTCGCAATCTGGCAGATTTGGAGTGTTTTTGCAAAGAAGAGTGGGCAAATATTGCCAAGTCAAGATGTGCCATGCTTATAAACTCATAACCAAGGACTTAGTGCTGTAATAAAATCAAAAGGCGCTTTGAAAAAGTATTAGTTTAAGGGTGTGTACACTAATGCAACCACATTATTTTAGTTTTTTATTTTTACTTTCCACAGAAAAAAAGATTTCAGTTTGTTTTTCAGTTGAGTTGTACAAGTTATAGGTCACAATATAGGTGGAAAACGTTCTGAAATTATTTGTGGTATTTAAATTTGTTTTAAAACACATAAACCTGGAATTTTAACAGGGGTGTGTAGACTTTTTATATCCACTGTGTTTGCTTTGTGGTTATCTTTGGTTTACTCTCCGGACTCCAGTTCTCTTAATAAATTTTGTGACCTGTGTTTGGATCTCCTTGTGGTTTGGATCTCTGTTCCCGACTCGATAAACTGTAGTGGGAGGCCGTGGTGGGGGCAGATCTGTTGGTTCTCTCTGCAGCCCCGCTGCTACTCCACGGAAGAGACAAAGATCGCCTATGTTATCACCTTGCTCACTGGAAGAGCTCGTGAGTGGGGGACAGCTGTCTGGGATACTAAGGCCATGTACTGTGCCACCTTCCAGGACTTCAGGCAGGAGATGACTAAGGTATATGACCGATTGGCCTGGGGTGACAAGGCAGCATCCAAGTTTTCCAAGGCAACCCATTTCATCCGGTTTTCCTGCCCGTCATTCTCCTGGTCCTACGCTGCCTGCACCATGTTTTCTCATGTTTCATGTGTGCGCTCATGTTTTCCTGTTATTTGCTGTTTGCTTACCTCTGGTTTACTGTCTGTACTCCAGTTCTCTAAAATTTTGTGACCTGCATTTGGATCTCCTTGTGGTTCCTAACACATCTAGGCCAAAGGCTATTGAAGAACAACATTTCCAAAGTGCATTAATTTATCTTAATCTCAGTGCCAGGGTCCTGGCTTCCTGTTCTGAGTATTTCTAGATTATCTTGCTCCTTCTAGGCTGGTTCTTGTTTCTTGGAGTCGGGATCTGAACTCATGCTCTGGGTCCTTGTCTCATGTGGAAGCACATGGCCTTTGTTTTGTTTACTTTCGCCATGTGCTCTTTGGTCGTGCGTCTTGGCACCGCCCCCTTGTTCTCTTGTCTTGTTTGCACTGATTTCGCACACCTGTTCCTCGTTGTCCTTGTCTTATTTAATGCCCCCGTGTTCTCTGTCTTGTGTCGGTTCGTTCTCGTATCTTATCTGGTTTCTTGTTCCTGTGTTCCATGCGTCTTTTCCTGGTTCCAGTCCTGTTTTTCGTCCTGTGTTCTGTGCTCCGTCTCGCCGGTTTTAAGTTTCCTTTTCGCTCCAGTTTTTTGGAGCTCCTTTAGTTCTTGTTGTTTAGCCTGTTCTGTTCTCGTTTTTACCCCCTCGTGGGTTGTTTTGTTTATCTATTAATAAAAGGGTTTTTTTTTTTTTAAGTTTAACACTGTCTGCATCTGGATTCGTTCCTCGTGATCCCTGACACTGCGATATTAAAGCAGAAGCATCAAACCTTGACAAACATCAGGTAATTTTGCTTTAACTCAACCTGAGTTTGCCAGCTTTTTTTTTTTTTTTTAACAGAAGCAAGGCCAACAGAAGGAAGCGTGCAACAGTGCCATGTTACATTGATTTAATTAAATACCAAACTGTTTGTTTGAAAGTTGCTTTTGATAAAAGAGGCAGCTAAATTAATTAATACATTTAAACGAATAAGGTTTTGTCATTTGCATTACTTTCTCATTATATTTATGTGAATATACTTATGCATTACTGCCGTATGTGTGCATTACTACATTCCAATGTGGCACAATCCTGATTTTCAATTGCATAATAAACCTATGCATCTTCCATCATTGCATCAGGGCCAGATGGCCAGTCATTTTCCGTCTGGGCCGATGTACTTTGAGCCGACACATTTTATACTATTTTTGTCTAATCATGCCATAAAACTCGTATATCAGCGGCCCATTCTTTTATCTACTTAATTCATCGATTATGCTGGGGTCTTTGTGGTGGCTTAATGTATCTGTCAAAAAAGTCAGTGTTTAATTTTTCAGACAGACCAGCCATGGAACATTTAATCATCAGCCCATTGGTTCTTTTCCTAATTGAAATTGGGCTGGCCCAATCACATCTTTAAACAACTCCTCTTTTGGGTTCTGTGTGAGCATGCAGGAGCATCTTTCAAAACAGTCAGAGAGAGATGGAGAAGAAATGCAAGGGAGGCACAGAGAAATTGTGTGAAATAAAGAAACAGGCCTTTTAGACAGATGCGACAAAATGTGTCAAAATAGGAGATAAGGGAAAGAGATGAGAGATGACTAAGTCAGTGTAGTGCCTGTGGTAAGCAGAACTGCTTTCAAAACACACAGAGAGGGAGAGAGAGGGAGAGAGAGGGAGAGAGAGGGGGAGAGAGGGGGAGAAGGGGGAGAGGGGGAGAGCAGGGACTCTGTGCTCTCAATGACTATTCCATGCAATAGTATGGAAAACAGTGATCATCTTCAGTGATCAACAATTTCTCTTCTTTTTCTTCAAACACACCAGCACACACAAGATGAATGTTATATCCTGTTTTGAGATTCAGCGGTGTGGATTATTGTAAGGATGAGTCAGAAGTGTTTTGATCCATTTGCTGGCTCTTTATTAAGAACAGGGTAAACAGGCAGGCAATGGTCAAAACTGGCAAACAGTAGTGACCGAGGCAGAGCAAAAGCGGAATCCAGAAATGTGCTAGGGTCAAGGCAGGCAGCTACCAATCAGAAAACGAGATACAAACTAGGGTAATACAAAAGTTAGCAAAACAGGGAAAATGCTCAGAGTTGTTATCCGTGGCAAAACAAGATTTCGCAATGAATATATGAAACTCTGAGGTTTATATACACAAGGAGATCAGGAACAGGTGACTGCAATAATCAGTCCCAGGAATGCGTCCCTATGGGAAATGTAGTCCGGAAATAAACTAGTATTTGGGAGAGGGGAGACATGAGAGAAGCATGTACATGGTAAAAAGGGCCAAGCACTGAGCCCTGTGGTACTTTTTAATTTTTTAAATAAAAGGTACATTTGTGAGGGGTCTTTAATTTACTAGTTCTCTGGGTTCAAGTTGTTTTTTTAGTAAGGGTCTGATAACAGCCATTTTGTAAGGTTTTGGGACATATCCCAGCACCATTGATTAATTAATAATACTATGCAGAGGATCTATCATTTCAGGACTCATCTCTTTCAATTTTGTTTAATTGTTTTTGACAGATTATCTCTAACTATCTATAGTAGAAAATGAAGTTGTGGAGTTGTTCCTTGGGCAAATTATGATGCACCATATGATGTGATTGTGTTGCAGGCATTTGCATGATACATTTTCTGATAATTCCTTTATATTTTGGTTAATAAAATCTTCTTCATATTCCCCCTTTGTGACGTTTATGTCTCACTTTCATTGCCTATACCCAAAGTGCAGTTTCATAATTCAGTTTCCTCTGTTAAGCTGTCTAGTGACTAAGTCAAGTCACACAGTTTTGTTAATAATGACCGTTTTATGCAACAGCACTTTGAAAGAGAGCAGGACCAAACTTCTCTCACTCTTGACTAGAAAGGAGTAAAAGATCCTCTCTCTCTAATCTTCTCATTTAAAATAAAATAGTGTTATAAGCATGAGCGTGCATTTGTTTCAGCCTTGCCTGTGGTTGTCACAGTTATGTAGAATACATTAAAGGTAAAATAAAATACATTATAGCATAAAATAACTGTTAATCAAAATAATAAAAGATCTGTTTGCAAATGTCTTCAACCCAGATACTTTGCGCATCGTAGAGGGTCACCCTTGGGGAGAGGTTTGGTTAGCACTCACACCCAGGACATGGCTCATCTTTATTCATCTTCTTCTTCGTCCTCATTAGAGGTGCTTGAATCCTCATACGATGTTTGTAAATCCCAATCTTAAAGATAAATATCCTTGCTATCTCCTAGAATTAATTTCTCATCTTGGCATCTTAATACTTGCATTTGCACTAACTATGGCTTTTATAACTACTTCCCATATTAAAATCATTACACAACAAAATAACAACTCCTATTTTTGTTGATTCCCAAAAACATTCCTAATTTAGCAATCCATGCTCCCTAGTTTCCTAATTTTGGATCAAACCAGTCTCACATTTATTGTTTTTTCCAGCATTGGTTGTGGTTTCCGTTAATTAAGAATGTGATGATTGTTACTCAACCTATTTTCTTCATTTTCCTGCTTAGTTTTTTCTATAGTTTTCTCAAGGATTTTAAGTCTTTTCACTTTATCACCCTGCAATGTTTGACTCTTTCCTTCAGCTTTTTCTCCTTCTCTTTCTGATCTTACTTTGGGAACTTTTGTGCAGTGGTTCAGATGATACCAAGTGGTGCTTCCTTCCACTTGAACAGCTGTTGGAGTAGCTGCCACAACTTTGTAGTGTCCCTCTCCCCTGAGCTCCTTTCTGTTTTCCTGTGAATAGATAGATCTTATATAAAGAAGCTAACTGCAATATATAAAGCTAAGTTCCAATTGCAATTGTTCTAATGGGTGTCCTTGTAGGCCTCTGCTGCATGGTACAGGCATAGGTCGACCAGTAAGCATTTCATGCTGTGTTAAATGTGTGTTTCTGTTAGTTTGCATGCAGGAGCTCATTAGTTCAAGAGGTAAAGCATCAAGCCGATTAAGTTTAGTACTTGCACATATCTTGTTGATCTATCTGAACTTATTTCTGATGGGATTATAAATCTGGCTATGGTATTGCTTCTATCCAACAGCTAAATCGGTCGACGACCACAAGCATGTATCTCTTGCCCCGTACCTGTTTTATCATATACACATAATCCATCACCAAGTGTTTGAAAGGTCCTTCAGGTACAGGTATATGAACTATTGGTGTTGTTTTTCCCTTTCTGACATTATACTTTATAATGATATACACATATCTGACATGTAGACAAAAATTCCTCTACCATTGCGTACAAGTATGGAGACCAATACCCTTGTTTAATCTTCCTTATTACTTCTCCCTTTGCACAATGGTCAAAACCATGTGCATCTAGAATAAGGATGTTTAAGAGTTAGGTTGGTGAAACAATGTCTTTCATATGAACGTCAAATGTTTAGATAATATTTTGTCACTAAGATCTCTCATTGGGGCTGTTTTTATAGCATAATCTCCTATCCAATCACTACTGAAGCCAGTCATTCCTAAAATGTCATCATCTGGTCTACTGTTTGTGACAATAGTGCCTTTGTGTAATGGCCTTTGTGCCATATGAGATTAATCGCCCTAAATATTCAACTTGTGGCAGGCAATATTGCAGTTTGGTTTTAGAAACTTTGATCTCCTTGGGCTAATTTTGTAAGCACTTTAATGGAATCTCTCAAAATTGTGTCATTCTTGTTAGAGAAATGAAAAATCAATGGATTTATTGTAGGCTCTCATTTGCTTTGTGCAGTTTTTTTTATCATTGGTCTTTAATCCTTCGTTTCCCAGTTTTTCCATACATATACAGATATATGTGGCATATAATCATTTACATTGAACCACCTCTGTATGAACTCATTTTCTGTTATTTTCATGGCTGTTCCCTGTTTACTTATTATGATGTATTGTGAGATCATTTAAATTTTTTTTTGCCCTTTTGTTCCTTCCTGCCATTCCTTTTCTATGTCTGCATTTCTCGAGGGATCATATTTCATCATACAGTGAAATCCTAACTTGGTTATCTGTGATTCAGGGATCTGTGCTTCAATGGATTTACCCCATTTATTAATTGTCTGTCTCATATCTTCATCTGTCTGTCCTATCCACTACACATTTGCTTTCGGCTCAGAGATCATCATTCGGGTTCCCTTCATGTCTACATACATTCCTTCTACATAACACCAAATCTGTAAACCCAATTTACACAATGCATCACTTCCTAACAGATTAATAGGAGTCTGATTTGATATCAGGATAGGCATGGTCACACTTTTGTGTTTTTTTTTTTTTTTTTTTTTGCAGACAGATTGGAGCAGTCATAGGAATCAGTTCTATCTGTCCTGAGAATCCTACTGCCTTACAAACTTTCCAGACATGGGAGGTGTGAGGCATAATTTGACTTTACACATTTATTCCTTCTACTTCAATTTGCAATACAGGTTCTTGGTTTGCATTAGCAGTTATAATTGGAAGTTGACTCTCCCCTATATGATTCTCTAGGCATCTCTAGTACGTTTGAGTTGGGCCTCCCCAGGGGTTCACAGGACCACGAAAAGGTGCCTGCCAACCCAATATTTCCATCTTTTCAATCGTCTCTGAACATTAGGGTTAGGGTTATGTGACTGGGTTTTCAGTTCCCCCCCACTGCTCGCCCTTCAATGCTTTAGGGTCAACTTTGTTGGATATTCAGCACGTAGTGCTTGCCATACGATGGGACAGTAAACATTAAAAGTAGCCTGTCCATGTAATGTGCATCTACAGCTCTCTCTAAGCCAGATGCTTGAAGGATTTCTTCCATCTTCGCACCTCCTATAATTTTTGCTAGGAGTGCTTTGACGTCTCCTCCAAAAGCTTGTCCATAGTTTCTTCTTCAAACACTCTAATCCATTTCCCAGCTCCCTTGTGCATGTCAGGGAGGAAAGTGACCAGCCCCTCAAGATCCTGTGAAGCCCAAGGTATATATTGCCCCTGTGTTCCTTTAATTAAAATAGGGAGTTATTTTGCCAAAGATCTAAACTGTATTTTCCCTTTTTTCCGTGACCACCTTCCTTCATCAGATGAAGACTCCTTTTCATCTTCCACTCTACTTTCTAGAAACCTACTTCTCAATATCTGTTTCATCCACAAACTTTTCTGTCTCCTCAATCCTTCTATTCAACTTCCTCTAACAACCTTGCGTCTACTTCAATTTCCTTTTCTATCCTTCCTTTCTGTTCAGTTGGTTTCTTTTCATGTTTTGTTTTGTGTTTTGTTCATACTGTTTTTATTTTCTCCAAAACTGTCTGTACTTGTTTATAATAGTCTAAGTACAGGCCTTCCTTTTCACTCCTATCCTGCCTGCTTTTTAGTCTGACATCAGGCCTCCTTTGTTTTTCATCTCTTATCTCCACATTTCCTTCCATCTACATCTCTCCAGAAACTTAGTCCATTCCTTTGAGTAATGGAACTTCACCTTTAGAGGTCACATAAGGAGGGGGTCTGCAAACTCATCCTCCTTTTTCTTTATCTCTCTGTCTGCCTCCTCCAGAATTTTTCTAGCCTATTTTGTTTTTCTCCCCTTCTATTTTGTTTTTCTCCCCTTCTTATTTAAATGGCTAACACTTCTTGTTCTCTTTTTCTATTTTCTTTATTTCCGCTTCTGACCCATACCTTTAGTTTTGTAAATTTTTTTACCAGTGTTTCCATCTCCTTACACAACGCTACATAAAATGTTCTCTTTTTGTCTTTTGTCATGTTTTTTTGTTCTCTTCTGCTATTTTTTTTTAATATCTTATCTGTAATTTCTTTACACAAGGGGTACTTTAATCCCAAAAATTCTACAGGAGTTATTGCCATAGTTTTTCAATACAGCAAACCTTAACTTTGAATTTCAAAGTGGAATTAACTTTGAACCTTAACTTTGGTTTCCACTCCAAAACTTTTAAAAAATTAGCTTTGTTAACAAAAGTTTTTCCTTTATACAAAATTAAGAATTTTAAGTAAGTAATACTCTGCATTCATACCAGTCCCCTTATTAGAATGGGGCTCATGTACACATATATTCGTGTCCCTTTATTTGCAGGGCACATACAATTATTATGGGTCCCTTTATTTACAGGGCACATACACTCTCCTCAAGTGAGATAACAATTGCGCTTCTGTGAAACACAGAAGGGTATGCAGTCACCGCTCACGAGATGAAGAGCTTGGTATTCACAGTCATACTTCAGTCGTACTCACACAGACCATTCCCAGCTTTTACCCATAACTCATAACTCGTATATCATACTCATATCTCATACTCATAACTCATTGATACACTTCCTCAACACAATGAAAGGCGACCCTTGCAGGATCTGATGCCTACCTCTTGTAGGACTTGGCCTATAGGATTTATCAGCGCTTCTTTCTTAACAATCTACTATTATCTAATCTAAACTCTACACTTATAGAAAAATTTTAAATCTGTCTTCACTGTTCTCCTCAAGACCAACTCAACAGAAAACACAGATCAATGCATGCATTTAGTTCTTTTTGGAATCAAAACCCTGTTTTTCTTTTTAAACGTTTTTGCTTTTTACATTCTGAAATTTGGAGGTGCTTTTAAGAGTGTCCTTACCACCACGACAACCTCTAAAGAACAACACAAACTAATAAAATAAGCAAAAACTGCTTACCTTAGGTGGCCACCTGTTTGTGTTGCCCGTCCAGCCAGCCCACCGTGGTCCTCCACTCCTCTGCACCTTTCCAGTCCCATCTGGGTCACCAATTTGATGCCAAAAGATAGACTTTATTATCAGAGACATAAAGCCGAGTTGGTCTGCAGAACAACCGTTTGTGCCTGGTTGGGGAAGGGTCTTTATAGGAGTCTTCTCACGCACACATGTCAAAATGAGTTAATGACGGGTTCCCGGAGTTACTATCTTCCTCCCTTGGGCCCCGAACAATAACAAGAGATGTGCTTGCATAGTTAAATGTAGAGTAGAACTATAAGGGTAAAGTAATTTGTACATGATTCCTTTATGTTTTGGTTAATAAAATCTTCTTCAGTAACAACTCTAAGAAGCAGTTGACACTTTTTTTGGTAATTTAGCCACCGTATCAAATAAATATCTAAGGTTGTGTTTATTGTCTTCTAAAAGATTTTAAAAGTAGGCAGATCTAGGGCTTTTTAAGCCCTAGATCTAAGGACTTTCTGTAAATTAAAACACTCCTTCCAGTTTTGTTTGCTTCCAGTTAAGCTCAATTTTCCAGGCTGTTCTTTATAGGGTGTGGGTATACTCGTTATACCATGGTGTTGGGCTGCTGTCTTTTATCTTCTTTAGCTGTAAAGGAGCAACTTTGTCTACGGTGTTAGAGAAGAGGGAGTTAACATTTAAATGTCAGGATCCTGACAGCCCTGTGTTTTGTGTGAGAGCATGATGTTTGGATCTTGACTTTATTCTAGTCTTGGTTGGTCTGCTGCCTTGTGCTAGTGTACTGTTGCTGTTTCTTGTTCCCACATGTGTAAAATGTCAGCATCGTATCTTATAGTTCTTAACTAAATATTTAATCTTGTCTTGTTTTGAGAATTCCTAATCTTGTTTTGTTTCTTTTTCCCCTAGTGAAAAAGAAACCCTGATTATTAGCCCTAAATTGCTCTTGTTCCAACTTTTTTTGAAATGTGTTGCAAGAACCAAAATAGGAATTTTGTTTTTTTTGAAGAAACATCATGAGGAACACATTAAATAATGTGCTGTTGTATTGTCTGCAATGAAATACAAGTCAAAGTAAATTTAGAAATCACTACTTTCTTTTTTTTATTTGTGTTTTCTATACTGTCCCAACTTTTTCTGATTTGGGGTTGTATTAATTCATCATTGGTGTTAGGATATGTCCCAAAACCTTACAAACTGGCTGTTATTAGACCCCTTATTAAAAAATCACATATAAACCTCAAACTTTTGCTGATTATTTACAAGGCCCTGAATGGTTGTAACATCACGCCAGCAGAGGGAGCCCTCACCGGAATACTGACTGCTCATGCTCCCTCTGCTGAACTCTGAACTTCCTGTTTGGCATCTATATAAACCTTGCTGCCACATGGCCATGTTGCGAAGTATTGCCAGCTTAACACCTGACTACTAAGCATTCTCTTTTACTGCCTGCTTTCCTGTGATTTACCTATTGTTTGGTTCTCGTTTTCTGATTTTTGCCTAGCCCCTTTGTTTGACACCTGGATTGGACTGTCTATGTTTATTACGACCATTTGCCTGTACTTTCGACTTTGATTATGGATAACCCCAATAAACATCCGCAACTGGATCCTGCTTCAGTTTCTGCCTCAGCCCCCTTACAGAATACTTCGCCTACCCTCAATCCAGCGGATGTTTCACAGCTGCAAGCTGCATTTGTCTACCAGGGAGAACTATTACGCAGCTACCACGAACAGCTAGTTAACTTACAGGCATCGAATGAACTACTGCTCCAGCGACTTTGCTCTCCTCCTTCCACCATGTCGAGCACGGTAAGACTTGCTCTTCCCGATAAGTTTGATGGTTCTGCAGAACGGTGTAAAGGGTTCATTCGACAAGTGCGCACTTATTTGGAATCGTTGGGGGATCAGTCTCATGCTAGTTCTGAGCAATGCTCTTTTATCATGTCACTATTATCTGGCAAGGCTATTGATTGGGCTGCTGCGGTTTGGGAGACGGACGAACAGTTTAGATCTTCACCTGAGTATTTTTTGCAACAACTCCGAGAAGTATTTGAATATCCTGCTGGGGGTCGGGATGTTTCGTCTCGTCTTTTACACCTTTCTCAAGGCTCACATAGTGCAGCAGAGCACGCAGTCGAATTCAGGACTCTTGCAGCTCAGAGTGGATGGAATGATGCTGCACTTAAAGGGGTGTTTCGGGAAAGCCTATGTCCCCAATTGCAGTTGGAGATGGCATGTCGAGGTGAGGAATCTTCTTTCAATGACTTTGTTAACATGACTGTTAAGATTGATAATTTGCTCAGGAACTCACCTAAACCCAAGCAAGCGCATGCATCCCACCTTATGTCACGACCTGCACTTCGGAATCCTGAGGCACCATGTGTTACCGAGCCCATGCAAGTAGGATCTACCAGACTGTCTGAGGACGAGCGTAGACGAAGGTTCATCAACAACCTCTGCTTTTATTGTGGTGAACCAGGTCATCATAAGTCACAGTGTCCTCAAAAGACCCGGAGGTCCCTCACAGCACAAGACCGGGTGAATGTGGACACCTTTTCACAAAATCCATCTAAAGTCTTCACATTACCCGTACAGATTTCTACCGAAAGTGGTTCTTTTATGTTGACAGCATTAGTAGATTCCGGCGCCGCTCTCAACCTCATCAACTCGGACATCGCCCGGAAACATCAACTACCCACCATTCCATGCTTTCCACCTATCAGTATTACGGCTGTCAATAACCAACCCATCAAAGGAGGAGTTCTGGAACAGACCCGATCACTGAAAATGCAAATTGGGGTTTTTCATGAAGAGAACATCTCTCTATATCTGATCGACTCACCCAAATATGAAATAATTTTAGGAATGCCATGGCTAAGTTGCCACGATCCCCACATCTCCTGGCGCACGGGTGAGCTGACCCACTGGTCTCCATTCTGTTTTAGTCACTGTCTAACCCTTAAGCAGTCCAGTCCATGTCTGTCCACAAGCATGGGGAGCCCTCCGAGCCTGACCCAACCAAAGATCCCCAAGGTTTATAACGAGCTTTTGGAGGTCTTCAGCAAGGTTAAAGCCACACAGTTACCACCACATCGGCACTGGGACTGTGCTATAGACCTTCTTCCCAACATGTGTCCTCCCAAAAGCAAAGTCTACCCGCTGTCACGCCAAGAAGCACAGGCTATGGAGGACTACATCAAGGAGGCTTTGGAAGCTGGCTTTATCCGTCCTTCTACTTCTCCCGCTGCAGCCGGCTTCTTCTTCGTGGAGAAGAAGGATGGGGGTCTGCGTCCGTGCATCGACTACAGAGGCCTCAATAATGTCACTGTTAAATTCAGGTATCCACTGCCTCTAGTCCCTTCTGCCCTAGAACAACTCAGGAAGGCCAAAATATTTACCAAACTCGACTTGAGAAACGCTTATAACCTGATACGCATCAGGGACGGAGATGAGTGGAAGACAGCTTTTCTCACCACCAGGGGGCACTACGAATACCTGGTTATGCCCTTTGGCCTTGCCAATGCCCCAGCCGTCTTCCAATCCTTCATAAATGAAGTCTTCAAAGATGTCCTCCACAAGTATGTCATCGCATATCTTGACGACATCCTAATCTATTCCCTGAATGAAGAGGATCATGTCACTCACGTCAAGAGTGTTCTTTCCAAGCTTCTCAATCACCAACTCTATGTCAAGACTGAAAAATGTGAGTTTCATGTGAAGCAGACAACATTCCTGGGGTACAACATCAGCCACCAGGGCGTTGAAATGGATGCTTCTAAGGTAACCGCCGTCACTGAGTGGCCGCAGCCCTCCACGTTGAAAGAATTGCAGAGGTTCCTGGGCTTTGCTAACTTTTATCGACGCTTCATTAGGAACTACAGCTCTATTGCTGCACCTCTCACCTCATTACTCAAGGGAAAACCCAAGAGGTTGTCATGGAACGCTTCCGCCAATGCAGCCTTCCAAAAGCTCAAGACCAGCTTCACGACGGCCCCCATCCTTAAACATCCAGATCCAGAACTCCCCTTCATTGTGGAGGTCGATGCTTCTGACTGCGGGATTGGAGCCGTGCTCTCTCAACGTCACGGACAACCTCCCAAGCTTTTCCCGTGTGCCTTCTTCTCTCGGAAGCTAACCCCGCTGAGTTTAATTATGATGTGGGAAACAAAGAGCTTCTGTCAATGAAGGCTGCCATGGAAGAGTGGAGACATTGGCTCGAGGGGGCAGCTCATCCTTTTCAAGTTATCACGGACCATAAGAACCTTGAGTATGTCAAGTCTGCTCGACGTCTGAATTCACGCCAGGCAAGATGGTCTCTGTTCTTTTCACGATTCCATTTTACAGTCACTTATCGTCCAGGCTCCAAGAATAGCAAGGCAGATGCACTATCCAGGCGCCATGATCCCCCACGACAGAACTACAATCCTGAACCCATCCTAAGTCCAGCCTTGTTTGTTGCTCCGGTCAACTGGGACATAATGGAGGAAATTCACCAGGCCGTCCTCACAGAACCATCACCAACGAACTGCCCCCCTTCCAAACAATATGTTCCCCAGACACTACGTCACCGGGTCATCCAGTGGGTCCACACATCACTCAGCACGGGACATCCCGGCATTTCACGAACCCTTAAACTTGTGCAGAATTCCTTCTGGTGGCCTTCAATGACCAAAGATGTGGCCAATTATGTCAAGTCTTGCTCCATCTGTGCCCAGTCCAAGACTCCCAGGGACCTGCCGACGGGACTTCTACAGCCTCTCCCGATTCCCCAACGACCTTGGTCTCACCTCTCCATCGACTTCATCACTGACTTACCCCTGTCTGATGGTTACACCACAATCCTGGTCATCGTCGACCGCTTCTCCAAAGCCTGTCGTCTGGTTCCATTAAAAGGATTACCTACTGCCATGGAGACTGCTCAAGCCATGTTCCACCATGTCTTTCGAAACTATGGTCTACCTGAAGACATTGTATCAGATCGAGGAACTCAGTTCACCTCTCAGGTTTGGAAATCCTTTTGTAACCTTTTAGATATCAATGTGAGTTTAACCTCTGGCTATCATCCGCAGTCAAACGGTCAGGTGGAGAGGCTGAACCAAGAGATCGGCAGGTACCTGCGGACTTACTGCAGCCGCGAACAACATCGCTGGGCTGAATTTCTCCCTTGGACCGAGTATGCCCAGAACTCACTCAAGCACTCCTCTACAGGACTCACACCATTTCAATGTGTGCTGGGTTACCAGCCTCCCCTGTTCCCGTGGTCAGGAGAACCATCGTCTGTGCCTGCTGTTAACGACTGGATTCGTAACAGTGAGAGGGTGTGGGACAGTGCCCATGTACGGCTTCAACGCGCTGTTAGGAGGCAGGAGATTAACGCTAACCGTCACCGTCGCCCACACCCTCCATACCAACCTGGACAAAGGGTCTGGCTCTCCACGAGGGATCTCAAGCTACGTCTGCCGAGCAGGAAGCTCTCTCCCAGGTATGTTGGCCCATTTAAAATCATAAGACAGATTAATGAGGTCACTTACCAATTAGAGCTTCCTGCTGACTACCGCATCTCTCCTTCTTTCCATGTGTCACTCCTCAAACCTTTCCACCGGGATGCTGACCCCGAGGCCATATTGCAGGAGCCACCGCCACCGCTGGACATTGGCGGAACGCCGGCCTACAAGGTGAACGTCTTGCTTGACTCACGGCGAAGAGGGGGTCAGTTACAATACCTGGTGGATTGGGAGGGATACGGCCCAGAGGAGAGATCGTGGGTAGCGGCAGTGGACATTCTGGATCCCTCGCTCACGGAGGAGTTTCATCGAGCCAGACCTGACCGTCCAGCACCACGTCCACGGGGACGCCCACGTAGAGCACCTGGAGGTGCTCCTAGAGGGGGGGGTTCTGTAACATCACGCCAGCAGAGGGAGCCCTCACCGGAATACTGACTGCTCATGCTCCCTCTGCTGAACTCTGAACTTCCTGTTTGGCATCTATATAAACCTTGCTGCCACATGGCCATGTTGCGAAGTATTGCCAGCTTAACACCTGACTACTAAGCATTCTCTTTTACTGCCTGCTTTCCTGTGATTTACCTATTGTTTGGTTCTCGTTTTCTGATTTTTGCCTAGCCCCTTTGTTTGACACCTGGATTGGACTGTCTATGTTTATTACGACCCTTTGCCTGTACTTTCGACTTTGATTATGGATAACCCCAATAAACATCCGCAACTGGATCCTGCTTCAGTTTCTGCCTCAGCCCCCTTACAATGGTTTAGCTCCTCTACCTATATACAGCGAGCTCCTCTCTTATTACAGTCCTTCACATTCTCTGTGATCTGAAAATTCTGGCCTGTTGAAAATACCCAGAATTTCAAAATCAAGCACGGGTGGTAGATCCTTTTCATATCTGGCACCCAAACTCTGTCTTCCCAGTATTGTTCCAGTATCTAGAAAGACCCACCTCTTTAATCTAGCCTACATATAGTCCAATGGATTTATTACTCAACTTACTTTAGGGATTGTTAGGCTGCATTAATTAGTTAAACCGGAACCAGGGGCACATGTACTGGTTACATGGACAAATTCACTGGCTCCACACTAAATCTGTCTATTTTCATTTCCCCAAGGTCCTGTAGTCAGCTTGATCTGGACTTCATCCAGACCAGATGGTGGGGAACAGAATGGAATTTATTAAACTTATTTAACTTATTTAACTTAATAGTTTAGTTTAATAAATAATATCCACATGCCTACCTCCAGCCTAGTTGCAAAATCCAATTAGATTTGGTCAGTATTATTCATTTGTAACGCTTTACAAATATTACATTTTATAATAAATATATTATACAATTAATAGATTCTTATAAACTTTCTGCAGTCCCTAGAAGATTACTGGCACTTGAAAGTGACATATGGTAACCCATACCCAAAACGATAACATTTTGGGCAGTTAATGTTGTCACACTTACTGTCGCATTTAATGTCGACATAACAAACAACATTTTGGGCAGTTGTCTTAATGTCGCATGTGATGTTATAGCTGTAATTAGTAACAATTAGTGCAATTCGCTTCTGTCGCCATTTCTTTTAGTAACATTTCTCAGTGTCTGACATATTGTCAGATACAATCAGACCTGGTTTAAATCGATAAATAATTATAAATCATTATCAACTTTCTTTTTTTATCCAAGAAAGTTTAACAGTTTTAATGTGCGCAGAGGAGAACTGGCCCTTCTGGTTAGGCCTACTTCTCCCAAGGTTTTTTCTTCCATATATAATTCAATTCAATTTTATTTATATAGCACTTTTTACAATGTTACATTGTTTCAAAGTAGCTTTGAAACTCACCGGCAGCACAGAACATTTTCATAGATTCCAGGATCTTGTGACTTCCGGTTCCTGTCTGCCTTGCTGTGAGTGGTTTGTGCCTCTGCTAAGCCTTGCTCCGATTCTCTTTTCTCACTACTCTCTTTTCTCATTACTTTTTGGTGTCTAAATTGCTAAACGTAATTTGTTGATGTATTGATTATATCATATGAGTTAATCAGATACCACTAGCTTTTGATTGTTATTCACTATAGATAACTGAGTTCGGTTAGAACCACGCTAGCTTAGCTTGTCTTCTGTGTTTACTGTCTTTATCTATACGTTATTGGAGTTTTGATTCCTTGCCACGGTGCTAGCGAAATTATATAATTACAGTGCTAAAGACTCTTCTATTTTGTTATTCCTTTGTCTCCAGTTCTCTTTCATTTGGTTCAGTCAACCCTTTGTTCATAAACCTACTATAAACCTAGTATGCCTAATTAGTTTACATTTACGCATTTGGCAGACACTTTTATCCAAAGCCACTTCAATGCATTCAAGTTATACATTGTTGTCACTACATGTGCTCCCTGGGAATCGAACCCACAACCTCTTGCGCTGCTAACGCAATGCTCTACCACTGAGCTACAGGAGAACACTAGTTTTATTAATATACATCTCACACATATTAATTGCAATAATACTATTTACAAACTATTGAACATGTCTGACATTTGATTTATTTAAAATAAAGAACACTTTTTGAAAACGGCATGTAAATGTGTAAAATGAGTTTTATGGTTTATATTTAATTTTCCACTGATGCAACGTTTCAAAAGTTTAAGGAACATTAATATTTAAAAAATTTAAATTGTGATTATTTTATTAAGTGTCTAGCCCTAACTAGTCCTTTAACAAATACTTTATCAGCACACTTGCCTTAGAATAGGGGCACTTAGTGGGTAGCACTATCACCTCAGTCAAGACCTGCATTGGTTCATGTCTGATCGTGAACCTGAGACATGCTGATCAAGTTGAATTAGTGTGTGTGTGACAGTGTTAGGACTGGCCACTTGTCTAGAGTATTTTCCTGCTTCAGAAGTACCCAGTTAGCTGGGTACTTGCTGTGACCCCAATATGGATGATGGATGAAGGCTCAGATTGTCTTTAGACCAGGCCACGTTAAAATTTTCATATACACAACTTTTACAGAATTGTACGTTAACATTCAAATGCTCAATGTCACAATGTTGATTACATAGCAATGTTAGCCTGTGAAAGTGATAAGCTTTTTCCTACTGAAATATAGCTTAATAGGTTTCATGACTCAATAGGTCTGAACATAACTGCCAGTTTTAAAGAAATGTTGTGAATGTTTTTTAAACAATTTGTCCTAAATCTATGATGGCATTCCTTGGGTCATATTTATATATATATGGTACTTTTTTCAAAATATAATGTGTTGTCTGTCAGTCATTTTTAATTTTATTACTAAACCAGTAAAACGTCTCAGGTTATGTAATGTAATGAGTCAGGGAACAGGATGCTGCGTCAAGCTTCATGCTATGGGGAAATGTGCTTCAAGTGCCCAGAGTCTGAACACGTGGGCCTATTTATAGGCTGGTTAAGATCATGTGACAAGATCACAGGCCTTATAAACCAGAGTAATAGCATCTGTGATCCAGTGAGATATGTGCTGTTTTGTGACCGCATTACCTCAGTTGTGGCCACCAAAACAGACTTAGAGCTGGACATAGATCCTCAAAGCTCTAATTGGGCACAATAAATTAAGCCTTTCCTGCTCTGGCAACTCATACGACGGAGAACAGAATGCTTGAAGCACCACCAGGTGACCAGCCATAGTGGGCACCTTGTGGATATAGTCTGATCTAGGGTGCAAAATGGCTTTAACAAAGACAGGAGGGTCTACAAAAACAGGCAGGGTCTACAGAAAGAGCCTGTACATCTCTTACTCTTTTGAACAATGTTAGAGCTAATAGTAGAGCCACCTTAAGAGTCAAAAATTTATCTAAGACTGACTTTAGGGGCTCAAATGGAGCTGGAGATAAGCTCATTAAATATATAGTATTTAATGCTATAGTATATAGTAAGGTTATACTATAAACCTTATGCTATAGTATATAGTAAGGTTTAATGCTATAGTAAGGTTCCTAGAAGGGACCTGCATGTGACAGAAAGGCCTCAGCCATCTGGCACCATGCAGAAAATAAGACACCAAGGGATGTCTTCCAACAGAGGCTCCATAATTGCTCGGCCATAATTCTGCCAAATGGTCTCCAACACTTGTGGATGGACAACCTAAGGCAGGTCCATTCCCCGGGCCTCAGCCCTTGCCTCAATAGGATATATGCTCCCAGATTTGCCTGCCCCGGGATATAAATTGCTCCAATGGAGAGCAGCCTGGTTTCTGCCCAAAGAAGGATCTGCCGCACCAACCTGAACAGGGGACACAAATGCAGCCCTCCCTGGTAATTTATGTATGAGACCACAGTGGTGTTGTCCGTATGAACTAGAACATGTTGGCCGTAGAGGTGCGAGAGGAAGTGCTTTAGTGCCAGAAACGCTGCCCATTCCCAGGCAGTTTATATGCTGGGGAGACTCTCTGACCATCTGACCTGTGAGAGAAGCATCCATCATGAGAATCCTGCAATGACACTCGTAGAGTGGGACCCAAGATGAGAAACAGGGGGCCTGAGTCACATAGAAAGGGTATAAAGCCCTCAGCTTGAAACCCTTAGCAGATGGATTTTGGGGAGAAACCTATTATTCTTTAGCCAGAACTATGCTGTAGGTCCATCCAAAGAAATTACATTGGCCGCTACTGCCATAAGTTCTAACAGCCTCTGAACTTGGTTTTGGATTGTCAGCTGCCGGCCTGAAAACCTTTGTGTGAAGTCAAGTGTCAGGTGCCGGCCTTGTCTGCCTCCCACCTGGCTGACAGCAGTCAGATCGTCATCCGATGCTGACAGCATAAGCTCATTCCACCGAACGGGCTTCTGAAGCAAGCATGTGCTTATCTGATTTGGCGGAAAGCGCAGGAGAAAATGTGGATCCCGTCTCTCGCTGTCCCTCTGCCAAATCGAGCTGCGAGCCCCATGAGTGCAACCTCCGCTCCGCCTCAGCAGAAGCGGGATCAGACCTGTGAGGTGCAGTTGCCCAGCTTCAATCTGTCCTCAGGGGAAGCGATTCGCACTGAGGGCACTCAGCTTTCTTAGGAGCTGATCTTGCACGATCTACACATATCATTTGTGTCACCCACCGTTATATAGCATAGATAAGGTGGCACACACTTTTTAAACTCTTTACTTATGTTTTTTTCTCTTTCACAAAAATAGCTGCTTCCTAGCGCTAATATCATCTTTTTCCTCATGCTTAGACTTGTTCCTGAAAATCAGACGCTGATGACGTATTTTGCAGGTGCCTTTTAAAGGCTTTGTGACATGCAATGCTGCGTCACATGACCTTGACCTGCTTATGAATAGACCTGATTTTACGTGTTCAGAGCGCTGAACACAGAGGGAACTGTATCTTTTGAACACTTTGATGCTTTTAAACAAAAGCGTATTATAGTCCAAAAGACTCTTCTATTTTGCTACTCATTTGTCTCAAATTGTTTCCCATTCCATTTCATTGTGTAATTTTCAGGTATTTTTATTGTTTATATTTTATGTATGCATTTTACTTTGTGTTGTGTAGATTTCATGGTACTATTGCAAATCCCATATCTTGCTTAATGATTTTGTAGTTTTATCAGTTCTCATTTTTTTAAACCTACTATAAACCTAGTATGCCTAATTAGTCTTAATAAACATCTCATTAATTATTTGCAATAATACTGTGTATTCTTCGTTGAACATGTCTGACATTTGTTCTGTTCTTTATTATAATTCTTTTTTTTTATTATATGTAAAGCTGCTGTGAAGCAATGTAATGTTGTAAAAAGCACTATATAAATAAAATTGAATTAAATATCAAAAATCCCTTTACAATTTTGCATCTTCAGTGTCTTGGCACAATGTTCACCAATTTTCAAATGACATGAAATCCTTAAAAGGAGTTTGTAAAAGTTCACGGCATGCACTCTTCGGAAAATCCAAAATGTCTGAGTTCTTGTTGGGCAGGGCTAATGGGTGTCAATGAGAAAGTAGTTTTGGGTCAGTAAGACCAATACGCATACCAGTTTTCGAATTGTGCATGCATGTCTGACATGCGTCTTTTTATGACACTTACCAGGGGATGCTACTGAGCCCCCCTGCCCACCATGTATCTCCCTTTGCCCTGGTTTAATGGCTGATGATTCTGATGTGTGTGCCAAGAGTTTTTGAGCATTTTCAAGAGTTTTTGAGCATTTTGAAGTTTAAGAAAACATTGGTACAACCCATTACAACTTTACAACATTATACTCCCTTATCAGGCCAGTGCCCATGGCGGTGAAGCTCTACCTTAGGTTGTCCTCCTCTGGCCACTGGAGAATCTCACCAGTCATTGGGTCATCACCTCCTGCACACTGGTTACCACTCCATCCTGTATCTGTAGTTTGGTATTTTAGTATGGAACATAACATAATACACTGACAAACAATAAGAACAAACAACAGTTTTGAAGATTACATCCCAAATTAAACCTGAATGGGCAACAGCTAGATCTGTTGTGAATTTGCTTAGTCAACATCTTGTGGAAGATGGGGGCTAAAAGTGTAAAAGTTGTAAAAACTAAAAGTTAAAGAGGGAGGGGAAAATACATAAGGAAGGAGTGGAAGTAAGGGTAGAGGGTACTGAGCTGGATTCAATGCCATATGACAGTTCAAGCTGGGAGACTGGCTGCCCCAGAGCCCTGCAAACCAGGCAATATGGCGCCCAATTACTGATGGCCATGTGACTATTGCATGGCATCAGCAGAATACCCCCCAACCCCCAACACATACCATCTGTGCCAATAAGCAACAACCCCAACGCACTCATAGGTACTCAAGATATAAACACATACTAATAAAGACTGTTCTGCAAACCTAGAATTATGCAAGGGCACTACGGCACTGAAAGGGGACATTACTGCAATACTCTATATTTGTTTCTACACTGATTATTCGGACCCAAATAAAAAAACCAGACAAAGCATGATCACTTTTCTTCATGTTCTAACACAAAGAAATGCATCTAAAATCTCTTGAAAATATTAGACAGCTAGACAGCTATAGAATGAAATTTAGTCTATATTCATTTTCTAGAAAGCTAAGGACTACCACACTGTTCCTAACAGCCTTTTCTTTTCTCCTCTGCACTCGTTTTCTCTGCAGTGCCACCTTGCCACTCTGAACAGATGCTGTGGAATTTTGATAGGCTATGCCAGTCTGTGCCAGCCTATATGACTAGTACTGCTCTGTTGCAGCTGGGGTGCAGAAACTAGTACAGTGGATCAGAGTCACAGCACAAGGCACAGAATATGGTAAAAACCTTCTATTGCAGTATGTTTGTGCTACTGTAGTAGAAGTGTTACCATTACGTTTTAATATTACATATGTACCCACACTTTTATATTTTAAGTATGAATGTTTAGATGGTCGGCAAATGAAACGTTAAATGATGCTTTGTGTACGTTAATTTCACATGGTCATTATATAAAAACTAAGTATCATGAAATCTGAATACATGAATAACTATTCTAGGAAAAAATAAGCCTTATTTATATTTGCAATTTTAAAACAATGTAAAATGTGACGCAAACGGTGTAAAAAACAGTGTTAGGTTATTAAGTTGTATTGAGTAAACAAAACTATTTGATCCATGTTAATTGCTTTGTTTAATTTGTTTGGGGTTTTACCTTTAAGATACAGGCTGTATCTTAAAGAAATAGTTTTGCTGTCAGGTTATTATAGGAATATTTAGTTACTAGTTGTCATACAATTAAGGTAAATTTTGTTTTTTTAAAAATTAAAATTTTAGATTTTAAAATTTAAAAATCTTTTAAATGTATTATTTATTATATTATTTATTAAGTAATAATACAATAAATCTCTGAATAATGTTTAGGTACACTACATGAGATTCTAAAATAATGTACTGCATGTCTGTATCAACTGTTAAGAAAATAAACATCAATGCGTCTCTCTTTTTGTGTTTAGTCTTAAATTTGCACTTGAAATGTTAAAAATAAGTCGTTTTAATATAGCTACTGTGGCAATAATAATGACTAAACGTTTTTGTGTGACTAAACCATTTGGCGCAAAATATTGTAGGACGAGAATGCAGGCATGTAAGTCTGCACTTTAACCCGGTACAATCCCCGCGTTTATCACTCTTTGTTTTTGTTGCTAACCCGTTCCGTATAATAAAGTATAATGAACCGATGCTGCTGAATTTGGAAAGAAACACCATCTCCACCCAGCAGTGTAGCTTTGACCAGGCTTGGCATACGGCATAGCTGGCATATCGGTAGTGGGCTGCCCCACTGGCCGCGCGTACCGACGCTAAGACATTTAGCGACTTGGCAAGCGCGTGTCTCCTGAGCCCCCGGGTACTGTGCCAGCCCTTGGCCTCTGGACGACGCTTAAGATCACATCAGCTGTGGTCGTGTTTAAGGAGGAAGCGCCTTGTCTCCTGTTTGACTTTTACCCTCTGAACCTTAAGCGGTTAATATTGACACAGAAGTTGATAGAGATCGATGTGATTGTCTGAATCACGATTGTAAAACAGAGACCATTGTCTTGCACGAACACTATATTATTTATATAAAAATGGAGCCCAAAACTGAATTGGAGGCTGACGAAAATTGCACAGACACATGTACATTAAAATAATGGTACTATACACTGATCTAAGGAACCTATAATGTAACGTAAATAACCCTTTTACATGTCCAATAGGCCACTAACATACACAGCAAAAAGCAATTTATAATATGGTAGTTTTCTGGAGAACCTAAAAGTATAGTTAACATTTAAATTAAAATATATAGTATATAATATATAAATATACAAGTATATATTTGAATAGTGCATATTGTAATAGTTATAACGTTCTGCTATTAAACAGCACAGAGCTATAACGCTATTCAAAAACGCCAGCGTTTTTACCTTTTTGTTTGTTTTGACAATTCCGTAATGATGCTGTAATAACATTTAAAAGAAAGCAGTACTATTTATGATTACAATTAAACATGCAGATTGCTTTGAAAGTTTGTGTTTTAAATCAAAGCAGAATAATCACTTTTACGTCGCTTTGTTAAAAATTAAAGCAAATCAACAAATAAAACCTCTGCTGTCTAAACGTAATTTCAACATTTTCTCCTGTATTTCACCAGAAAACGTCCCGCCCCACTACTGCATCCCTGCCTTTTAACAAAGAAATAGTACTTTATTCTAAATATTAATGATGAATATGTTGATGCTATCGAGATGTAGACAACAAAGACGAAACTGCTATTGCGGATTGATGAAATTTGGTGCCTGCTTAAAACAAAAATGTTAGTGCATATTAATAATAACAAATATATAATAATTAGTTGAAAACAGGACTTACAAGTTCTGTAATTAATTGTTATTTTTCATGTGTATTGAACGCTTTCAATGATTTTGTTTCTTTGCACATACTGCATAATGTCTGATCGCCCTTTATGAGTGATGTCCTGCGGTGGTTTGTCCGTTCGCCTCTAATCCCGTCAATTCTGCAAAACATATGGGTCCCAGGGCAGAGCTCCAAATCTGGCCACGGCGGCAGAAATCTACAGTACTTCACGTTTACCAAGACGTTCAGCTGTGATTTTACACATTTTAACCTTAAACGCCTGCTTGAGCAACTTCTTACTTTATCAAGGCTGCTCATTTGTAAAATCAGATAGATAGGTTATTTATCCAATCTCCACTTAAAAGTGTTATCGTCTGCGCCCCTGAGAGATGGCACTGTACTGGCACTGTACAATGTACTGTAGAGATGGCAGTGTACACGTTTTAACAGTTGAATTTTATTAAATATTTCTTTAAAGTCATATATAAATGCACAACTTTAATGCTTTTGCTTTTATCTGAAGTGTTGAAAAAAACAAAATCATTATTAATTCATGTATAATTGTATAAATATTTATACCATCCAAAAATGGAACCGAATTTGTTATAACAATAATAATATTAGAGTTATTAGTTCTATTTAAAGTTAGCATGTGTTAAAGAAGTAGTATTATGTTTGTCATAAACAATATATAACATATAAAGCAACCAAGAAAAAAAAATCTGCTTCTGTCGAAATGTAATTTTTCTGGCATCTACAAATCGATGTTCTTTCCATTTTGAGGACACAGAACTTATATGGGAGAGATCTAAGAACGCCACAATTTCTAACTTAGTCTAAACTTATTTGTCTGTTTACACCGATTTCAGCATATGATTTAAAATAAGCAATAAAAAACAAACGAAATTAGTTAATTTTTAAATTAAGACAATAATGACGTATGCCTAAAAGTTGACGAAGGATGCAAATTTTTTAACCAGTCAAAGTCAGTTTACTGGTGTATTCTGGTGCAGACATCATATTTTGACTACATTGGACATCAGAATTGCCTGAAATTGGCAATTGTTTGGCCAACTAAGCTTAAATGCTGTGTAAACATATTTTTATAATTGTTATGCAAATGTTTTTACACTATTTATATTGTTAAAATATAAATTATATAAATATATTGTTCTTTAAATATATTGTTTAATTTTTAGATCATCTTAGTTATCAACTAAGGTAGTTAACTAATGTTACCAAAGCGACCCTTATTGTAAAGTGTTACCAAAAGTGTCTGACCTGTTTATTTTGTAAATATCTTATTTAACAACTTTCTTTGTATGTTTTGTTTTTGCTTAACTTTACCTTCAACTATGTACTCAAGTCTTGAGTTTGTTGGACTATTAAATAATCAAATAATTCTGGAACCATATGCTGCTTTATTTATATAATCAAAAACAGTCTTATTTAGGCATTATGTTCTTATTACATTAGTGACTTATAATGGTTCAAACATTTGCTTTACTGTCAGCAATGGCACTCCCTCTATTTTCTACACATTTTGTATCCATTAAGGACCATAATTGAGTTATTGTAAAATCAAGATTACTGTACAATAATGTAAAAACATCCAAGCCCGTAAACACCTGAATTTAAGAATAAAGTAAAAGACAAAAAGTCTTCTGTACTGCTAAATGTCAACTTTTCCAGTATAGCCATTACCAGGAGAAAAACGTGGAATTGCTAATTGTGGAAAAGGGCATTCAGTTCCTCGTATGCTTGCGCCCTATCGTGTTGCACATGTACATCATGAAACTGTGGGAAGTTCTCCGAGTGTGCGCCCCGAGCTCCAGATGGGCCATAAGCAATGCTGCGAGGAGCAGAAGGACGTGAGCTGTGTAAACTGGTGTAATTCATGGAATAGCGATAAACCCTTTCCGTGTCTGGTGAGAGTGACTCCTGTTGCCTCAGTGTAAAGTTGCCATTTAAACACACCGGAGGGCTGTTACGATCCTCATAATCTGGATTGTTGTGTTCTGGGGACGCGCCGCCAGTGTACATGGTATCGTAGACTGAACAAAAAGAGTGATTTCGGAGGCCATGTACATTAGATGCGGATTGACATTTTGTGCTAGATAGACGCGAGCACTGATATGGATATACGTGCATGGTTAACGAGGGGTTAGGCACGAGAAAATGTGTTACCTCTTGACATTGTTCAGTTAGAAAATTCCGTGAGTTAAACTGCAGGCACCCAGCCACCAGATTAGTTGTAGGCTGGGAGAGGCCTTTGCACAGTGTGTGTACATAAGAAACCACGTCCGGCCTTTTTCCGTTTCGCAGGATTTCTGACAAGGCCCAAATGTAGTTTTTCGCCAACCTTAGTGTTTCAATTTTGGAGAGTTTTTGAGTTTTTGAATAACATGGTACAACTTTGCGTAGATTGTCCAGCGCAGAGTTTAAGTCGTGCATGCGCGTGCGCTCCCTTGCGTTCGCTTTTTGACGCCGTACTTTTGAGCGCTCTAACCTAGCCGGCGTCATCTTGCGTTTATTCGGGCCGCGTTTTTTGGGCCTGTCTTCGCCGCCCTCATCTCCGCAGTCATCTTCATCAACATCCTCTTCATCATCATCCTCCCCAGCAATTTCCGATTGAGCTCGATTGCCTTTCACGTCGCACTTGTCCAAGTCTTCGTCTCCTAGGCAACAGCGCTCCAGCTCGTAGTCCTTGTTTTTGGAGTCTTCGCTGCCGCTGTCATCTACCAAGTCTGCAAACTTCTGCATGTCCTGAAACAGTGAAGGTTCGTTGAATAATCTCGTCAACATGAAGGCGGCACTGAAAAACAGACGAGTAAACGCATTTATTTAAAATATAAAACGGTGCTGTACAGTTTATGCACATGGGGTTTGAAATATTGATACCACCACAATGTCCCATGCAATGTTAAAGTTTATAAGCTCTGCCAGCGTAACAAAAGTTTTTTTTTTAAAATAGTGTTATACTGAACTCTCAGATAAAACGATTTTAAAAAGAGCAGAAATGCTAAAAATAGCATTTGTAAATGTGTATAAATGTTCATACAAATGATCAAATGTCATAAAACTAAATAAAAAAAAGAAATAAAATGAAAACTAAACATAGAAGGACTACATCTCTCTAGAGCATTATTTTAAATCAGGGAGAGCCGGACAGTATTACTCCTCAATCCCCCGTTCTGTGGTCCTGTTTGGCCCTTCGCAGCAGGTCTTTCCACGTGGGCCCTTTGGGTCTCAGGGAACGTTTTGAGCAGCGGGTACCCCCTCCACCATTTTCCTTTTCTTAGTTCTGGCGGCATTCCAGCAAATCAATACAATAAAATAAGCAGTCCAAAAATCCACAAAACCCACCAATGGTGAAAAACAAAGACTCAAGGAATACACTATAATGTTAAAATCAGCGTCGTATTTAACTCGCATTCAGACCAGAATAGTCAATTCCTGACTCATGTTCTGACGAGGGCGGAGACCCTAAAATGTCAATGTCCAGGTTCTAGCACCACAGTATGCCCCCCTCTTTTCCCCTTTTCCATTCCCATTTTGTAATAGTCATACTTAATAAAGTTAACTTTTTATATAAATATCAAATTTGATTGAACTTGTTGCAAAGAATAGCGAATTACTTTTAATTACAACTTAATTAAAACAATTGTTTTAAAAGGCAAAAAGCTGAAATGTAAAGTTACGTCATAAAAGTGCTTTCTGATGAATAGGATTGCCTTTTTGAAAACATTTTTTGAATGTTATGTAGGTTATCACTACATGTGTATATTATTTTTACATCGTTTATTTATTTTATATTGTTTGTTATTAATTACCAGAATACAAAAATCGTGTCCAGAGCAAAATTAACTGATAAAGCCACTTCACGCTTCACGTCAAGTTCTGGTTAAACTGTTTCTCTCTTCCGCAACACACTGTGCGCAATAAAAAGCGCAATCTAGATATCTTTCTAACCTCAAACCCTATCAAAACATAGTAAACTAAAATGTCTAAATAAAATGAATTCGTGTAAAACTGCAGTCGTTTGACATTCATTTTTCTGTTGTGCAAGACAAATTAGATGTTTTACACGCAATTTTTTCCGATTACTTTAATTAAAACCTACCATAATATACATCTACATCTACATATACATATTAAACGTTCATAGGAAAGGGGTCACAGGTAATAAAAAACCTTATCGGGCGTACACATCAAACAATATATAGCATAATTATATCATTGGCAAATGTTCCTGTGAATAATTATAAAAATGTATTATATGTTCTGTGTCGCTGAAAAAAACTCACCTTCTTTATGGTGCTCTACGTCTGAGTGAGCCTACGTCTACGTCACCTTCGCCTTCTAGTTCCTTAACACTGTGGCTGGAGGAAAACGAGTTTGTCTGCGTGATCCGCTGTGTGTTATCCCGTTCCCGAACTGCAGAGAGGTAGTGTGGCATTGCTAGCAGACGGGGTTACATACCTGCTCTGATGATAGGCCATATGGTGGGCACATAACTGGCAGAGGACATCACTTGAAAGCGGGTGATTGACACACGCCCGCATTCGTAGAGATTGCTTTCCCGAGAGAAGAGGAGCCCGCCATCTGTCGCTGCCGCTGCACACGCACCTCACTAAAGTGTAACGCACTTGCATTGAAAATACACACAAGTGCACACAAACAGTCTCGGCTGCACATAGGGTGAGGGAATGTGGCGAATGAACCAAACTGAATGAAAATACTATCGTTTTTTAATTGGTAACTGTAATCAAAGTTATCAAAAAAGTTATCAAATAAACCAGTTCAAGCCAGTATGCGCCTGTAAAATTGTATTGTGTAGGAATGTATATCAATTTTGTTATATCACTAATAAACGTGTATTTTATTGATTTATTAATACATTTTATTTACTTTAAATATTTGTTAAATTGTTTTTGTTTGACTTCTATGCATGATGTTTCAGAGCATAGCTATTCACAAACATAAAATCTAAAAAGCCTTTATTCGTGTCTGCCCTGGACAATTTTGGACTTAAGACATATTCAGTTTCATATAGACTTTAATAATATAAGTGTTGCATTTTCTTAAAATGCATGCTGGAAAAATCACAGGCTCTAGAACAGACCTCATGTCAGGTCCCCTGTCTGATCACCCCGGTTTTTCGTTCATCCATGTGTTTGTTGTGTTTTTTGTCGGAGCACACGGTTTTGTTTTGACAGTTCGCCACGTGCCTTAACGTCATCGTCTCCCCGCCCCCTTGTTTCCTGGTTTGTCTTTATTACCCGCACATGTTCATATTCATTATCACAATTTCTTTATTACTCCCTAAAGTTGGTTTCCCTAAAGTTGTTCAACTTTCTCTCTCTCTCCCTTCCCCGGATTCTGTAGTGCCACTCATCTGGTCACCCACACCTCCGCTCATCCACCGCTCAGTTACTCTCCTGCTCTGCCCATCACCCTCCCAGTTCCCGCTGCCTACCTCTCCCCCTCCCGCCGGAGCCGGAGCTGCCACTTTTTGTTCTCTCACCTCTATTGACTGTGTTGTTTTCTCTGTTTTGGAAATAAACTGTTAACCGTGATTGGATCTCTTGTTGTCCCTGACAGAACAATCTGACCAAGATAGATCCTTCGGACCCAGATGCTCTGCGCTCAGCGCTGGCCCAACAGGGTTTTATTGGGCCAACATTCCTCACAGTTCAACGCCACTTCCTGTGAGATCGAGCGACTGTCCGCCGGGATGGCGGACCTCTGTGTGTCCCTCAACGAACTGTGGCGGACAGTCATCTGGGACTCTGAAGGCAGGTGGCGTACTGTGCCACCTTCTCGTCTTTCAAGCAGGAGATCATTAATCTTTTTTTTACCGATTGGCCTAGGTTGATGAGGCACTGTCGAAGCTCTGTCACTGATTGCGCTGTCACGTTTGACACCTTGGCGGCCTCCTGTGGCTGGAACGATAAGGTTCTACATTCCTGTTTCCTGGATGTAGCCTATAAAGCTGGGGAGGATGAAACTCAATCCCCAAAAAAAGCAACATTGTTTGGTTTGGGGTCTATGCCTATATTGTGGATGACCGGGCCCCTCACCAGTTCGTGTCCATTTAAAGACAAAGACCATCAGTAGAGCAGGGAGTACTGATGGGCGGCATCTCTATCCTTTTTTTAGGATGTTTCTGCTCTGGCGCAGGCTCTTCTGGACTCTGGGGCAGAGGGAAACTTTATAGATGTCCAGTTTGCCGCCAGATGGGGAATCCCTTCTGTGCCTCTGTCAGAACCTTTCCCACCTGGTCCCTGGCAGATTGCCTCCTGGCCACCATCACTCACTCCACCCCTTCTGTAAGTCTTGGGCAATCATTGTAAGGTGATTGTGCTTTATCTTATCGTGTCCCCTTGTGCTCCCGTCATTTTAGGCCATCCTTGGCTCCTCCAGCACAACCCTCACATTGATTGGTCGAGACGGTCTGTTTTTGACCTGGAATCCGTGAGGCTATGGACAAATACATTAGTGAGTCCCTCAAGGCCGGTCTCATCCATACCTCCTCATCTCCGGCTGGTGCAGGGTTCTTCTTTGTTCAGAAGAAGGACAACTCCTACACACCTACAGGACACTTAGAATACAGAGTCCTTCTGTACGATCTCACGTACACTCTGACTGTCTTTCAGGCCCTCTTTAACGACGTGCTGAGAGACATGGTTAATAAATTCCGCTTAGAGCTCTTATCTCCGTTAAGAAGCTGTTCAGGTGGAATCCTCAGTCTTGGGGACTGCCTTTGACATACTTAAGTCCCGTTTTATCTTTGCTCTCTGTTTTCCAGACCCTAAATGGCAATTTATTGTGGAGGTGGATGCCTCTGACGTTGGAGTCTGTGTGGTATTATCCCAACGGTCTGAGAGTGATGGGAAGGTGCATCCTTGCGCCTACTTCTCCCATCGGCTGAGTCCTGCTAAATGGAACTACAACCCCAAATCAGAAGTTGTGACAGTATGGAAAACACAAATAAAAAAAGAAAGTAGTGATTTCTAAATTTACTTTGTATTTCATTGCAGACAATACAACAGCACATTATTAAATGTGTTCCTCATGATTTTTATTGTTTCTTTTCTTCCTATTTTGGTTCTTGCAACATATTTTAAAAAAAGTTGGAACAGTAAAGCATTTACCACTTTGTAATGTTGCCATTCCTTTTCACAACACTTAAAAGACGTTTAGGGACTGAAGACACCAAGTGAAGAAGTGTTTCAGGTGTAATTTTGTCCCATTCTTGCTGCAAACAAGTCTTAAGGTGGGCAACAGTACGGGGTCTTTGTTGTCGCATTTTGCGCTTCAAAATGCGCCACACATTCTCTGTTGGAGACAGGTCGGGACTGCAGGCAGGCCAGTCAAGTACCTGTATCCTCTTCCTCCGCAGCCAGGACTTTGTAATGTGTGCAGAATGTGGTTTTGCATCATCTTGTTGAAATATGCATGGATGTCCCTGGAAAAGTTGTCTTCTTGAAGGCAGCATATTGTGCTCCAAAATCTCTATGTACTTTTCAGCATTAATGGTGCCATCACAGAAGTGCAAGTTACCTTTACCAAGGGCACTGACACAACCCCATACCATGACAGACCCTGGATTTTGGACTTGTTGCTGGTAACAGTCTGGATGATCCTTTTCTTCTTTGGTCCGGAGCACATGACGTCCATTTCTCCCAAAAAATACCTGAAATACTGATTCATCTGACCACAGTACACGTTTCCACTGTGTGATGGTCCATCCCAGATGCCTCCGAGCCCAGAGAAGTCAACGGCGCTTCTGGACACTGTTAACATAGGGCTTCCTTTTGGCACAGTACTGTTTTAACTGGCATTTGTGGATGTAACTACGTATTGTGGTACTTGACAAAGGTTTGCCAAAGTAGTCCTGAGCCCATGTGGTGATATTGCTTATAGATGAATGACGGTTCTTGATGCAGTGCCACCTGAGGGATCAGAGAGCACAGTTGTTCAGCTTAGGCTTGCGCCCTTGTCCTTTACACACTGAAATTCCTCCACATTCCTTGAATCTTTTAATTATGTTATGCACTGTTGAAGGTGAAATAAGAAAATGTCTTCCTATCTTTCTTTGAGGAACATTGTTTTTAAACATTTCAATAATTTTCTCACGTATTTGTTGGCAAACTGGCGATCCTCGGCCCATCTTTGCTCCTAAAGGTCTAGACCTTTCTTGGATGCTGCTTTTGTACCAAATCATAATTACAATCACCTGTTGACATCACCTGTTTCAAATCACATCATTATTTAACCAATTTACCTGATTATTAGCCCTAAATTGCTCCTGTTCCAACTTTTTTTGAAATGTGTTGCAAGAACCAAAATAGGAATTTTGTTTTTTTGAAGAAAAAACAATAAAAATCATGAGGAACACATTAAATATTGTGCTGTTGTATTGTCTGCAATGAAATACAAGTCAAAGTCAATTTAGAAATCACTGCTTTCTTTTTTTATTTGTGTTTTCCATACTGTCCCAACTTTTTCTGATTTGGGGTTGTACAACATTGGCAATTGGGAGCTGTTTGTGGTGACGTTGGTGTTGGCTTTTGATCATCCGGCTCCATAGGTTACCCACTGATGTTGTGTCTGACAGGGGTCCACAATTCATTTCCCGTTTCTGGAGTTTTGTCGACAGATTGGAGCCACATCGAGTCTGTCGTCCGGCTTCCATCCACAAACCAATGGGCAATGTGAGCGCAAACCAGGATCTCCAGAGAGCTCTCTGCTGCTCTCTGTTTTGGAAATAAACTGTTAACCGTGATTGGATTTCTTGTTGTCCCTGACAACTCATCAAATATTCAGAGCCTTATGGGGTGAAACGTGGCAATTCTAGGGGTTACAATGAGTTCAGGGGCCCCTATTAATTTGACAGAGATAATTTGTGTGGTGTAGTGTTTCCTGGTCAGACGAGATCATCCACAATGATTGACAGAGATTGTCAAAACCAGGGATTTTTTTAAACTTCATGGTGCCAAGGACCCCCAAATGTTATAAATATTTTGTAAGGGACTCTTACAAAAGGTTCTAAAATGTATCCATCTATATATTTTTATGTATAAAGAAACATTTAAACTGTGTTACATAAATAGTCAGTATTATATTATATTATTAAGGCAATAAATTGTTTCCAAGCTTAAATAATTGCCAGTGTTTTGGAAGTAATTTTGGATGTATAAACCTGATTTAATTTACAATTAAAACTAGGTAGTAAAGTCTGAACTTTATGTTGGCTTAACAAAGTCCAGCCTGAAAATTGTATAATGGTTTAAAATACTTTGGGTCTAACATTCTTGATGGTGATGAATATGAATGATTTTAACATGTTTTAGCATGACATTAACATACTTTTACATGTTTTAGCATTATGCTTGCACGTTTTAGCATTATGCTTACACGTTGTAGCATGATTCTAGCATGTTTTAACATCAATTAGTATCAATTAGACGCTAGTATGATTTAACATGATGTTAGCGTGATGCTAGCATAATTAATAGTGAGAGGTATACTAAAATGTGGCTTATTTGTGATGTTATGAGGTTGCTAGGGTGCTCTAAATGGTTGCTGGGGTGTTCCTAGGAAGTTGTCAGGGCAATACCTAAAGGCCACAACAGCCCAAGTCAAATAAGCCCATATCTTTACGATATATTGTGTACAAAAAAAAATTGTACACTGATCACTTATAAAAGTAATAGCACACCTCTCCTCGATAAGTCCATCAATGTGACCCCTAATGTATGGTGTGGGACGGGTTATGTACCGAAGTTTTGTTTGCAAGCACCACTAATAACAACAATAATAAGCACCACTAATAACGATGGCTTTTCCAAAGCAACATAATAACAAAACGTTATTTGTCATGCCAACATAAATATGTAAAGGGTCCAAGTACTTCAGCGCCATTGAGGAGTTTCTCTGTGTAATATTGGAGTACAATAATATTGTCAGTCGGTGGTGCTATAACTGTGACTTACAATAGCCACATTATTGTGATCAGCCCACCAAACATATCTCCCAAGTTTGATGTAAATCATGGGGCAGGCCTATGGAGCAGTTGTGGCCTACTGGTTAGTGAGTCGGGCTTGTAATCATATTGTTGCTGGTTCGACTCCAGCACTGGCAGGTAGTAACTGAAGTGCCCTTAAGCAAGTCGCCCAACCCCAATTGCTCCTCTGGTACAGTAGTGTGCTGCCCACTGCTCCGGGTGTGTGTTCACTCCTCACCAGTGATGGGTAAAATGCAGAGGTCATATTTCAGGTATGGGTTACCATATCTGACAAAATATGTCACTTTCAAATTACCCCATGCATCAGCTCTACATCTGATGTAAAACAGCTCTTCATCAAAATGCTGAGCTCTACAGCTCTACACTTCCTGTTTTATGTGATCTGTGTACTATATTTGGCCGGTTTGTAAACAAGTAGGCAAAAAATTCACAGCTCATGTCATAGAGACTTGGAGACAGCTCGGCTTAGCAAGCAGCAACAAATGGTGACATTTTAATATAGCTATGCCACACATCATAGAGACATGGGAGTTGGCTCTTTTGATTCAGACACACAATTGGTCTTTTAATTTTACCCTGTTAACTGTGTAGCTACACCCTAGCAACGGTATAATAAAATGAATAAGACATAAATAAAGACAGTTACTAACGTCGTCAGTTTTACCACATCAGTTCAAGCCAGAGTCAGGTCTAGAAAAGCAACACAACTGCAATAATTGAATCTATGTTGTCTTTCTTTCTTTGTATACAGAAGCATTTTGTCTGTGTGAGCCAGCAGTAGCTGTAGTGTACTTGCTGTGTTTATTTGGTTCTGGACTTGTAGCTGTTTGCTAGAAAGAAGTTTGAACCACTCTGCACTTCCTAAGGTAAGCTCTGTTAATTTGTTGTTAGTGTGTAGCCATCTAAGTATATTTTCAGTTAACACCTTCAGACCTTTTTGAGCCTTGAACCTGTTAATTGAGTAGGTGGGCTCAGCACTTGTTGAGAGTTTAAAAGCAGCTTCACCACTGTAACCAGAGGAGAAGCATTTTGTCTGTGTGAGCTAGAAGTAGCTGTGGTGTACTTGCTGTGTTTATTTGGTGCTGGACTTGTAGCTGTTTGCTAGAAAGAAGTTTGAACCACTCTGCACTTCCTAAGGTAAGCTCTGTTAATTTGTTATAAGTCAAATCTCATTGCTCTAGCACTGACAGAGATATGGATCAACAAGGAAAACATTGCATCAGTCCTCTCATCTAACTTCACTTTCACACCCTATAGGTCACAGAGGGGGTACAGGCTTGCTTATGCCCTCTCTCTGTAACAATACATAATTCGAATATCATGCAATAACTTCTCCAGCAAAAATCCACCTCGTTGTCATCTATCGCCCTCCAGGTCAACTAGGCAACTTCATCGAAGAACTTGACATGCTGCTATCATCCTTTCCAGAAGATGGCACCCCATTGGTAGTTCTTGGTGACTTTAACATCCACCTAGACAGACAACAAGCAGCTGACCTCTTAGCTCTTCTGCCCTTTTTTGACCTCCTACTAACTAATACTCCTTTCACCCACAAAGGAGGGAAGCAATTAGACCTGATCTTCTCTCGTAACTGCACCACAAATAATGTCCTTATTACACCTCTACATGTGTCTGATCATTTCTTCATACAATTCACTGTTACCCTCCCTCCATTCTCACCACCCATCCCCACTCCTGTTTCTGGTCGTCGTAACATCCGCTCACTCTCACCCACTCGCTTTCTATCAATGGTTTCCACTTCCCTCCCTCCAATAACCCAGTTCTCATCACTCAGTGCTGAGGCAGCATCTGATACTTTCTGCACAACTTTACCATCCTGTCTTGATGATATCTGCCCTCTAACCTCCAGGCCAACACGCGCAACACCCTCAAGTCCCTGGCTCTCTGAGACCCTCCGCAGCCACCGGACCAAGCTCAGAGCCATGGAGAGAAAATGGTGCAAGTCAAAAGACCCTGCAGTCCTCAACAAGTATCAATCTCTCCTCTCTTCCTTTTCCAAAAATGTCTCCACTGCCAAAGATGCTTACTTTCAAAATAGGATCAACAACACCTCAAACAGCTGTTAACTATTCTCTACTTTCTCATCTCTTTTTAGCCCACCCCACCTCCCCCCACTACATCTCTGATTGCCAATGACTTTGCCAATTTTTTCACAGACAAAGTAGCTACCATCAGCAACCAATTCTCTGCACCACACACTCCTAACCCCCTTTACATCCATACCATCCAACACTCTCCTCTTTCTCTCCTCTCTCTGAAACCAACGTCTCCAAAATCATCTTCTCTAACTGTCCTACCACTTGCCCCCTTGACCCTATCCCCTCACATCTACTACAAGCAATCTCTCCATCACTCTTGCCTGAACTCACACACATGTCAATCTCTATAGGAAACACTCCCATCTTGTTCAAGCAGGCTCAGATAACCCCACTGCTCAAAAAAAACATCAGTCGACCCCTCAGTGGTCAGCAACTATAGACCAATTTCACTCTTACCATTACTCTCAAAAGTTCTTGAAAAGGTTGTTTAATCAGCTGTCTTCCTATCTCTCGCAGAACAACCTACTTAACAGTCAACAGTCTGGTTTCAAAAAAAGCACATTCCACGGAGACTGCCCTCCTGTCAGTGGTTGAAGGCCTACGGCAGGCTAGAGCCAGCTCCATGTTGTCTGTCCTAATTCTTCTTGACCTTTCTGCCTTCGACACAGTGAACCACCTGGATGAAAAACGGCACCTCCAGCTCAACCTCAGCAAGACAGAACTTCTGATAATACCGGCCAACCCATCATTAGAACACAACTTCGCAGTTGAACTTGGATCATCCATTCTCACACCAACTCGGTCTCGGTGTTTGATGACCAGCTGAAATTCACTCCACACGTTGCAACAATCTCTCGGTCCTGCAGGTATGTGCTTTACAACATCAGGAAAATCAGACCCTTCCTGTCTGAGCATGCAACACAGCTCCTAGTCCAAGCACTTGTAATATCAAGGCTGGACTACTGCAATGCCCTTCTGGCTGGCCTTTCAGCCAATGCCACCAAACCCCTGCAAATGATCCAGAATGCTGCAGCATGTCTGGTCTTCAATCAACCAAAAACAGCCCATATCACACCCCTCCTTGACCTTATTCCACTGGCTATCTGTAGCCGCCCGCATCAAATTTAAATCTCTTATGCTTGCCTTTAGGACAGTAACTGGACAGGACAGTAACCTCTCCCTCCTACCTCAACTCACTCCTCCAGACATATGTCCTTTCCTGCCAGCTACGGTCAGTCAATGAGCGATGTCTGATTGTTCCCCCACAACGAGACACCAAATCAATCTGTAAAACTCAAAATCCCATCTCTAGTTCATTCTGTCTTTAGTAACAGAATACATTGTCCACTTGTAAACGTAGCTATGTAGACTTGGCTTGTTGGCTCGCAAGGCAAAATGTTCAATGCTCTCGTCCTTTTGTAAGTCACTTTGGATAAAAGCATCTACTAAATGACTAAATGTAAATGTGACATACAAATGTGGGAGGAAATCGACTGAGATGATACCAGTCTTACCAGCCATACCAGTCTTTTCTTTTAGTTAAAATAAATCATTTTGTGGGAGACATTAAGCGTTGTCATTTTAATCTTATGAAAATGACATTTGTCAGATATGGTAATCCCATGGAAATAGTTTTAATGTATTCTATTAATTGACATTCATGATTACAATATGATTACAGAATCAAGGGCAAAAAAATCAATAACAGTTATTTTGCTTTAATCTTGCAGCCCTCTGTAATGAGTGGTTGTTTTTAAAGGTATATAATCTGATATGCTGCTCTTACCCACCTCAGTGTAATGCTGCTCTTACCCACCTCAGACAGTTCTGATGCTGTTTTGCTTATGTGTAAATGAAAAGAGGCATCTTTGTCATTTTCATAATATGTAACATTATTTTTACAATATACACATTAAATTACGTTAATCTCTAAACAATTGTAGGGAAATGAAGGGAAAGGAAATGAAGGGAAAGGATTTTTTTTATGATGAGGTTAAGTGCTCACGAAAGAGATGTGTTTTCAGCTGTCTTTTGTATAAATGTAACGAAGAAAACAAGTAGTACCAAAAATGGTAAACAATCCAAATACAGACACAGATAAACAGGAATGCAGGGGGAAAATGCTCAGAAAAGATCACTGTGGCAAATCAAGACTTCACAATGAATTAGAGGCCAGATGAGGTTTAATATAGGGAGGACAATGGGAAACAGGTGAAGGAGTAATCAGTCCCAGGAATGCGGCCTCATGAGAAATGGAGTCCGGAAGTGAAATGACTAATATTTGGGTGAGGGTTCCCTCTGGTGGTTTGGGAACAATAAAGATGCCTTTTGTTGATGTTGATAATTTATTGGCCTACATTATGTAATTATTCTGATTGGTTGCATTAAATGAAGTGTTTGACAAAATACAACACATATACATTTCATGTTATATTAATAAAAAATGCCTTTACAAAAAATGAATCAATTCAATTTGGGAAATTATTGCAAATATGAATAATATTGGGAAAATATGTTTTGAATACAATTGAAATTAGAGGTAAGTTGAATTCGAAGTTTACATTAATTTTTATTTTATTTTTTAGTTATCTGTACTTGTTTGGAAATTGACAACTTTTTCCACCAGTGCTATTAAAATCTGCACCCTATACTACAAAAAAGACAAAAGAACAGAAGTCTCTAATGTGAATATAAGGTCAAGGGTTTAAGACAGTCGACAGTCTTTTGTGCCTTGGTGAATATTATGTCTCTATGACAAAGTGTAGTGATTTTAAAACTTTGCCAAGCTCCCTTTTTGTATAGTGATTCACTTATTTTTGTCATGGCCACGACAAAAATAAGTATCATGTTACGTGGTATGATGAGGGAACAACATCCTTTCTCATGACCATGACTTCTTGTGATGAGGTAACTGACATCCTTTCTGGTGGCCACGAAGGATGGTCATATGGGCTTCATTCGTTACAGAAGGTCTGATTCTCTGTATTTTGACTATGGACTGTTTATACTGTTTTTACCTGTTTGCCGCCTGCCCAGATTACTGGATTTGCTATTGGTTTTTGTGATTGTTTGCTGCCTGTCTCGACCCTTGCCTGTCTCACGTATTTGTCTCTGCCTTGCCCTTACCATACCAGTTTGCTGGTGCTCGACCTTTGCCTGTTTACTATTCTTAAAGCTATTCTAAAAGCTGCAAATGGATCATCACAATAAAAGTACCTTAGAAATGCTTAAATATATAACTGTAAATTTTGATACATTTTTACATGCATTACTTTATTTGTTTGCATGCATGCAAAGATGAATATACAGCTTGTAAATAAGTATGATAGAATTTTATAATACATTTTCATAATCCTTCATGCTTAACGGTTCACACTCAGCAGATGCAAAATCAATAAACAAACTTATACCTTTTACTTAATATATAAAGGTGCTGTCTGTTGATTGATCGTAATACAATACAGTGTCAATTTACTAAAATATAAAGCAGCTTTTGTGCACTGCTCTACAAGTCATGCAAGCATTTGTTAGTAATATCAGTATACAATAAATACTTAAATCTTTTTGAACACATCTTTTCTCTTTGATGCAGGAAAATATTCTTTTGAGACACCATGTCTGCAGTTGACTGGTACCGCAACACAAATTTTGAAGGCACATTAAATTTTCCCAGTGCCCTTTCAATGGAAAATGAAGATTAAATAAAAGTTCTTCAACGGCAGAACTGGATGAGTGAATTTATTTAAACTGCATATTAAAATATAGCCTTTATATAGCAGTACATAGACATAAAATGCTTTTGTAGGCGGCATTTGTGGGTGCTGGGAATTTTTTCTATAATTTTAAATACTTCTGCATACTTATTTATTATACATCTATTATTCTTTAATGCATGTGACACTATAAGTGCCGCTGAATGTACAGAAAACTGTTTTTGGCCTCCCGTTATGTTGTTGCTATTGCAGATTGTGCAGTGTGTGGAGAACATATACCAGAAATAAAAAGCCTCTTCTGTGCACTATACTGATCAGCATCTGTCAGAATGAAAAAGAACATTGACTTAATGAAGATCCTCTAAAATAATCATACTTCAAACACTGAGAAGTAACAGGCAAGTAATAATATGTTGCATTTGATAATAAATCAGGTGCCATCACACTTACTGTCTGGGTAGCAGAGTCCCGTTACTACATTATGCTGGTTGAGGTGGCCAAATGTGGACAGGATTCTGGTAAAAGAATCAGTGATTGGAGAAGAGATTCTTCACAAGGACACCTTTATTAAATAGTCTTTGGGTTGTCATCTGCACCAACCATTCCTTGGCAATGATATCTGTATTTACAGTCTAAAGGAACAATTAATAAATATAATTATAACCATATTCTAAGAACCATTTCCACACTGACATTATAATCAAACATATAAAAAAACATGATATAGTTATGTAATGACACGTTATTAAAGTAAACACATGTGTTACAGTATAATAATAAAACTATCCTCTTACATATAATTTACATATTGATAAACAATAAAAATGACCGTTACCTTGTCTTGTTCAGTTGTGGCTATGTTTTCCTCATTAATATTGTGTTCACTTAAAAATCCAAAGATCGTGCTGATCCATGTCTCTTCTGTAACAAATGAAGCCCGTATGACCATCAATTGCCTGAGTCGTGGCCATCAGAAAGGATGTCGTTCCCTCATCATAAGAAGTTGTGGCTACGAGAAAGGATGCCGTTCCCTCGTCATAGGATCTTGAGGGAACCACTTCACATCACGTGGCCACAGCATTCCTGTTCTGTTCTATATAATCGGCTTCTGTTGAGGAAATAAACAAGCTTGATTCAACCACACTCTAGTGTCTGTGTCTCTTGCTCCCAGAGCTCTGCTAAAGGTACCTCCTCACAGTCCAGTTGATCTGGTATTGAAGAAAACTGATGATCCAAACACAGTAAAATAAGTTTTTTTTCTTACAATTGGGGGTTTGTCTGCATTACTCCCCAGTGACTTGGGGCAGATGACGCACTGTTTGAAGACCGTGCAGTGGTGTTTTCCTGCAGGTGGTGCCAAAGGTCCAGCCTCAGGTAAGCAAACTTTTTGTTTCCTTACTCTGTGTTCTTTCTATTAGACTTTACACAGGGTCTTTAGTTTTCCCGTGTAAACACGTGTTCCCCGTGTTTAGCCCACTTTAGTGGGCCAGCTTTCACCCTAGTACTCGAGAAGGCACACAGCACGTGTGTTACACCAGCTGTTGCATCGACTGGTCTAAAAAAAGTATTGGATTTTGTGGGGAGTCTTTAGTTTTGTTTGTTTTGTTTAGTAATTGTATTTTGTTGATTTGCTGAGTATGGGGCATGAAAAATCTCATCCAGTACCAGGCAAAACGCCTGTAGATTTCATGTTCAGAAATGATATGGGTTATTGGACACAACCATTTGTTGATCATTTGGCCAGATGGTCCGAAAGTGCTGGATCGCAAATTGAAACATACCCCAGACAAGGTTCTTTTAAGAAAGATGACATGGAATTAATGAAATCCATGCTCAAAGGTTGTTGGGGTGACCCTGAATGAGACTATAAATATATGATGGAATCGTACGAAATTTGGAAAAAAATGAAAGAAGTATGGGACCAGGGTCCTGAAAAAAATAATAAACATAATAAAAAGACACCCGTAAAACAGCTGTCAAAAGGGTGGAAAATTTACCCAAATGTAATGTACAATCCAGTACATCATTATATCCATCTCTCGCTGAGTTTGCTCAAGAAGTGCACACTTAGACTGTTTTAGTTGAGAACAAAGGGAAGTACAGGAAGTGTAACTCCTAGTGTAAGCCGGCTAAGACATTTCTTAGAGAGGGCTGGAGAATTATTATTAAACCAGCAACAATGACAGATATCAATACAATATGCAAAAATTTACCAAACCCAAATAATTTTACCACATTTGTTGATGTTTTGTGTTTACACAGGCAGCCCAATAACAGGCAACAAGGTCACAAGTATAACAAACAAGAATATCAGACATCATGGAAATAAAATAGCAATTGGGGTGCCCATAGAGCGATGTTAGTTCAGGTAAACAATTAATGATTTGCTTTTCTTTTAATAATCACCCTGATGAACTACCCATTATACACTTGACAGTGAATGGGGTACATTATTCATTTCTTATGGATACAGGAGTGACATGCTCATCAATTTATGACAAATTATATGAAGGATCAATCATAAATCACACAATGTGCTCCTCAGGGATTTCAGGGACTGACATTATTTGTCACAAGACACCTGCCATCGAGGATGCCTGATCATCCAATTTTATTTCATGAATTTGAAATGAATTTTTCATTCTCATGCACAAACTTTGCATTGAGATTGTATTTTGACAGTTCTGTCAATTTCTCTTTACTCTCAGACAATGATATTTGCACGCCAACCCACAGAAGGAGCCCTGAAACACTGGGCAGAGAACGGGTGTGCCCCTGATGCAGAAGGCTTATATAGAGACAAGAATGGTAAAATTGCGCTGCCAAAATTGTCCCTAGTGGTACTGATAGGACATTATCATGGCATTTCACACAATAGTGTGTCTAAAGTTACACTGATGATTAATCGCCTGTATTGCATGAAGGACACAGAGAAAATGGTCACACTAATTGTAGACTTGTGTCTGATATGTGCCAAAACAAACCCGCACAGAAAAACACCACAAAATGCACTGCCATTTCCAGAAGCACCTTTTCAGTGTCTCTAAATAGATTTCACTCACATGCCAACAGTAGGAAATCTAAAGTATATGCTGACTATTGTGGATAGGTTTTCAAAGTGGCCTGAAATTTTTGCATGTGCCAAAGAGGATGCAAAAACAGTATTTAGGATATTATCCAAAGAAGTAATTCCTCGTTTTGGTATACCCACAACAATTGAGAGTGACAATGGCACGCCATTCACATCTAAAGTGACCAAACTGTTGGCCAAAACATTGGCAATAGATTGGCACTATAACATCCCGAACCCCCCTTAATTGTTCGTTGTGGCAGAGAGAACGAATTGTACGATAAAATAATGAAGGCCTGCATGGAAAAAGTGGCGTGACGTGTTATCAGCCATGTTGGCAGAAATAAGAAAAACCCCATCCTCATCGACTAAATATTCTCTATTTGAGGTATTGATGGGTAGACCTTTCCCAGCCCCTTGGGTCAAAGGCTAGCAGGCATTTATTCCTGCTTAAGTGACATAGAGGTGATCCTGGATGACCATGTGATTTTCCTAATTGACAAACTGAATTTTGTATGTGCTAATGTTTCTCTTTCTCTCCCTATTCTGTCAGATAAGCCCATCCATAACTTTGTTCCAGGCCACCAGGTGCTGATTCGAAGTCTGAGGCCAGTAGCTGTTGGAGAGCCAAAATATCTGGGGCCGACTAAAGTAATTGCAGTGACCAGGACTGGAATGCTGACTGATCACCAGCCACAGTGGATCCACACATCCAGACTGAAGCACCTGCCAGGCCCTGTGATACAATTTGAGACTGTAAGGCCTAGGCAGCCTGTCTGTTTCAAGCTTTCCCTGAAAATACATCTGGGTCCAAATTTTTCAACATGTATATTACTGTTAAACATACTGAGTGGTCAGACAATTAAACTGCTAAATGAAGATGACTCTTGGCTGGAGCATAAATATCCACCACATTCATATGCAACCAATATGTGGTGAAGATTTTCCAGTTTCACTGTAAAGACAAGCAACATTAAAGGTAATTGTTATGTGTGTACTCTGCTCCCACATAGCTCCCACTCAGCTAGGTGGCAGAAGCACCACAGGATAAAGTTAATATGGAATGTATTCTAGCAGAAATGACCTTGCTCCTGGATGTAAAAAATCGGTCACGTCCATTATCATGTTATAACCCACACAATCAAACCAGACCATTTGTAGTGGATGTAGGAAGCGTTCCACAAATCGCAGCTATCCTGGGGGTTGTTAGCAAAATAGCCGAGGGGCTTTGGTGTATTGAATAAAAATCACATATGAAGAAAGGGTTAGAAAACACCCCAGAAGCATTTTGTAGGGAGGTTTGGAACACTTCCACTGCTGGTGTCAGGAACACAACAGAGCTCCAGTAACGGTTAACAGTCTTTATTTAGACAGTGAATTTCATGGTCAGAATATCAGAGAAACAGGTGCAGGATGGCTCTGGCGCAGGCAGAGGGGAGAGTGGAGGGCAGCGGGAACTGGGAGGGTGACGGGCAGAGCAGGAGGGCGGCTGAGCAGCAGATGGGCGGAGAAGCGGGCAGAGGGGAGCAGGAGCGGCACTGTGGGATCTGGGGAGGGAGAGAAATGGTGAAGAACTGGAGTGGCGATCTACAAAAAAGGGGGAGACAAACGGGAAAAAACAGCGAACAAGGCTAGAGTCTCTAACAGGACTAGACAAGACAAAGAGGTCAGGTAGCGGTATCTACCAAAACGATCTGACAATAGATGTAACACGAGAGGGGTAAATAAAGGGACGGAAATAAACGGGAACAGGTGTGGTGAATAATGGCAAACAAGGAAACAAGGAGGGCGGGGACACACGGACACTGGAGCACGTGGCGAGCTATCAAACAATGCCGCATGCTTCCGACAGAAAACAATGAGAGAGACGAGGACAAACAGAAACCCGGGACAATCACACAGAGGACCTGACAGCTGGAGGGTGTTGTATAAGTTGTATAAAGGGGTATGAAGTGGGTAATTTACACACTGATGAGAATAAATGCAGTAAACAGAGAGTGGGATTAGGATTAATGGACAACCAACTAAATTGGAAGGAGGCTAACTCCACAACCCGAGCCCATTGTACAAAATACTGCAGGCCTAACAATTAGAGTCACCCATTAATTCCGGACGGTAGAGGGACACGATTGTCCTCAGACTGGTGGTGGCTGTGTGGGTATAAAATATATACAGTTTTGACAGGGAATTGGACAGGAAGGTGTGCTCTGGTAAAACCAGCACCTACAATAATAATAGCTGGAGGTCAGATGAAATTAAACAGAAAGAAAAGAGAATTGTCTGATAGAGGCAACACACCTGCCATTGCCAGATCAAATCCAGTGCCAAAGGCTTTGGACAAGATGGGAAAGATTTTGGGAGTAATGCTAGGGGTAGGAGTTTCTAATTTACAAATTGAGGCTGAGGTAACTAGGTATGAGCTAATCAAATTTATGAATACTAGCACACAATTATATAATGGTATCAAAGCAGAGTTAAGAGGTTTGAGATTAATGACATTACAGCACAGATTGGTGCTAGACCAGCTGACAGCCTCTCAAGGTGGTGTTTGTGCTATTGTTGGGGATGTTTGCTGTACTTATGTTCCAGATAATGATGCGGATGGACACCTAGTCGATCAAGAAATCCAAAACATCACCAAAGCAGTTGCTGACCTGACAAGCAGAGAGAGGAATGAAAGTGATTTGGAGTATTGGCTTTTCCAGCCTGTTCAGTAAAATCAAACATTGGATGATATTAATTGCTTTGGTTATTACATGCATTTTGATTTTGCTTTATGGCCTTGTATTATGGCTATGATTCGCTGTGCATTAAAATCATCAATAAGTGTGTTTATGAATGGCTATCATATTGCAAATACAAGATCAGGGGACTACATGACTGTGGGTCCGGATGGATTCTGGGGACAGAGGTAAAACATCTCTCTAGCCCGGCCGTAATCCCTTGGTCGAAAATATTTCTTTGCATATTGTTCTTTATTTTGAATTTTATTGTTTACTATTAATGATAACATTTACATTTTATCATTTAGCAGATTAAACTTTTATCCAAAGCGACTTACAAAAGGACGAGAGCATTGAACATTTTGCCTTGCGAGCCGACAAGCCAAGTCTGCATAGCTACATTTACAAGCGGATATTGTATTCTTCAACATTAGCGTGTGAAACTCCTTGGTAAGTCATAAATGACTTAAAGTGGCCAACTGTTAGATTGTTTAGTTCCCTGCACTAATGAACATAGAGAAGACCCCTTAAGGGTTAATGAGTTTTGATATATCCTTTTGAATACCATATACTCTATTGTATAGGGAAATCTATAATATACCCTGCAGCTGTTGTTTCTAACCATACATGGTAATATAATATAATCCAGCTGCTTGATAGTTTGGGACAGTTTTAGGCGCATCCTGTTCTGTTCTATATAATCCGCTTCTGTTGAGGAAATAAACAAGCTTGATTCAACCACACTCTAGTGTCTGTGTCTCTTGCTCCCAGAGCTCTGCTGAAGGTACATCCTCACAACATCCAGCTGATATGGTATTGAAGTAAACTTTTGATCCAAACACAGCAAAATAAATTAATAATAATCTTACACTCAACAAACTGATCTCTTGGCCACGACATATTATCACGTTCATACGAGTTAATATGTCGTGGTCTCAACATGCTATGACGTCCCCATGAACTAATATATCGTGGCCACGACATAGTATCAAGTTCCCACGTATTAATACGTTATGACCACAATAAAAAATAAGTTAACTGAGAAGGTCCTTTCCCGGCCACCGTATTTTTGGGGGAGATGAGTGTCGCATAATGATTACGTCAGCATACGCCATACAGTAGTCTCCATTGTAAGATGATTGTTTCAGCTTTTACGGGCTTACCTTTATGTCATAGAGTTTATATAGGCTGTTTAACAAAACTGAACTTGTTTTAAAATGGCGAATGTTTGATGTAAATATATGTGATCAATTAGCCTCTGTGTGTGTCTGTGATTTGTTAAATTATTGTTTGTAAATGCTGAAAATGGCGGCGTCGGTGCGAAGCAGCAGCCCGGGAGCAGACATATCTCACACCGGCACAGCAGCGGCGTCAGAACGCCTCCCACTTGAGGAGGGATCCGGTAAAATTCAGACTGCCCTGTTTCTTTGAAACTGTAATTTCATTTTTGTAGTTCAACGCTGAGTGTGTACGAATAGTATCATGGTAAATTACTGTAAAGAAGAGTGCAGATTTCAAAATTCTATGCTATAACGTGCATAAAGTAATCATTCATTTCCTAAGGAATTAGCAAACGTTGGGATTTTTTTCTTTGGAATTATGTCATTGCCGCCGCTATTAATTTCGGAAGTGGGCCAGTACGTACAATCAAATAAAGGAACCCTAATATAACGTATCGATTAGGATCAATGGATGCTTTATTAACATTTCCTATTATTATCTAAAAATACCTGTGCTATCATGTATGGACCAGAATCAAAGGGACAGTTCCAACAACATGAGAAGTTTCACCACCAAGAAAACCCAGTAGACGTGTAGTTACACTTTATTTTGTGAATCTACAAAAGTATTACATGTTCAGTCATTACATTTTGTCATTTTTGTGGTGTTTTCTGACAGAGGCAGAGCGACAGAGCCACGTGACTGTGTTGCTGGAACGACTGCATGCCAAACACAACTTATCCCGCTCCTGGCAGGATACCAGTAAGGTGGTCCGACAGGCTATGGTAATACCTTCTCTTAGAACAGCTCCCTCCTGGAGGTCAGGAAGGCAGTTCCTGAGATTTCTGTTGTTGATCTTGTGAGCATTTGTTTCATTTGCTGTTCAGGAAAAGCGTGGTGTGATGAATACAGCTGGACACCAACTTTTGCTTAGCTGTTTAGAGATGCTCCAGAGGGCTCTAAAAGGTACTTAAACATTTGATCAGTACAGTGTATGCTAGATGTATGCTAGATATAGTATTGATGAGGCATGTCAAGCATATTTAATAAAGACAATGCAGAGTGCCATGAGGTTAGCAAGCATTGCTGTATCCGAATGCAGCATTTTAGAATGCCACAGAGCCTATGTTTACACTCCTCAGGGAAATCAGCTTGCATATGGCTTACATAAAGTTATCTCTGCCTATTATGTTGGGATAGGGGAAAGTATTTTGACTTAATTATGCACATAACAGTAAAAATAAAATATTATATGCAGTTATAAGTGGGGCAGAACTGAGGCATTATTTCAGCAGATAGTCTCACCATCATTCAATTTAATCTATACATCCACAAACTAATTTTGACCGCTGATCAACCTTTTAAACTAAATGAAATTTATTACAGACAGGATTGCCATTCTATAAAAAACATAAACAAGCAGCATAGATATAGTGAAACAGTGTCAAACCAAGCATTTGACAAATACTGTGCTATTCATTTGTTTGCATTTATTTTCATTTTGTTATATCTGCAGTGTCCTCACTGTCGTCAATGACAGATCGTCTGGAGTCCATTGCTCGTCAGAACATGTGAGATTAACAATCTACTTAGTATTACTCATAACTGAATATTGCTTACTTTTCCTTTATTTTCCTTAAGCCTAAGTTTACATTTTCTTTACTTACCTTACACTGTAAAAGTTTTGCTCTAAATTTGCAGTAAAATACTGGCAGCTGGGTTGCCAGTCATTTACTGTATTTACACAGGACTACTGCTGTTAACAACATTTACAATATAGTATTGTAATTTCCATCTAGATAGGAGCTGTGTTTGACATTGTAAAACTCGGGCCAGAATATTTTAATGATGTTAATATTTTAACCTGATGTTAGCAGGGAGGGCCAGTTCTCCTCTGGAATGCTAAAGCTGCAGTCCGTAACTATGATTGGTTAAAACAGAAACAAAAGGCTCAAATTAAATGATTTAAACATTTGTATGGATTATAACTCTTGGTCCGATTTGGTGACATGTAGCAAGAGATAAATAATGGCTGTGTCAACGAGGATGGGGCCATGATGTTAATGATAGAAAACTGAGGACGGTTTGTAACAGCAAACTGCTGTTACAAGAGTGAATGTATGTTAATGTGAAAAGTCTAACCAAGACTTTTCTAAGTCTAATCAAGAAAAAAAAAATTAAAAACAATTTAGCAGATCAGCATTAAATAATGTAAAATTTTAAAAGAAGTCCATCACATTTTACCCAGTGCTTTTGGGTGGCCCAGGCTATCGCTGTAGACATTGTTCGAGGATGAGCACCTGACTGCAGTGACAATTTTCAGGATGAACTGGAGCTTGGGACGGTCTGTCGAATGCTGGATCCGTTTTTGATACATGGGGCTAACCCATTTAAGGCTTTATAGGTAAGCAGTAGTAGTTAATAAATTTGGTTATATGGTCATATTTCTTGGACCTGGTAAGAACACTAGCTGCTGCATTTTGGACTAACTGTAGCCTGTTTATTAAGGAAGCTGTACAGCCACCTAAATGGATGTTTCTCAGAAATAGATGTTACACAACTTAGCAATGTTTCTAAGGTAGAAGAAGGCAGTTTTTGTAAAATAAGCCACAATTTTCAAAAGACAAGTAAATCATTTGTAATTTTGACCAGTGCAGTGATATGATGTGGTCTAAATCCTGACTGGAACTTTTCAGAAATATTGTTTTTGTGTAAGAAGGGACACGGCTGTGTGGATATAACCTTTTCTAGTATTTTAGACATGAACGGGATATTTAAAATAAGTCTGTAGTATACCAATTCATTTGAATCTGGTTGAGGTTTCTTTATCAGACTCTAAATAATTATTAACTTGAAAGTACTTGGGACATGACCTAGAGATGACCTTTGTTTAGATCATCCTGGCCTATAGCTGTAAAGCATTGCAGGTGTTCTAGAGGACCAATTTTTTAAAGGGTGAATCTTCAAGTAAAGTTGCAGGTTGTGTATTTTCAATTGTATTTCAAAATTGTATTTCAATGGTTTCAATTTTCTTAGTGAAAAAGTTAATGAAGTAATTTCTACCAAAGTTTGATGGCACGTTGTCTTCAGGTAGTGTTTGTTTATTAATTAATCTGACAACTGTATTAAATTAAAACCTGGGGTTGTTTCTACATTTTTCTGTTTGTGTGCTAAGATGTAAAGTCCTTGCTGCTTTCAGAGTCTTTTTTATATCGGACACACTGTCTTTCCACGCTAATCTGAAAACATCCAGATTTGATTTTCTTCATTTCCACTCAAGGTTGCGGGTTTCTCTCTTTAGGGTGAGAGTCATACTGTTATACCATGGGAAAATACTTTTCTTTAAAAATGAAAAGAAAATAGTTATTGTATTTTGAGGCTGAACATACTAGTCAAATTGTGCATAGTGTCCTGGAGATATTATCTGACATAAGATCTGCTCTGAGTCAGCTGGGGTGCAGGCCGTCAGGACGAAAAAGCCTTGAAAAAGCCCAGACACGACAGTTTTTAAATCAATTGAGTAGTGAAAACGCACTGCAAGTCGTGGAAACACACATACACAGAGCAGTGGGTGGGGAGTAACTGGGGGAAAGGTGCCTTGCTCGGGGCACCTCAGTCGTTTCCTCCCAGCTGTGGGAATTGATCCTGCGACCTTTGGTTTACAAGTCAGACTCTTTAACCATTAGGCCACGACTGCCACCTTTAATTATGACTCAGAGCTATCAGCTCTCATTTTATCCAAGAAAGTTATGAATTGCAGCTTTAATGTGCCAGAGGAGAACTAGCCCTCCCAGTTGAGCCTGGGTTCTTCCAAGATTTTTTCTCCTTTTAAACATCATTGGAGTTTTGGTTCCTTGCCACTGTCACCTTGTTGGCTTGCTTACTGGGAGACTGCTGACAAGTAACTTGGCTTAGAGTTTTGTACTTTATTAATATTGCTTTTAGCATAACAATCTAGCTAAAATCCTAAAGACACTATTTTTCTATGTCTCCCTTTATCTTTCATTATGCAACATTCAGGTATTGTATGGTATTATTGCAAATTCCTTATACCCTTGCCCTATAAAATGTTTCTAAGCGCCATCTCTATGTAAGCTGGAATGGCATATCTGGCTTAATGATACCTTTCATCTATCATGTTAATTGACTAAATGTTGCATAGTCTCAGAAGTACATAGTTTTAGTAGGCAGTCTGAATACATTACCCTCTCATAGACCACTGAGAGAGATATGAACCTTTACACACAATGACAGGTGTTTCTGATGCATGTCCATTTATTCTAATGGTCCAAATCTGTAGTTATCATCAGTTTAGTCAGCTTTATATTTATAATCCGAATTAGTTTTAGTTTTAGAGCCACTTCCCAGGTCTCTATGGTGTTCTGGTGCTGAGATATGGCTAATTTATGTTGGTTGCTAGTGTGCTTTAAATGGTTTTATGGCTGGACAGAGTATATAGAGCCAAGGGTATGACTGAACAGTTTCCATTGTGTTAATTAAATACAACTTGCCAGTCTGTGTTAAGAAGCCACCCACTTGTCTTAATGTTCTGATGCCTCTCACCTTTTTCAATGGAAGTCAATATGGTGGTTGCTAGGGTACCGTAACTGGTTCCTAGGGTATAGCTATGATGTTATAATGTCACCATTTGTTGCTGCTTGCTAAACCAAGCAATATGAGCCCACTTCCAATCAGACACAACCCAAAAGGAAGTTGGCCATTTTTGGATTTTCTGAAAAGTGCATGTCAGAAGATGGTGAGCATCACGCCAAGACATTGAAGATCCTAAATTGCAAAGGGATTTTTGATATCTCAAATGGTGTTGCAATGGCAAAGCAATAAATTAATGGCAAGAAATGGAAGCAGTAAGTGGCTCATATCTGTTGCATAAATTGGGTGACAGCTATGTTTAATGTTTGTCTCTTATTGTATCCTACCCTACTTTACTTTCTTCACCTTAGTGTAGTTTTAACTTTACCTACATGATTTTTATTTCATTACCTAACTTTATTGTACTTTCCTTTAGCACATCCGGCTCTGTGAAATGTTGCTAATGGTCCTGTGCACCCGCAGGTTGGGGTCTCACCTGAGCCCTTCACGGACTGAGTGCTACATCACCTCGGATATGTTCTATGTTGAGGTTCATTTGGATAAATCAGGACAGCTTGTGGATGTCAAAGTGGCCCATCATGGTGAAAACCCTGCGGTAAGTAGGAGGCTTTTGTTTGTTATGGGTAGCGCAGTAATGCCGTTCTTCTTTGACGTGATTTTGAAGTGTGGTTTTGATCTTATTGATTTACTTTTAGAGTTGTCCTGAGCTGATACAGCATTTAAGGTAAGCAAACAATTTTGAAGGATAGAGTACTATATTTCTGTAACCTCCATCCCCTTCAGATTTACTTAATACGTTTTGTGTGTACCTTTCTTAATTGTTTTGAACATTTAAGCATATAACATATAAACTATTATCTGTATTGCAGATAGTTGTCTTTGATGCATAAAATGTTATTAAAAGATCTGTGAAGTTTAACTAACCACAAGCTTTTTTTGGACACTAGGAAAAGTCCATTAATAGTCTTAGATATTGCACGCCCATTGAATTTCAATAATTCAACTGGTTGTAGTCAGTTATTAGACTTGTAAAACTCTAGTCACTGGTTGCCAGGCTCTTGACTATTATACTGAAGTCTGATCCACTGTGCAGTTTATTTTGGCCAAGAGGCACCCACTTTTATTCTGGACAGGAAGAGAACGCTTAGTTGAAAAGCAACCAAAAAAATTGTTTAGTGGTGAGCTTATCGAATATATTAAAACCTCAACAGTATTGTGCATTCAAAAAATTTAACCCTGAAAAAAAAGCATAAAATGTAGTTCTTATAGTCCCTGTGTTCAGAATATTTGTCCAAAAGTAATGGTTGCTGTTTTTTTTATTATACTTTTTGTACATTACAAGTTTTGTTATGCCATTAACCTGACAAACTTTGGCAGTCCAGTGATTAGTTCTTTCTCCAATGTGCTCATTGTTACAAAGAGCATTGTTGCAGTACTTTGTAAACCATCTTTGTTTCCAGGTAAAACCTACGCACCCTCACCTGCAGTGGTTGTATAATGTTAGCCATCCAGATTACAGGTTGCTACAGCAAGAGAGTGCTTGACATTTTTTGTGCAGTATGCATCAGACGTTTGCATTTTGATACCAGCCTCAGTCTCTGTTACTAGTTTAGCTGTATATGAATTTCAGTTTGAAACACATTAAACATTTGTTCAACATTTGCAGTAAATAAAATTTTTTTTACAGAGAGAAGAACTTTGATGAGTTCTCCAAACACTTGAAGGGTCTGGTCAATCTTTATAAGCTCCCTGGAGACAAGTGCGGATTTTCTTGTTTTTGTTTTATCTATTTCTTCAACGTATGCAGAGTATATTGTGATTAAGACGATTTTATCATTTCTTTTTTGTTCAGCAAATTGAAGACTAAAATGTACCTTGCTCTCCAGTCACTGGAGTTGGACCTCACCAAGATGATGCACATGTTCAGGTACATTGCTTCCCTTAAATCAATGTACAGCATTGCTGCAGGTTCAGGTATAAGCTGGCGTTGCTCCATAAGATCTTGGATGAATTCTTCTTCAGTCTCTTTGCTGATCTATGGGACTGCTGGCCCAGACCCCATGTGCCTTGCCCTTGCTGAGCAGAGAGGACTCTTCCATCCTGTTTGAGCGCCAGGATCAGTGTCCCTCGGTTTCCGCGAGGGACACTGTGCAGAGCAAGGACGCTCAAGTCCTGCGCTCAGAGGTGATGACTTTGCTGGCAAATGGGGTCGTAGAGACAGTCCCATCGGCTCAGAGCGAGTCAGGCTTCTACAGCCGTTACTTCCTTGCCCCCAAAAAGGATGGCAGCCTCCAGCCCATCCTCGATCTCAGGCACCTGAACGGTGCACTTGTTAAACGGGCATTGAGGATGACCACTTTGAAGCAGATCCTCACGCAAATATGCCTAGGGTACTGATACTTTTCTCTGGACCTGAAAGACTTTCACATCCAGGTGGCCCCCCCATCACAGACGATTCTTGAGATTTGCCTTTGAGGGAGTGGCATATTAATACATGGTCCTGCCCTCCGGACTGTCCCTGGGTCCTCGCACTTTTACAAAGTGTGTAGATGCGGCACTTTTGCTCCTGAGGCAAAACAAAATCCGCATTCTAAATTACCTCGGCGACTGGCTCATTTTAACCCATTTCAAAGGATGCTAGGCCTGATGGCCTCCGCATTGCCAGTACTACAGCTGGGCCTGCTTTGCATGAGACACCTTCAGTACATGCTAAAACTGCAAGTGCCACCCCAGGCGTGGTTTCATGGATGCTTATTTTGATCATAGTATTGTGTTTACATGAGATCTCTAAAATAGATCTCTATAATAACATTATGAAGGTGCATGAAAACAGTCAACAAAGTGATCGTGGCATGCAACCTGCTTTGTGTTTGGCTGTAAAGGCTCGTCGTCATCTTTAAAAGTGTTTGCTAAATGAATAAATGTAAATTTAAAGAAACATGCACCGAAATGTGTCGTTGTTAAAATGGTGTTGTTTTACACTACCATTGAGAGATTTTAACCAAAGTGTGTTACAGACATTTTATGAAGACCCTAAAGAATCATTAAATCTTGTGGAAAATGGCACATACACCAAGGAGTTGTTGACCATGAGGCCCAGGCATAGGTTAGTACGTGGGCAGGGGGGCTTGGTAGCGCCCCCTGTTGTAGGGCACAAATAGATGGTGCATATATCATACAGGGACACACCTATTACGAAACTTGTCGCACTGACACCCAGAGGCTCCACCCAACAGAAAGTCAGCCATTGTGCCTGCCATGAGCCTTTAAATATTCCTCGTAGGGTTTCATTTGATTAACATGACAATCCCTAACCGTAATCAAGTCTAACAAACTCTCCAGTAAACAAACAGTGACACAGGCACAAGTAATAAAACAGCATATGGGAACAGTAACTTTATAAATAGAAATAAAACAAACATTTAAATAATATTCATTAATGTCAAAACAACCTTAAAATTTAAAGAGAGTTCACCCAAAAATGAAAATTTACTCAGCCTTATGTCGTTCCTGTGTGTTTCTTCTGTTAAACAGAGAGATATTCAGAAGAATGTAGGTAACCCAACCTTGCATAGACATCCATAGATTTTTGTGGTTAGGGTTAGGTTAACTTGTTCTAAAGTCACTATTAACCACACCTTCACAGAGCTTATTGCACTAATTTGCAACTAATTTTTTTAGTTCCACCCAAAAAAAATTTGCTCCAAAGCTCTTAAGGTGCAGTCATACTACATGCTGATATCATATCTGGTTGCTGACTGTTGTAGGGGTCTCAGCAGAATTTTTGCAAGCTAGTGTCACCGCACCTTTACACCGTGTTCTAACCTAATGTGACAAGAAATTTGTCTTTCACACCAGAAGCAATGCGGCAACATAAAATGAAGCACAAATTAGCGTGTGGACGGTTTCTCTTTCTCTCTTTGTTGTTTCCCGTTCACAATGAAAGGAGTAAGTGTGTCAATCAAATCAAATTACAAATAAAATAATTGTAACATTATTCAGACAAGTGACTGACACAATCTTTGTCATGGATTAAATTTGTTTGCACAGAGTTAACCATTTGGACATTCAAACACTTAAAAATATTTTCAGCATCTGAGGTAAATGATACATTTTTGCTTTCATTACGGCTTTTAAAGTCTTGACCAATTACACATCAGCTCAAAATAAACCCTTTTAATGATACAAATAAACTAGTACATGACCTATCAGCTACAACATTGCGTAAATACGCATAGAAACTTGTTTCTAAAATAAAATCTGCTGTAAATAAAAGTATTTTAAGAATTAATTATTATAAGATTAATTTTAGATTAATTTAAGAAAATATTATTTTTTTCTTGTAAATGTCTCCATTGGGATACTGAATGTGCTTTTTTTAAAGAGTTTAATTAAACATTCATGTTATGTACATTTATTGCATTTGTGAAAATAAAATATAACTGGCTGTGTAAACTAGGCACGTAATATCTACATAAAAAAATTTATAAATATACCCGAGAATTAATCAAATCGTATTGTATCACTGTTTTTTTTCGAGGTATCAGCAAATATTGTATCGCTGGATAAGAGAATCAATATCATATTTTATCGTCAGGAGATGTCTGATTTACACACCTAATTGACAGGTTTGTGTGCAAGGCATCGTAAACGCAAATGCAAAGAGAATTACGATTTGCTTTTGAATTTGGCATACTCTGTACGCAATGCTGAGGAAATGAATTGTCAACTTTTACACCCACAAATAGAAAACGCAATTGCAAATGACATTTCCAGTTGCTTTTAAAATTTGTTTTCAAAAACGCTCCATAGATCGGCTCTGTTTATGCTTTGAACTAGAACTCATGAAATACTGTCTGGAGATGATACTGGTTAGGGGTTTGTGTGTCACATCTGACTGCATGTTAGAAATATGGCTGTTAATATTGTACAACTACATAACTATAATTGCGTACCTTTAATTAAATATTACTGCTTGGTTAGGGGATTCTGAATGTGTGCTATAAACACAAGACCCCACGTCTTGTGGGTGTGGGTGTGTCTACACCTTCACTGGAGTCAACCTATGGTAAATTGATTTGAAATGGCATGCACCTCTTTATAAAAGGCCTCACAGATGACAATGCATATCAGAGCAAAAACCAAGACATAAGGTCAAAGGAACTGCCTGCAGAGCTTAGAGGCAGAATTGTTGCAAGGCACAGATCTGGGAAAGGCTACAAAAAAAAATTCTGTTGGACCGAAGGTTCCCATGAGCACAGTGGCCTCCATAGTTTTCAGACGAAAGAAGTTTGGCACAACCAGAACTCGTCCAAGAGCTGATTGCCCAGCAAATTAAGCAGTTGGGGAGAAGGGCCTTAGTAGGAGAAGTGACCAAGAACCTGATGGTCACTCTAGAGATGTATATAATGTTAAATATAGCTGCAAGCAGCAATTATGGGGTCAAGCTCATCAACCATCAACGACACACAGAGAGTGTTTGTGGACATCTCTGAGATTAGGAAAAGTAGGAAAACATTTAAAACCCATTACAACTATATGAAATTATTTAGAACTTAAAACTTTATAACAAACTGCGGTATACAAGGACGGTAATGGGTATTGGGTATTGGAACGAATTCTGTAGCTTTTTGTCAGGGATGTCTCTAGATGCTTGACGGTTGAAATGATCAACATAAATTACCTTAACGTTTTGTTGTGTCTCTAGATGCTGCAGACCAGGTTTTGTGTAAATTTGGCAAACCAGAGGAATTTGGAAAATCAGAGGAAAAAATTATTTTATTCCTAGGACTTGTGAGTCATGTTTATAGCATAAACTGAAAAATTTTGAACTGTTGGTGGCACTAGAAGGTTTGAGATGGAGACTTCAAATCTGGTGCAGTAACATTTTAGAATGTAGGATTCCATGGGCTGCAACAGATGCAAGCAGAACTAGTCAGGGCTTGACCCCTAAATTGATGCTGCAAGAATGCAGGTAATTGAGTAGCTGTTTAGGTTTGACAGTAATGTTGTTCCATGGAAGGTAAATGGTTTTTCTTTTGTCTGATGATTACAGGGATAAAAATTCTCATTAGGCAAATATTGCCATTATTTGACATCAGTGACGTCAACTTATCAATATCTTAAGTGTTTTATTATAATTATGCACAGACAATATGCCCTTATGCCAAAGTCATTGTAAAGAAAATTTAAAAATAGTGTTGTTTACACAATTGTAAGTGATTAAGGCTTTGACAGTTTTATTAACATCTTATGCAATCATTGTACCATGGTAAAAGCACAGTATTTTCACAACAGCAATTTCTGCTACAGGATAGCCACAAATGCCAACACTGTGGAGACAATACTTCGTGGTAGCGTGGGTCTGTTGACAGCAAGGAGTGGTGGTCACCTAGTGTCTCTGCAGTGTTATGTTTCTCCATATGATGTCTTTGAGGAAGGACCAGGAACCCAACCAAACTTTACAGATGCCAGTAGTGAGGAAATCATATTTTTTTTTTTATTCAGACTAAATTCAAAAATTTTGGTTTAAGTACTTTAAGATTATTTTTAATTAACATGCCAAATTCATTTTTGAGGGGAATTGACCAGTGTTGTTCAATGTCTCTTCTTACATTCTGCAGTTCCTCGTACTTTAGGTGTGAGTGTATCGGTGAATGTCGAGGGCACCTCGTCGGTCTACAAGCTTCCCATTGCTCCACTTATTACAGGGTCCCATCCAGTTGACAACAAAGGGTTAGACTTCCTGTATGTTTTAAATTGTTCATCCAAAAATGAAATTTCTGTCATGGTTTCCTCACCCTTGTTACTGTTCCAAAGTTGTATTAATATTTTTCTTGCATGGTGTACAAATGTTTAGTAGAATGTCCAAACTACTCTTTTCCATACAAGAAAACTGAATGAGGATTGTGGATGTCAAGATCCAAAAAGGACAAAAAGTACCATAATAGTATTCCATTTAACGTGTACTTAAAAAGAAATTAGTTAATTTGTGCTTTTAAATTTTTTTGGAAGTTTTTGCTATTAGAATTGGCAGATTTTTCATTTTTGATGAATTGTTCTTTTTAAATAGCTGGGTAGTGGGTTTATGGGTACTTGTTTATTTCACTATTTATTCAGTAAATCATAAAAAAATGGTGATAGTTGGGGTGTCATGTCAGATAATTATTTTTGTTTTTCTAGGACGCCATCATTTTCTTCAGTAACAAACTCAAACTGTGTAGATTTACCAGCATGTTTCTTCTTGAAGATGAATCATCCAATGCCTTTTTCTTTATCATTTGTTCAAAAGATGGGAAATACTACAGGTGAGAAAATACGCCTTGTGCTGAAACCTGTTACATATGACAACAGACTTTTTCTTAATTTTTCTATTTTATGCTAAAAAAAATTCAGTTCAGCCTAATTTATTTTTATTTAGAAAGTGTACGCCTGGTGGGCTACAGAAAGCCCATAGCAGGATAGGTGTGTGTGTGGTGTGTGGGGTGTGTGGGGTGTGTGGGGTGTGTGGGGTGTGTGGGGTGTGTGTGGGGTGTGTGTGGGGTGTGTGTGGGGTGTGTGGGGTGTGTGTGTGTGTGTGTGTGTGTGTGTGTGTGTGTGTGTGGGTGTGTGTGTGGGGTGTGTGTGAAGCTATATTTGCTTTCTGGATCGTCAGCTGTTTGAATGCTGTTTCTTTACATCATATGGGCATGGAAGGCACATCTTAAATCTTTAAATTTATATGCATCTGGGGTAATTAAATGATAAAACTTGTTTTTGTTTTGGGATGAACTTTTTCTTTGAATAACATTAAACTGTCCTTCATGTCAATGAGAAGTTGCCAATGTTCTTTACACTGGTAGCAAGTAATCACCACCATGCATGTAAATAATAATTGTCTGATACATTGTTTGCCATACTTCTGACTCCTGTAATAATACATTTAGATTGACTAAGTGCGTAATTAAAATTAAACTGGTTAATTGTCACTTTGCTATAGCTTTTGTGCACAGTACAAGCACTCAGGACTGAAAAATGTAACCCTAATATACTCCATATGGACACCCCCACCCAGTGGGACTGGACAGCAACACGGGAGCTGCTAAGTGAATTTCAGCATTTGTCTGCATCTAATAAGATAATATTTTTAGGAATTCCAGTATTTGAGACTGCACCCACCTTGTCTTCACTATATGACCTGATCATTAAAAGCCAACTGCATGAAGAGGGAAGTGCCTCCCCTGCTCTGGACAAATCAGTACGCTTCTATGCAGTAAGTAGTATTTAATGGTACTCAGTGTGTTTATTACAGTATAGATATATTCTAGACAGAGCAAGGTTCTGTGGTGATGAAACTTTGTCATTACCTAATAATAATCCAAAACCTGAATGGCTTGTCAATAACAGTTAGACATCTGGCATTATATTTTTAGAACTTTGTGTATTGTAAAGTCATATATCTGTGTATTGTAAGACATATATAATTTCTTACCATCTCAATCAGGGTGGGTTTTTTTTGTAAATTTAAGTTTCAGATTTAAAATGTACATTTTAGGCTTTTCTCAGTAGAGGTGTCTCTGGGTAACATTATTTTGAACCCCAGGTTAAGGTCACTCTTAACTCTGAGATGTAATTTTTTTAAGCATGTTAAATGGGTTTTTTGAACATGCTCCAAAATTTGCATTAACCCCAATTTGCAGTGCTAAAAATATACATTGTGAATTACTTACCCAACAAATTAAATGACAGGATTTCAATTTCAAATGTGAAAATATCTATGCATTTATTAAACCATATTTTTCAAAATGTATTTCAATGTACCAATTAGTGTTTACCAGGTCAGCAGCATTGCTATTTTCTCAATGGTGATGCTCCAGTCCATGATGGACAATCTCTTCAAGGAGCTTTGGTTAACAAGATTCCGTTTAGACATCCTGCTCAAGTGCCCGCTCTCCTTGACATCATACGACATCAGGCTGCTTACAATACTCTGATTGGCAGCTGCGTCAAAACGAACTACATTAAAGAAGGTGGGTCTATCTTATTTTTAGTGCAATAATTGTGGCAATTACAGTTGGTAGAATAGCAAAAATGTAAGCATTTCGATTATTTTACACTACCAGTCATAAATATGGACCAAATGGTTTTATTAACTTTACCTAGTTTGTATATACCAAACACTTTCACTATCTTAAACTATCTTGGATTAGCAGACATCGAACCTGCAACCTTTGCACTTCTAACACAATGCTCTACCAATGGAGCTACAGGAACACATTCAGTTAAGTGGGTCAAAATTTTGGCTGGTAGTGGCATGGAACACTCTTTGATACTGATGTTGTCTTCGTTCTGTAATGGTGTGCAAAAAGAAGTGATATCTGCTATATCATTTCCTGTGTATAACAGACACTCCAGGACTTCTGCAGTTTGAGGTTTGCCCGCTTACAGACTCAAGCTTTAGTGTGTCCTTCCAACACCCAGTCAATGAATCACTTGTCTGTGGTAAAGACAGAAGTTTCCTCCTTCCTTTTTCTCAAAAAAAAACCCATCACATAATGTTCAAGTTTACCCCCTCTGATCTCTACCTTTTTTTACACAGTGGTGATGGAGGTTATTGACTCAAGACAGGTAGCCTGTAAGCTGTATAAAGGTTTATCTGACGCTTTGATCTGCACTGATGACTTCATTACCAAAGTAGTCCAGAGGTAGGTGTAGATATGTATTCTTTGTAGCTTGTGTATGCAAAAGAACATGGAAGTTATTAAAAAGCTCCACCTTAATCTACAGATTTACTGTAGTCAGAATAACTTATTAAATTTATACATGGCAGGAGTGGAGCTGGTGCGCACTTTAATAGAATGTTTGGTAAGCGAAAGGCTGTAGTGTTGCATCCTGCAATGGGGTGATCCATGATCTGTATAAGGCACTTTAACATCAAAGGTGACAAAAAACAAAAACGTAGGTTCAAGCTTTGATCACCACGGTTCAAGTGCCTCTGCATGGGTCTAAAGATATTAGGAATTACTTAGCAGGTGTCTAAAAATTCCTGTTAAATAACTTTGCATTAGACATTTCATTAGAAAGGTCCCATTTTTAATGTTTGCAACTGCCATAGTGCCACCTATTGCCTGATTGCCACAAAATTTTGCATGCTTTTTTAGTATCACAAGATGTATGGCCTCATTTGACAATATCATGTCAATCAAACCAGTGTTTAAATATTTAAGGTTTTTTTTGAAAAAAAAAGTTTGCAAATTAGTTCTTCATTTTGTACTTAACCTTAATAAAACCCGTGCAGTGCAATTCTCTGGACTCTCTAGGTCAGTAGTTATCAAAGTTGAACTTTCACATTTTGAAAGCAGTAATAGGGCCGTTTAAGTGTTACGTGGCTAAGTGTACCAATAAGTCTGTTTCCAAATAAATAAAACATTGGACAATCACGAAACTAATAGAGATCACAAAACTGGCACAAAACTTGTCATCACAAGCTTCTTCACCTCTTTTGGGACAGCACCACCTACTAGTCTAATTTTGGGACAGCACCACCTACTAGTCAAAAGTTATAAGCAATTGTATTGTGTTTTAAGTGCTTTTACCTGCCCTTTTTTTTGGGCTTCACCCTGTAATTAGGTTAGCTTAAAAAAAAAAACATATTGTTATTTGATTTAAACTTATTATTATTAGTGGTACTTGCAAACAAAGCATCGCTGTTACTCTCTTGCATACTACTTCGTCCTGCAGCGTATGTCATACACCCATGAATGAGGGGTCAAAGCAACAGGCTTATTGAGTATAGGTGTACTATGACTTTAGGGATGCTAGGGATCGGATGTACAATGTTTTTAGGGCGTATGAAAAAGTAGGTGAAAAATTCCATAGACCTAACATTGGACTGAATTTTGTGATGCCATAGCCCCGCATCAGAATATCATAGAGACTTGGGAGCTGGCTCATAGTGAGCAGCAACAAATGGTTACATTACAATTCATAGCCATGCCATAGCAACCAGAATCCAGTAACAGTACCCTAGCAAGCGCCCCATAGACTTTCATTAAAATAAAACCCATAGACTAAACATTTGTGGTTGATCTTTGTGATGTCATAGCTCTGCATCAGAATTTTGTAGAGACTTGGGGATGGGCTCATATTGCTTGGCGTAGCAAGCAGCAACAAATGGCAACATTTCAAATTCATAGCCACGCCCTAGCAACCAGTTATAGTACCCTAGCAACCATGTAATGAAATCAGTAAGCCATATCTCAGCATTGGAACATTGTAGAGACATGTAGGTGGGCTTATTTGAATTGGGCTGTCTGTGGGTTTTAGATATTGGCCTGGTAACTTCCTAGCCACACCCTAGGAACCATTTAGAGCACCTTAGCAACTATATACATAATGAATAAGCATATTGTAATACATTGTTCACTAAATGTGTTAGCATCATGCTAATTAGTATTAAAATGTGCTCTTTCTCAAACCAACAAAGTTTGTTCACAAACTTAACTGCAAGGAGCAACTAGAGGAGTATTTTTTATACTTTATATTATTTTTAATCTTTTTATTTACATTTATTTCACTTTGCTTTGGGAATCCTGTTATGCTTAAAAAATAATAACCCAAACGTATACACATTTGCCTGTGAGTTGAATGTTTTCAACTGAAGTAAATATAACTGAGCACTTTGTAATGAATGATATATTTTAGGTAAAAATTCTGGACATTGTGATCTTTTAAGGTGTATATCCAAAATTTCATTGCACAGGAGTTTAAACAAGCAGTAGTGCTGATAAATATTAAATAAATGTTGTGGTATACATGTAAATAGGATGTTTGGCAATCTTAAGTAATTTATATTATAATGAAATAAATAATTATAATCTAATCTTAAATATATATGTTAAGAAAAATATTTAAACTATTATATAGAAATGTGGAAAATATGAATATGTATAGTATGATCCATGCTCTGTGCCAGTGACTTTTTTTTTCTTTATTTTTGTCAGCAATTAACTTTTTGTGATTAAGTGCTAGTTTTGCCATTTTTGGTAACAGCAGTGGCTCCCCCACAGGTGATCTAAAGCTCAAATCTAACTGGACAGTGATGGAGAAAAGACAAAGTCTTAATTTCTCAATCAGACAATGATAGTACCCGATGTGAATCGCTCCATAGAGATCTGTTAGAAGTTTAATTGCATTGTACAATGGCAGCACTTATTCATGTTTCATGTGAAATGGCCTGTGGGGTTCTTAGAGGGGAGCTGTATGTTGTTTAGTATAAAAACATCTGACTACATACTAGAAACAAAGAACAAAATTATTGTCAATGTTTGCCATTTAAAGTTAATGAGCCGCAGTCTCTCTGTTGTATTTTCTCCCTAGATGTATGTCCATTCCTGTGACTATGCGTGCCATCCGACGCAAAGCTGAGACTATTCAAGCAGACACTCCAGCATTGTCCCTTATAGCTGAGACTGTGGAAATAATGGTGAAAAAGAGTTTGCCTCCAACTAGTAGCCCAGGATACATGGGAATCGGTACAGGAGCCGATGGAAGTATCCCAATAGGTCTCCCTGGTAGTGCTGGGACCACGTCTGCAGGAAACAGTATTGTTAGTGTAGGGGGAAGTGGGTCTTTCCAAGGCCCAGTCACCTCACTATTTAACATGAGTCGTACAAGTCAGGGAGGCTCAAGTATGGACAGCATGGGACAGGTTGGAGGGCAACAGCAAACAATGCAACCACAACCACAGAGCCATGGTTCAGATGACTTTAGCAAAGTCACTCAAAATCCTATCTTAACTAGTCTTCTGCAAATCACAGGAAGTGTTGGTTCCAGTCCCACAACACAGCCACCTCAGCCTCACCAGACCCCACCACCAACCACATCACCAGCAAGCAACACCAAAAATCATCCCATGCTGATGAATTTGCTAAAAGATAACCCATCACAAGATTTTGCTACACTATATAGCAGTAGCCCTCTTGAAAGACAAAACTCATCTGGGTCCCCACGGACAGATGGTCAAGGGCAGCCCTGCCCTGGCACCAAAAGTAAGAAAAAGCGTCCAAGAGGCTCTGATAAAGGGGTAATGGGAACAAGTAGTGGAATTGGCATGAAGCAACAATCTCAGCAGCAGATGGGAGGCATGACCCAACAGCATCATCACACACATCACTCTGAAGATGATTTTCACAGAGAGCTTTTCTCCATGGATGTTGATGCCTCCCAGAACCCAGTTTTTGATGTCAGCCTTACAGGTGATGGACTTGACACCCCTCACAGTATCACTCCAGCCCCAAGTCAGTGTGGGACTCCCCCTTCTGGTCCTGGAATGGCATACCACCCACAATCTCACGTCCAACCTCAGCCAGAAGTCCAGCCTCAAGGATCCATACCCCGTATGGTCCGTCTTTCTAGCTCTGACAGTATTGGACCTGATATAAATGACATTCTTTCTGATATTCCTGATCAGGCCAACAAAGGAAGCAGCCAACATCTCATGGGTGGTGAAGAAGGAGGTTCCTTGGGAACTCCACTCCGTGATTCTTCCAGCTCAGGCCAAGGTAGCGCAGTGTTTGAAGCAGACCTGTTTAATACAAACAGCAATGAAAATCCCTTTACTGATGCTGCAGACCTGATTGCAGAGGCTGCTACTGCAGCAACACCCAATAGTGATTCTTCTTCAACAAACTTCTTTCCAGATACAGACTTCAACCCAGAACTTCTTCCTGGACAGGGAAGCTTTTCACATAATTATTTTGAAGACAGTTCCCCCAGCCCTGACCCAGAAAATGACCTGGTCAAAGGTTTCAGTGGAGGAAGTCAGCAGAACACCCCTGCAGGCACACCTCAGAATCCCACCTCACATGGGCAAAATACTCCAGAGTCCTTGTTAAAGGACCATTTTGACATTGGAATTTTCAGTGGGAGCGGTACTGGAGGAAGGCCAGTGCTGGGTCCACCATCTGATATGGGGGACTCACACCCTTCTCATGCTGGTGGGGGCCAAAGCCCACACATGATGGCCATTGTGGCAGCAGGTAGTGATTTTAAAGGCAGTGATGCAAAGATTAAACAGCAGCAGCAAATGAGGACAAAGGATGATAATGGAGGAGGAAATTCTGGAATAGGATTAGGTGGTGTATGCTCTTCTGAAATGAAGCAGGTGAAGCGCAGTCGCACTCCTTCAAGTGAGGGCAAATCTAAAGACAAGCCACCTAAGCGCAAGAAGCTAGATCCAGATGGCAAGTCCCCTTCACACAGCTCAGGGGGTCGGCCTTATACTCCTCCATGTGGGAGTGCCAGTTCTGGAGGAACTGTGAGTGCAGGCGGATCTAAGTCACCTGGAAACTCAAATAGATCTCAGACCCCACCAGGAGGTGCTACTCCACCAATCCCCAAAATTACTATACAGATTCCCAGGACATTAGCTGGAGGAAAAACATCATCTCATGGTGGCTACACGTCTAGTAGCTCAACAAGTGGAGGTATGGGTTGTGCAAGTGGCACAAGCAGCAGCAAATGTCACCATTCCCACACCTCTTCTTCCTCAGGGAAGATAAAGAGTAGTAAACTTGAAGTCTCTGTGGGGCAAAGCAACATCTCTAAACCATCAAACGTTCAAGGTGTTGGGAGTGGTATGCCTCCTCAGTCCAAAGGGTCTTCAGTGGGGATGGGTGCTGGCAAGCCATCTTCCTCCCCCATTGCTAAGCACGGGTTGTCATGCTCAGGCAGTGGTAGCAGTAGTGGAACAGGAAGTGGTAACAAAATTAAGCCAGGTGGTAAACCCCCTGGCTCACTCATGAACCCCAACATAAAGCCCAACATTTCTCCTTCACACTCTCGTGCTGGTAGTTCTGACAAACTGTCCTCTCCAATGAAACTCCAGCAAAGCCAGGTTCCTGGGACATCACCCTCTTCTAAAGCTAAATCTCCCATTGGTTCAGGCAGTGGGGGGTCAGGAGCATCAAAGTCCTCCTCAGGTGGTGGAATGGGTAACCAAAAACAGTTAGGCAATAGCTCATCTACAAACTCGTCTGCATCATCCTCTACAAGTACCTCCTCTTCCTCTGTACCCATGCCCTTTGCTTCAGGTGGCCAGTCACAGTATGGGAACAGTGGTGGTGGAGGAGGTAGTGGGAGTGGAAACAACCCTAATGCAAAGGGAAAGTCTCCAAGCCGAAACAAAAAACCATCTCTTACAGCAGTAATAGACAAACTTAAGAGTGTGGGTAGTGGCGGTATTGGGGGAGAAGAGGGTGAATGTGGAGGTGGGAGTACAGTTGGGGGAGTGCCTTTAACTGCTGGTCCTGCATCCTCCAAGCATGGAATGTCCTCACAGGGAGGAGATTTTCTAAGCAAACGAGACAAGATAGACAAAGATGGCAAGTCCAAGGTTTCTGGATCAGGAGGCAACTCTGGTGATAAGAAGTTAACTGATTCCAAAAGTGGTGCAGTAAGTGGCACTGGTGTGGCAAAGATTATTATCAGCAAGCCGGATGGGGGCTCTCCAAGCATTAAGTCTAAAGTAACACTGCAAAAACCTGGCGAAGGTTCCGGAGATGGCTCTATGCGTTCCCAGCACTCAAGCCTCAAAGCATCACCTCTGTTCAGTGGCTCGACACCAAAACATGATCGCAACTCTCCAAGCCATAGTCGTTCTCCTGGGTACACTCCTCTCAACCCAGACAGTGAGAGCGAGTCTGGCAGTAGTTCGGTTGCGGAAAAGTCTCATCAGAACAGCCCCAGCTCAGATGATGACCAAGCTATTAGATCACACCAACCCCCTCAAGATTACATGAGCTCCATATCGATTAGCCAAGGTGAAAAACACAAGAAGCACAAAAAAGAGAAAAAAAAGCGAGAAAGAGATAGGGATAGAGACAGAGATCGGGAAAAGGAAAAAAAGAAGTCAACGTCTTGTGGGTCATCATCTCACCCAATAAAGGCAGACAGTTGGTCCAGGTCCCCTATATCTTCAGAAACTTCAATGTCATTGCTTAGCTCTGAGCGCACCACACGACCCAGTCCTGTGTATATGCATACAGAAGATGATGACCTTATGGATTCGGCTTTAACAGGCAATCTAGAACCTTTTAAGTAGAGGCATAGGAATGCCACTTTTGTACTGTAATTAATTTCTTATTTTTTACTTTTGAAAAAAGGATATTATAAATATTTTATAATGTTTGTTTATATTTTATCTAAATTTCATGCTATTCTTAACATTGTTTCTGCAAATCACATTGTAAACAGGGAGTGCTCTGATTTTAAGGTCTTTAGTATTTCAGTATATGAATGTTTCTGTTTAAGGTTTGAAGAAAAACATTTGGCAATATATAGAAAAATCTGGTGTAAAATTTTAAACAGATATTCATATATTATTTTTTTTTCTAGCAGTTCTAGCTTTGTTTGCTGTAGCTGTACCACAATATACACTGTGAAAACTTTAACATTGCTGTTACTTTAACTCAAAACATTACTTAAAACATTGCTCATTGTTATTTGTACAAATTGTTATTGTTAAAAAGAATGATATTTTATTTTTAACAAATTAGCCTGTAACGTTTTACATCCCTACCCGTACAGTATAAAAGTGGTTTAATATTTATTAAAACAATTTCAGCTTCCATTATTTTACATACATTATTTTTTGTTTGTCAGGTGATTTTTCTAGTCAAGAGTGTTTATAAACATTTTAGCATCTGTATTTTTTGTTATTATTGAAGTAAAACAAAATGTGTTAGTGCCGAGGTGTATCTTTCAGAATGATATGTCTGTCTACATTTTAAGGTAATCCAAGATACTGCATGATGCGCACAGTAACTAACAGAACCAAGGTGTTTTAAAAAAACAAAAAACTATAGCGCTATGACAGTAAAGGTCCAGGTACTAATAGTACAGGTACAATAATACTGTACTAATATCTGAATATGTAAAAACTAATACAATGTACTAATAATTGTTTTAGGTATGGCATGTTTTAATTCCTTGTTAAGGCATGGATTAATAAACAACTGGAGTCGTGTGAATAATGACCACCTTAAGAACAAGTTAGCATGTACAATGTACAGTAAGTGGTAGGGTTCACAGTGCTAAGGTGAGTTTTAAAAGGAAAATCATGCTAACTGTTGACATCAGAGGTTTTTTATGTTTGTTATCAGGTACTTTTGTAATAGGCAAAATCTAAATATTAAATTATGCTAATTTCATTAAAGGTACATTAAGTTTTATATATATATATATATATATAATGTAATATATAATAGGATAATTTAACACATCCTACAAATTAAGATGATAACTATCAAACGTATTAACATGCACTTAAGGTGGTTGTTATTAACACACAAAATAGATATTTAAAAATGATACTAATAATTGCAGATGGCAGCTGAAATGAGGCGTTTATAACAAAGGCCCAAACATGTTACGTTTCAAGAAATGGTTCAGTGCAACATCTTGCCCACGTCATTGGGGAATATGAGATTTGAGAATTGATTAACTGAATAAATAGCAACTAAAAAATAAATTGCGTTATAAATAGTTTTATCAGTATACATTGTATTACAGTATACAACTAGTCCCAACCCATTTCAAGTTTAAATACATATACTCTGCATTTTATATTTGTCAATGTGATTACAAAAGAGAAACAAAGTCAATGTGAATTATTTTTACTAAGTTTATGCATGAAAATGCCAGGCAATTTATATAAAACAAAAATAAGTAAAAAACAAAGATACTTAGGCAAACAACAGCCAAAGTATTTCTTTAAAATAAAATCCAAAACTTAAACAAGACTATTTATCATTTTATAGAATACAAATCAGTATAAGTTTTTTAATACTGACTCAGGCTCTCCGCATCAAAACAAAGAAAAAAAGTAAATGTGACCAAACAAGTGGTCAACTGCAAAATACTTTATCTTTTCCATGCCTGCAAAGAAACATCTCAATATGAAACAGTTGCCACTTTATTACTTTAAGTATGATGAAATCAGACATCATGCATTCTGTGTTGCTTTACTATATATTACTGTATTATAATATACACTTCATTTCCTTAATATATACTTTTGCTTACAATATGAATAGTAACATATAGGTTAATTACTGTTTAGTTATGCAGTGTTGGGGTTCTTTAGAGCCGATGTTGACAAAACCAATATTTTGCTTTTCCCTCTATAGTGGATATTAATGTCAAACAAAAAAAGTTAAATAATAATAAAATACTACACAAAGTGCAAAATGAGGATTTTTTGGGGGATCTGGGGAGAAGACATGTAAATCATAGTGTAGCAGTGTTCAGAGCCATTGAAAAAGAGAGTTGTGACACTTTGATCTTGTCACCACGCAGTCTTGTGGTTTGTGTAGCTCTCAATAATAGACCTTTATCACAGCAGAATTGATATCTTTCTGGAAGTGCTCGTCGAAGCAGTGTATCGACTCTTCCGGTTTGGCTAGAAAAACAGTGGTGTCGGCACATCAGATGACATCCTCTCTGTTGACATTGTTGACACTCAACAAGAATATTTGGTTCGCTTGGTGAAAGACCATACCAAAGTGAAGCTAGACAAGGGATAGAAGTTCTTTTTCTAAAAGTTTATTTTTATCTCAAGTCAACTGCAATGTCAATGTATTCTTGTTGCTAGTTATCCTGTTAGCTTCAGCTTCTTGCTAATAGAGACATTTTGCCATGAATTTTGTCTAACATTGACACAGTCTAATAAAGCAACCTCTAAAACACTATGTTGATTTACAGAATTTGAGCAAATAAATTGTGTCTGCTGTAAGACATTTCTATTTAGTTCACACAGTCTACAAAGAAGTAAATGCTAACGCACAAATTATGTTATCAATCGTTCATAATTAATACTAACTTTTTTAACTTTTAGAAGGATAAGTTTAAGTTAGCAGTTGCCAAAAGGCTGTGATAACCTCCCTCCTTCCTTTGCATGCAGTGTCAGATATAGTGAACAGAGTGGTATTAGTATAGACAAGTTGCTGCTGATCAGTACGAAAGAACAAGGAGCTCTATAAAATGCAGGTTGCTAAATGTCCGAAAACATTGTTCCTTACTGAAACAACATCCATTATATTCTGTGCTCTCCTGTGTTCAGTATTTGGATACAAATTTATTGCAGTATCAGAAGCTCCACTTTAGTTTCAGACATAACTTTAAAATTGCAAAAAATCTTTTAAAGGGTCACTGTAGGAAATAGACATCATCAGTTTCAAAATACATGCTCACAGACATACTCCCGCATACTATGTTAAAAGAAGGACCTTCACCCAGCCGTATTAGTCTCACCCATGCTTTCCTCAGTTCTTTTTGTGTCAGCTGCACAGACGAGAAGATTCACCCATTAGTTCTGACTGTGTTGCGATGGTCCCGGAAGTAGCAACACACTGCTTCACTTACCAGAAATAGAAAATCTGTGTAGTGTCTGAGACATACACACAACAACTGGTTATATTTTATTAATATAACTATGTATACCTCACTCCACAAACCAACTATGCTCTTGGAGTGTCTGTAAAACTACCTCCAAACTGCTGTAACACCCAGAGGCAGAACCAGGCCTCCGGTTACATACAAACAGATAAGACTGTTTTACAACCCATGGGAATGCAGAGAGATTCACTCAGTTCATTTCCTTTGAGAACACACAAAGAAACCATTTTTACTTGTGAAAATAGTCACTTAAGAATGCCTAATAAAAATGCATAAATAAATGTCTACAATTTCCCCCCCCCATGCTACGTGTCTTTGATGTTTCATGTTTATTTATCTGTGCACATTTAAATTTAAACATTTTAGAGTTACTGTTAATCAAGACAACATGTATCTGTGTTTAAGTCTACTGCTTTAACCTCTTTCAATGCTAAACTGTATGTGTGTTGTGTGTTTTTGTATGTTATAGTATATGTTTAGTGTAGTTAATAGTCTTGTTTGTATCAGACATGATTTTGTAGTGGTTCATGCTTATAATCTGGAGTCTCTAATCCTACTGATCTTTGCTACATATCTATAAGTGTTAAATCAATGTCAATTATTTATATTTCTCATTTGGAATAATATTTATTTTCCTTACACAGGGAATGGTGGAGAATAGGTCTATTAACATTACTTGAGTGAACTTGTTCATAAATCATTACAGTTTAGGTGAAGAATGCTTTATTTGTGAACAAAACTCAATATTAATTCTTTAATTCATTTATTACATGTGATAAAGGTCTATTCCAAAAAAATCTGCACAGTCAACGGTTTTCAATAGGACAGCCAGTAGCAGTGACTGTTTGCAGAATTTTCTGCTAAATATTAACACACAATTTGAATTTGACTGCAATTCTGCAACTGCAAAGTTGACTTTACATTTATACTTGCATTAAGTCTGGAGAGTGATGGAGACAGCATTAAGTATTTTTTTCTGTTTAATTGAGGGAGAAATACGACGTAAAATACATTCATCAAATGGTAGATAACAATAGCAATAGTAACTAAAACTCTTGGATAAATGGAGTAAAACACTATTATAAAGTGAAAGTGACATTTGTCAGATATGGTAACCCATACCTCTGCATTTAACCCATCACTGGTGAGCAGAGAACACACCCTCCCCCCAAACAATTATCACAAAAACAGACCTGACAGTCTGATGAAATCAATATAATTATGAATCATTATTATAAAGATCTCCATTTTAACTAAAAATGTTATGAATTGCAGCTTTAACATGCTAGAGGAGAACTGGCCCTGCTGGTTGAGCCTATTTCACTTTCTGTCAGTCACTAGACGTGTTGATGACGACACTAGGGGTTTGTTCTTGGGAGCCCAGTCATCTCTGATCTTTATAAAAAAGGACCGGTTGGGACATGTCACCTGGGAAAAGAGAAAGCTCTCTCTGGTGTAGAGCATCTCTTTTCTCGGAATAGAGTTAGACTCTGTAAGCATGACAGCCTGCCTCACAGAGGACAGGGCACAGTCAGTGCTTGCCTGCCTGCGCTTGTTTCTATAACATAAAATTATACAGAATAACAGTTTATCCTATTTAATTTAACTGTAAATGAGGCTGGCTTCTTATTTGCAGCTTCTTATCGATGCTATCCACTCCACCTTAAAAGACGTGACACTTCCATATTGCCGGCTTTTAATTCATAGGGACTGTGTCGCTTTTCTCTTATTCATGCTCTTGTAAAGGGCGTGAATATACAATTTAAAGCTTGCACTGTGGGGTTATAGCCAGTGTCCTTGCCTATCACCATGAAACTATTCAGACTTTTTTACTGTAGCATTCAGAAATTATGAAAACATGATTTTGATATATGTGATAATACAGTTCAATGACACACTGAACACACAGCTGTGCTTTAGAGTGAGTTAAAGATTTCACTGGGGGCTTATAGCAAGTACCCTTGTCTATCAACATGCAAATATCTAGACCTTTTTACTGCACCATTTAGAAGTTATGAACCCATTAATTATATATATTTGATAAACACATGGGTTCATAACTTTAGAATGGCGTTGAAGTCATAGTTAAATATAGCACCTCCAAACTGGTCAACAATGCAATGCGTCATTGAACTGTATTATCACATATATCAAATTCATGGGTACATAACTTCAGAATGGTACAGTAAAAAGGTCTGGATAGTTGCATGGTGATAGACAAGGACACTGGCTATAACTCTCCAGTGAAACATTCAACTTACCTGGAAAGTATCATAGTATCAATGATCAGTATAATTTATCATAGTATTTGTGATCATTTGGGTTTGGATTTTTGCTCGCTTTGCACAGGTCCAATAGACCTACTGGATACCCACAAGCATTGTATTGCCTGCTTGGGTCTCACCCATGCTGAGACAGCTCCCTCCGGTTAATGGCGACGACTCGGCACTATTCCTGTGTCCTCTGCCATCTCCCCGCTCTCCGGTCCTGTTTGCGGACGAAAGCCTCCGCCCCAAAATACAAAACAGATGTATTTTGAAATCAAAATAATGTGAACCTTCCCATTATAGAATTTGCTCAACATAATTTGCAGTTCAGCTACGTGCTGCAAACGCTGTGGGTATGGATGTGCCTGCATTCAGCTCTGCATATGCGCTGCTTACACACTGCTTATGTACTGCATACAGGTGTGGTGTGAAACAGACGTGGACGAGAAGAAATGATTGTATAAAATCATTGTTTTTTTGTGCATAAAATGTATTATTCATAAAAATTAAGGTTAAACCACTGTGAGCACATAACCTTTCTGGGCCTTGAAAGTGGTTTTTACGTTGTTGCCTACGAGGGTCTGAAAGCTCTCAGATTTCAAAAATGTTGACAAAGCCCATATATTGTTATTCTATGTAAACATTATATTGGCTTAAAAAGCCAACATATTGTTATTCTATTTAAGCTTATTATTATTAGTGGTGCTTGCAAAGCAAAGCTTTTTCTGGACAAAACTTCGATATGAAACTCAGCAACCTAGCAACCACCCCATAGACTTCCATTGAAAAAAATCCTACAGACAAAACATTGGACAGAACTGTGTGATGTCGTAGTTTCACATCAAAATGTCATAAAGACAAAATGTCATAGGCTCATATCTCTCGGCTTAGTAAGCAGCATCAAATGGTGACATTTCAACTTCATAGCCACGCCCTATCAACTAGTTACAGTACCCTAGTAACAACCCCATTTCCTTATTTTTAAAGGTAAAAGGTAAGAGGCATCAGAACATTGTAGAGACAAATTGGTGGCCTTATTTGACTCAGACTGGCAAGTTGTCTTTAATTATTACCATGGAAACCGTCCAGCCATGCCCTAACAACCAACATGAATTAGCTGTATCCCAGCACCAGAACATCACAGAGACATGGGAGTTGGCTCTTTTGATTGACACACACATCTGTCTATTGGTTTTACCCTGTTAACTGGAAAAAATTAGATCACCCTAACAACCTCATACCATAATGAATAAGCCACATTACAATATATCTTTCACATTAAAACATGTTAACAACACGCAAAAAGGTATTTATGACTGTGAAGGTGTGCTAGGCTCAACTAAACAGATCTTTTTACCCCGTGGAAATGGGTTCCAAGTGTCATGTGTTAATATGCTGCTTTATGAAATTTTTCTAAGCCCCTGCTTGATTAATTTAAACTTTACTACTTAAATAACAACACTGTCTAGGATGTGTTTTTTAATGATCAGGCATCACAAGACCACAATCTTCACAGACGCCAAAGAATCCACAACTGTCTATGAGCTCAAGTGCATTGTGGAGGGAATCCTGAAGAGATCGCCTAAAGAACAGAAACTTTACAAGGTGTCATCTTACCGATATGATACTTTAATGTTCCAAACTTTGTCCTGTGGATTTTACTCCATTTAAATTATTTTTTTATTTATTCTTTAGTAGCGTGTTTAAATAAACAGTTAATGATTTCAAGGGACTGAAATTTGTCTGAAATGAAAATTGCAGTTATTGAGGCATGATTTGATGAAATGTGTTTTAGGATAAGCAGCCATTGGAAGACACACTTTGCGAAAACCAGTGACGCTTATATACAGGTGGGATCGTAAATTCACATATGCCTTGCAGAATGTGCAAAAAGTTTTTGCATTTTGATTTTATTTAGTACTGCCCTGAATAAGCTATTTCAAATAACAAATGTTTACATATAGTCCACAGGACACAATAATTACTGAATTTACTTTAATAACCTAATTTGGTTTGAGCTAAGTCACTAAAATAACCTATTAACTTTTATGTATGCTAGATTCTTAATAATGTGTGATTGTTGTTCATGAGTCTCTTGTTTGTCTTGAGCTGTTACATTGTCCACTGGTTTTCAGAAATATCCTCATCCTCAAAATACGAATATGCTTTTCCAGCATATTCGTGTGCAGTGTGTATGCGGTGCGTATGCAGTGCAAGTTTTTCTGGCGCCCATGTTAACAGATGAGAGCTTTCACACTGCATACGGATGCAGTGCGTACAGTTTGCTCCAGGTGTGGTACGGTGCAGCAGTGCTGCAATTGTTTCGACAGTGAGTATATTTTTGCTGTGCGGCTGATGCTCAATTAAACGTACAGTGCATTGATTATGATACACATGGATTTTAACAAAACAAATTTAACAAAAAAAGCACACTGATAATATGTATTGTTTTAAACAGTCATCATATGGGCAATTTTAAGACAAAACAAATACCTGAAAACACACTTTCCCTACAAACTACAGGTTTCAATAGCTCATTTTACTTTTATTTAAAACTTAACTGAAAGATTAATTTATTTAGCTTAACTGAAAGGTTAATTTAATTAAGAAAACTACAAAACATGGTTTCTATATAAATATATATTTAGAGTACATATGAATAGTAGACAAAATGGATGACACAATCATCTAATCATCGAGGTAGAACAACAAAAAGTTCTTTATGATCAATGTGATGTCACATATAAAAACTTGCAAGCTAAGGAAAAGGCATGGGAGGCAGTTTTAGCGTCAAAATGGTAATACACAACAAACTCTCTTCTGCGCTGGTTTGGGGGTGAATACAAAGTCTTCATCTTATCCTTTCTTGTAACCTCTGCAGTAACAAATACAGCACTATGAGCTTTCTTCTATCTACAACTCGCACTACACGGGAAACAAATCAAAAGTGATGTTGATGAAACAAATCAAAGTTATATAAGCTACACTAGTAATAACGTAAGCTTCTTTACAAGTCTTTTCTTCTAAATGTATTTTGCAATCAATATAAAGTAATGTGAACTTCTGTACAAGAATCATGGATCAGCTACTCGCAGCAAACACAGCCAGTGTAAAAGCACAACAGATACGCCCGCCCTCCACTGTATGTTAGAATATACTTTGTGATACATTTTTTCTTTTCAGTTTTGGTTGTTGTATGAAGAGGGCTTTGCTTTCACCCTTTGTTGTACAAATCAAAGAGATTCATTTTTGCAAACAGTGTTCATTCCTGCTAAAAACAATTATTTGTTCATTCTTGCTAAAAACAATTATACACCTACAAGTGGAGCCATTCTCTACTCCTCCTGAACTTCCTGATTTTATGAAGCCACAGGACTTGGGCAGCACAGCCAATGAGCAGTTAGTACAGTGAGCTTCACTGCAATAACTAGATAAACATGAGTGTACTTTGTGGAGTGTTGTAAGGAATGATACCACACATCAAGACTGAGCAAATAAAGATTAGGGAAGTAAGAAACCAAGAAAGTCATACACTACCTGCTGCTAAAAAAAAAGCCAATTACAAAATGTAAGATTATTATTGTTTGTATAGATGTTCACTTTATTTTCTTGATTTGCATGCATTTCTGAGTTAAATGACTGACTTCATATTGTTTGGTCGAATGATATTTGAAACATTTGAAAGTTTTTTTTAAGAGACAGTTTTCATTAATTTAAAAAATAAAGATGTCACATGTAGCAAGTAAGTGTTTGAAAATGAATATATACATGTATCAGTTTACATTTTGACTTGTGCAGGAAGCCTACAATCACCTACCATCTTTGGTTTAGTTTAACCTATTTTTAGTTTAACAGTCTAAGGTAGTTAATACAATTGACTATGTGTCAACTGTCAATCAAAAAGCCCTAATTAATTTATTACCCTGTTTAGGGAGGGGTGTCCGATTTTGGGTCTAGTTTTACATGTCAATCATGTTTATGTTCAAAATGTACTTTTAACCCGTGTCCCCTTTCTGAGGAAGTGCCCCCCTCCCTACTCTGGCTCTGGCCCCGGCCCCCTCCATACCTTTCTCCTAATTTATTGCCCGTTTTGGGTTTTGACTGGTTTTCAGTCTACTTTGTCCATGTCGTGAGTGTTTATGAACAAGATTTGCTCCAACCTTTGGCTCTGTCCATCACAAACCTAAGGATATGGCCCCCTCTGAATTTATTGCCCTATTTTGGAGTTTGTCTGTTTTCAATTCTAGATTGTCCATGTCATCAGTGTTTACAATCATAAGATTTAGTCTACCCTGTGACCACATGGTTCAGGCTATCACTGAGGATCTGAACTCCTCTCCACCTTTCTACACCAGATGTTTTTGACTCTCCTAACAGTTGTGTGACTGTGAGCAATTAGGTTTGAATGTGTGAAAAGTTTTGTAAAGGGTAAATAACTGTTTACGCTGTGCGTGTGTTGACTGTAGTAAGAGCTGCGTTCCGTTTGTAGCGTTTACACTTCAGACACAAAATGAAAGTGTGTGATCTGAGACTTTGGGTTCCCCCTGCATCCCCAACGTGTGTATTCCATGCTTGTTTATTGCAGACTGTGGGGTGTATCGTTCAAAAGTGTGTGTATCATCACCTCCTAAGGTTATGGCTTTATAATGCCTGTTAAAACAGAATAAATGTTTTAAAAGAAACGTGGCCCCTGTCTGACCCCTCCTGACAGCTAGTTTTCTGATTAAAGGACATGCCCCAACTTGTTCTTCTGGTTTGGGGTGATAACCGTGTTAACAAACTCTGTTGCTGTCTGCATCTATTCGTTTCTAGAGGCAATTAAAACAGAATAATGTTTTAACAAAGCACATGGCCCCTATCCTCCCCCTTCTGGCTTGGGAAGATACCTATCCAGAGTGAAAAGTGTTATTAATACGATTGTTAATAATCTAAGCGTGCACTAGATGTCTAGATAATCAAGGAATGACATTTCTGACAAATAAAAAAAATAAAAAGCCTCTTCTGGTTTAGTATTAAGTATTTTGCATCTTCATCTAGTTTTCTGATTCTAGTTTCCTGACCAAGCCTCTTGTCCTTCCTGACTGAAAGGAATATCCTTAATGTGTGTACTGACACCCATAGACTCCATCCACTTCCACTAAGCTTCATGTCTCAGATAAAGAATCTTTCACATAAATACATCTTATACTACTTTAGGGTAAATTGTCACATTATAACAAGAAAAACGGTACATAATATACTTTTCAAAGCTTTTGTTTCTAATCATTTTTATTTAATGTTTAGTTTTAAACAGACTTTTGACAATATCTTGAATTAAAGGTGGTCTATTTTATATATGCATATAAAAAACAAAACACAGATAATGGTATCATAATCATGGTTTTTGTGTTAACCACTCTCGCTGTATCTGTTCAGCCAAAAAACCTATTAGGGTGCATCTATGGACTTTCATGAAAACATCTTTTTATATATTTTTTTCCCTAAATGGAAACCAGAAAACTTTTTTAAAGTGTTTACTTTAAGAATATATATATCTGAAGATAAATCTGTATATGGTTGCACATACTAATTTTAATTTTGAATAAATTAAAAAAAATAGAGATATACTGATACCATTTAGCACTGTTTAAATTTAAACACCCATGTTCATCTGTCTGACAGTGGGATAAGGAAATCCTGTGTGTGTTTGTGTACAGACGCTGTGTCTAGATGTTCGCAGCATCACACCTCAGATAAACCCACAGTCCTTTTGATGACTCGTGTTGTAAACATTACATTCAGAACAACATAAACTCTTTACTCTGTGTACTTCTACAATAAATATTTCATCACTTTCATCACATCAGTTTCTCAGTTAAATCTGTATAAGAGTTTGCGAAGACTATAAAAATAACGATACAACCATCATAATCCTGTTTTAAAATATGGGTTGTTTTGCATCGTTTTAAATTGAAACAATGACACTCTCGTTTTGGACAACATTTAGCCAAACAATCTCACGCATCTTATTTAACGTCAACTGCGTCACACTGGGTTGGGTATGTGTTTATGTTATTGGTTGTCTTTTGATGTTTTTAGAGTTTTTGTGTTTAGCGAGTTTCTGGGTGTCCACCTCTTACAGACACATTCACGTTTCACAGTTTACCTCCGAGTCATTCAAGAAAGGTTGCTTGAAAACTTCTGTCACAGGCTACGTGTTAGAGTTTGATGTATCATCTTGTGACATCTCAACAACGGTTCAGAGAAACTGAAGTAGTACTGTGGAAAATGTCTTTCCAGCCTAACAGTAAGTGTGTTTCCATTTGTATGTTATGTATTTGTAAGAATATACATTAAAATGTGTTTATGTGTGTCACTGTTGTGTTTAAACAGTTTTTTGTAACTCTCCAGGTAGATCAAACAACATTTTCCATTAAAACCAAGAACTGAATCAACAGGGTATGTTTTATCCATTTGTCAACATTGTTTTATGTTTTTGACTCAGAGTAGGTATTGGATTGGATTATATTGTCTGACACAGAGGATAATAATAATAGTTGCCACTCTGTCTATTGTCTGTATGTATATGAAAACCAGCTGTAGCTTGTCTGTGTGTGTAGCTGATAATCATTGAATCTTTTAAGATAGATTGTGAGCTGGTTCATGTAATCCCTCTAAAATACAGGTAAGCAGCAAAATGTATTTACATTTATGGGTTTCTAAGAACTCCTATATCTAGTTTAAATTCAAGTTTTACAGATGACTAAGAAAGTGACTACAGCATACAGAACAATCTGCAACTTCTGCAGAAAATAAGTTTTTTATCTTCTAAAGTATTGTGAATGGGTTGTCAATGTTTAGAATATAATCTTCCAGAGCTACTAAGACATGTTTTGTTATGTTTTCAGCTCTTAGAAAGCTCCTGATTTAAAGATAACATGGATCGTTACCATAAGATTTAGTTATCTTATTCAGACAAACATTTTTTTTCATGTTTTCAGCCTTTATCGTATGGATTCTTGATTTGTGAGTACTGTCAAACATATATATTCTCTTTGCCTTCATCTTGGGTCTTTCATTGAAGTAGAATGAAAGGCAATTTGCATCATGAAAAGGTAAGACGGATGCATTACCCAAACCAAAACTCGTGTGTTTTAGATGGATTGATTTACTTTGTATGTTCTGTGTCAAACAACTGCTTCAATGAATGAATAATTTGAAAAAATCGAATTATTCGAAGTGTGAATATTTCAGTCAGCGAAGTTCTACAACTGTGTCGTCTTAATAAATACCTGTACTGTAAGCAGAGTGTAGCAAATGGCCAAATCCTAAAGCTATACCATGAAATAACACAACATGGATCTCTCATTGACAGCACGGCAATGATTCTTCTCGTTTGGACTCACAAACCCCGCCTATTTATTCACATGGGTTTTGTGTTCACACCCCGAGGATGTCAGGAACATGTCATTTATTCACCTTTGTTACAAAATTCAAGTTTCAAAATGAACTTTTTCACCTTCTGTTAAAAAAATGCATTACGTTTTAGTCAGGTTACAATGTTGTCAGACTTCACCTTACATTTTTTCTTTCAGAATTGTTTTCCTTAATGTTTGCCAATATTCATAGATGACATGCACTTCAATGTGTTTAGCATGTTAGTTGCATTACATGTCTTACCAATCCAAATGGAATGAAAACACCAGTAAATAGCAGTCTGCATTTTATTTGTCATCCAGCAAAATGTAAAGGCACGTAAAAACATTATGGCATTTGTTTTTAAGCTTTAATATGTTCGTTGCTACTTTTTCCACTTGTCGAACTGAAATCCTTTTGAGGTTTCGACATTATCATACTGATTCAAATCCCCCTTTTTACACAAAAATACTAATGGACACCATTTACTCTGAACACTTTTTCACTCTTTCATCAGACCTGGAATTAGCCCGTCCTTGTTTTGAATTCTCATTTAATTGTCATGCTACATTGTCTCAGTTTCCTTCCTCTTCTTCCATGTTATTTTTCACAGCAATGCTGGTGAGATCTAGTTGTTTTGTGTGTCATATTTATTCTTTTGCGCTTTCAACAATATTTTACGCAGTCAACAACAGTTCTTGATAAAGGTAAACAGTTGTATTTCCACTAATTAAAACAGTGTGTTTTAGGGTAGTTTTCTTTTAAGAACATTGTCTCCTGGCAAAAACATACATTTATAAAATCATACAAACATGTTACATTTAAAAGCCCTGTGCTAAGTGTTGGTTTCATAAGCACTATTATTTGCTTGGAACACACCGGCACAAACACTGGTAGGTGTAAGAAGGTTACAAGAATTACGCCAGCACAACTTTTCTTTCTGTTTGTATGTGCATGTAGGTGTTGTATTTATATAGTGCGGACTGAAAGATGATAACTTAATGTTGATATCAAGCAACGAATACTGGCCACAGGGTGATGGTATGACTGAGCTGATGTGATTAGCATTAGTCTAACACAATGTAGGCATGGTTCACATATTGCCACGAAAGTCCAAATATTTCATGTTCTGAATTAACATTATACAGTCTGTATTTACTGTTAATTTAAAATTAGGCTATTATAAAACCATGAAAAAATATGTTTCTTTTCTAGCTCTGATGCCACATAGAAACTGTTCATGGGTTGTTCAGACACACCATCAATACATCACATTGCAGCGCCCAGAATTCTAAAACCTATCATATTCATGCAGGTTCATAAACCAAGCAAAACTAATTTTAGAACTGATACCATGCACCACATTGACCCCACCTGTCCAGAAGCTTTACAGTTAGCCACAAACTGTGGCAAATGAAATCAGGTAACGTTAAACTAGAGCGGTTGGCTCGAGTGTGATCAACACAACAGCTCAATCTAAATGTTAGGAATATCGACTCATTAAGCTCCTCTGAAACTAGACAAAGACACAACGCAGTACTTGTTAACATCGAATGTAAACAACACTTTTGCATCAAGGAAAAACGCTGCTCCTTGTAACAATGTATCGTCATCTTAAGGTCTAAAATGTATTTTTCAGTTCTACATTTTTCAACTAAATCTACATACAAATATAGGTTAGACCAGCAATATTCTCTGATATGATGTTCCAGCCGGTCTAAAAAATAATTTGGACAATCATTGAACAATGTTTTTAAGGATTAACAAGTTCCAGACATGCATCGAATTAATAAAAAATATTTAACTATATGGTTATTTTACTTTGTTTATACCGATGCTTTGTCCTCAGTTCTAGTTTGTCACATCGTGATAACAGTTCATCTTTTAAGTGTTTGCTGATAGTATTAAGATACAAACGTTGATCCAAATCTTCAAAAACCAGCACCAGATCAATTGCGCAGTTGATAGAGTGATGGGTTGGTAGTTGTGAGGCTATTCTCTTGCTGAAGGCTTCTACTTGCAGCCTGACCTCCTCAGTGATTCATTGAATCCTCCCCTCCCCAAGGGGTCGCCCATCTAACGCCTCCTCTGCTAGAGGGGAATTACAGAGAGTTAATGCTACACCATGTTGGTGAGCGAAATCATCAATCCAGCGCTCGCCCAGTGAGTAGAGAACAAACTAGAGCTGTGCGACTTGAACCAGTGGGGTAGAGAGTGGGCGTCCCTTGCATTTCACGGGGTTTCCATCGAGATTCTGTGGACAGCTGCGTGTGTGCTTCTGGATCATTGTTTGGTGAAGTCTTCTGTAATGGAGAGTCAGAAGCGTTTGGATACATTTGCAGCTTTTATTGAGAATGGCAGGTGAGGTCGATAGCCAGGTTACAGTAACAAAGGAGACAAGACAAGGGCAACATAAGGGACAGGCAAAAGGCTAAGGCAGGTAGCAAACAATCACAATCCAAATAACCTATTTTTGAACTTCTCCCATTTGTTCGGTTTGTACAAAACTTGGTCTAGAGACACTCCCAACAATAATGGATATGAGGCTTTATCTTGGCAATGCTTTGGTGTATTGACGTAAGTTGGTACGTCATCAAAGGTATGACCTGAGGGTGCACAGTTTTGTCACAGTGCCATGTACTGGTGCAGATATGGAAAATAGCCATTTTCACTTATAACTTTTGAATACTTTTGTCTATAATTATGAGAGATGTCTCTTTTAATAGTTTAAAACAATATCTGATGTTCCATGGTCGGCCATTTTGAATTTTGGCATAAAATACAGTATTCAACAAATGCAATCAGGTATCGTTACCAAACTTGATATGGTTCACCATCACTATAGTCTGAGGTGACCTACAAAATTGAGGACCAGTGCCACCTAGTAGTCAAAAGATACAACAATGCCATGCAACCCCTTTCTTTAAATTCCATGACTCATGCTGAGTCCTACGATACAAGATTTGCCCTAGTAACTGCTACTTCCTGTCCAACATTTTGAATTTTATTAAAATCTACAATAGTCATTTCAATGTCATCATCTTACCAGATTAAACATATCTGCCAAGTTTGACATAAATCTCTCATATGCTGTACATATTAGAGATTTCCTGTTTCCCTTTTTTGTCATAGCGTGATGCTCACCAAGTTTGGTGACAACCACATGAAATCCCTAGGAGGGCTATTGAAAGTTCACAGCATGCATTTTTTAGAAAATCTAAAATGGCCAACTTCCTGTTGGGCAGGGCTAATGGTTAATGAGTTGTTTGGTTCAACAAGACCAATACACGTACCAAGTTTCATATAGGTGCATGCATGTATGTATTTATGTATGTATGACATATGCACCATTTTTGTGCTCCTTACCAGGGGCCCTACTGAGCCAGCCTGCCCCACCCATGTGCCCCGTTCTTTGCCAGGCCCTAATCAATGATTAGCAGTTATATAAATTACATACAGATCTGACAAATTTTGTAATTGGAGCTAGAAAAAAGTTTTAAATAAAATTTAATATGGCAGTGGTATGGTGGAATATGGCAAATTTGGTATCTTAGGACTGCATCAGCCAAGACAACTTAATCTAATGTAAGTTACATGACAATATGTTAAATTTTTTTCATATGTTTTTTCATTTGTTTTAAGCATTTTCATATATTTTGTTACATCTCTTGACTACTGGAGATATACAAAGATACCATCTCTTGACCTAGAACTTAACAGGTCCAGATGGCCTCGATGAACCATACTGAGTTTTACAATGATATGTTCAAACGTTTGTAAAATACACCATTTTATGGCAAAATTCAAAATGGACAATGCCCAAAATGGCCGACCAAGGAAAACTAGATACCATTCTTCTCCGGAAGGGGGCGATAGAAATCATTCCTCTAGCCGAGATGAACAGGGGCTTCTACAGCCCCTACTTCATCATGCCTAAGAAAGGGGTGGGCTGCCCTGAATCGAGCACTCTACAGATTGCCCTTCAACATGCTCACGCAGAAGCACATCATTTCAATGATCTGCACGCAGGAATGGTTCTCATCCAAAGACCTGAAGGATGCCTACTTTCATGTGTCGATCCTCCCTCGACAACACACAGCCGTTTGTTCGGTTTGCTTTTAAGAGACAAGCATACCAGTACAAGGTCCTTCCCTTTGGTCTAGCTCTGTTGCCTCATGTCTTTACCAAGGTCACAGAGGCGGCCCTTGCTCTTCTTCAAGAACAGGGTGTTTGCATGCTGAACTATCTCGACAAATGGCTCATTCTAGCTCAATTGTGAGATTTGTTGTGTGAGCACAGGAACCTAGTGCTACAGCCCCTAGATCAATTGAGGCTTCAGGTCAACTTGGAAAAGAGCAAGCTCTCCCTGGTGCAAAGCATCTCTGTTCTCAACATGGAGTTGGACTCGGTCAGTATGACCACCCATCTCACAGAGGGCAGGGCTCAGTCAGTGCTTGCCTGTCTGCATTCATTCAGGAACAGGCCTGCAGTTCCTCTAAAACTTTTTCAGAGGCTTCTGGGGTATATGACATCCTCGGCATCCTCGCCTCACCTGTCACATGGCACCTACAGGCAAATGTTACCCTAGGACAGGTGTCCAGATGTGTGGTTGTCACAACCAATGTGTCGAACATGGGCTGGGGCGCTGTGTGCAACAAGCATGCAGTGTCGAGGCTCTGGACAGGGCACCACCTGCATTGGCAAATACATTTCCTGGAGCTGCTGGCAGTCCTGTTTGCCCTGTAGAGGGTTTTTACCTTTGATCCAGTGCAGACGTGTTGATCTGGACGCTCAACACAGCAACTCTGGCCTATATCAACCACCAGGGTTGTGTGTGGTCACGCCGCATGTCAGAGCTCACTCATTGCCTCCTCCTTTGGAGTTAGCAGTAGATCAAGACCTCCACTCAGATATTGAGTAAAATCTGGTAATTAAACATAAACATCTCAGGTCAAATCAAAACAGTAATGCCAGCAACCCACCTTTCCTCAGGTCTACAGACACAGACTTCAGAGGTCAAAAGATAACCTCCAGGGAGATTAGCTGATTATGAAATCTAAACTCTACAAAGAACTTTTAGATGCAGAGTGAAATGGTCAGTGTTCACTGTTAATGTTTCAAGTATCTAACATTAAAATATCTTAAGGTGAAGAGGGTTGCAATGTTTAATCATGTTTAATGGGTCAGGGGTAAGGACTGTAACTGGACATGACAGGAGTATGCTTTTCTAACTGGGCTGTTCTGGTCTCTTGTCCCAGAGCGATTTTGGCTTCCTCGGGTAAGTTTAGGTAAGGTAAGACAAACTCCAATCTGAATTCTATGTTTCTGTATCAGCATGGGGGTCCTCCTGGGTCTCTTACAATAGCCCCATAGTCTTGTAAGATCACCTGATTCTCTTTCCCAACACAGCAGCTTATCACCTTTTGGTGCCTCTGGCCCTTCCTGTGAATTGTTGGCCGTTTGCTTATGACTAAATCAAAGGCCAAAACTTTTGAGTGTGAACTTCTCTTTATCTCTATAATGAAGTGGTCTGAGTGAATTGTGTTGATGGGTTTAAGGGTTGGTGAGACTCCGGGGTCTGGGGTGGGGTTGTTACTTCCAGCTGTGCTTTGTTTAAAGTTGTCACCTGAGTGTTTTGTTTCCATTTGAAGGGACTGCCCCTCCAAACCACTCTCCAAACCACCTCCATTCTCAATGGAACTGTGGCAGCTGTGGAGACAATTAGGTTGCTGGGCTTCACCATGTCTCAGGACCTGAAGTGAGACTCCCAAATAGACTTCATTGTAAAAAAAAAAACAGCAAAGAATGTAGTCTTTGTCAAGTGAGAAAGTTTAATCTGACGCTGAAGCTAAGATGTTTTGCACAGCTGTTATTGAGTCAGTTATTTCTATAACTGTCTGGTTTGGTTCGGTACCAATAGGAAGTTAACATCAAAGACTTCTATCACCCAAGCCACAACCTGGTGATGCAAGACGCTACAGATCCCTGCGCTAAAACATCCAGGCACAGGAAAAGTTTCTTTCCACAGGCCATCTCCATCTTGAACAGCTAGCACACCAACTACTGTCCACACATTTTTACAGTGTAATATTCCATATTTATTTATATTTTTACAGTACTTACAGTACACAACCCTCCCATCTTTACATCTTACATTTTTTATTTTTTAAGAATATATTTAATTTTTTCTATTACTTGTGTTACATATATATATATATATAATATATATATATATATATACATACATACATACATATATATATATATATATATATATACTGCATGCATGTAGGTAATCAGAGCCCATGTAATTCACAACAAATTCCTTGTGTGTGCACACTTGGAAAGTAAACATCATTCTGATGCTGTTAAAGCTAACTCAGATCCAGTCAGTAATTTTGTTCAGTGCATTTTCTGTGTGGAGTGTCTCAGATTTGACTATTGTCTATGTTTGTTTGTGTTGTTCCAATGCAAACAAAAGAAATAAAAATTAGAGTACTAAAGCATTTGTAATTGCAACAATTTTCTGTGACGAGCAGTGCATTATCTGTCAGAAATATAGGGGTGTCGATATTTTTGGCCATGATTGTATAATATGTTAGTACTATAAATATATTGTATGTTCCTTGTTCCTTGGTTTGGACGTGATCTAAAGCTCAAATATAACTGGGGAAATCATTTGGGTGAAGGGGAAAAAAATTGGCACACTAGTCAAAAAAACTGTTGCCCCATGATTGATCACACACGTAAATAGCTCCATAAAAATTGTTTTGATTCATAAAAATAATTGTGTTATACATTCATGTCGCTTCATCACACTTGGTATGAAAGGACCTTTACTGATTTGCTAAAAGATGAAATTCACTTCATGTGGAACTACTGTTTGTTGACTGCTGTCGCTTTCATTCAGTCTGTTGATTATTTCATTTGTTCGATATCAAGTGGTTATTTTCACTATTATAACTGGGTGCAAACAGTTATGCCTATTTGTAAAGGCTGTTATGCTTTTACAATCGTTTGACTCAAGATCTAGAGTCAGGAAAATTCTTTATTGTGCAAGCCCTCATGTGCAAACACACTCTTCTTATAACAGCTTTTGTCTGTTATGTCAATATAAATATATAAATGTCAATAATTCTTGTATCTGTACCGTTTTGTCCAAAGCATGAAACAGAGACTGGATCTATATGCAAATTTAAAGTGATTTAATAAATCCAACCAAGAACATAATCCATAGTATAAGCGTGTCTTATCACGGCACATAAAACATAAAACAAACACGTTAAATACATTCAATAACCAACAAGAAAAAGGACAAACACATGGGTATATATACACAGACTAATCAGTGGAAATGAGCACCTGGACACAGTTAGGATGGGGTAACACCAAAGACTACAAAGACCAGGGACATGGATCACAATGACAGTTTTCAAAGTTTTTGTTTCTGTATGTTTACTTTACAAAAGTTTGGAACTTCACTGAAATGTTTCTCATGATCCTAAAAATATTGTAAATTGAAGCTGTTTGCAAGCATGTTTAATTTTTGCCAACAAAATACATTTCAAAACATTTTTTTAAATTCTAGGCAATAGATGACTACATTGAAGATGCCAAAATATAACATAGTTTAATTTATTTTGAATTTTCTTAGGTTACAGCATAATTCCTAAAGTTACTTGTGTTATTTTATAGTTTTGATAAGTTTAGTATTATTCTAAAATGTGGAAAAATATGAAAAAGTAAATCTTTCAAAACCTTTGAATGGCAGTGAATGTAATAGCAGTCTTCATTATGCCTAACAACACTCTTTAGCTGTTCTAAATGCACTGTAAACCATGGGTTCACAGGGCGTCTTATTACTTTAATATGTGTGTGCATATGTTATTGCATGTTCACACCTTCATGGACATCTGTTTTTGACATCTGTTTTTGGTAACTTTGTTGATGTAATATGAGTTTATTTAGTCTGTTGGGCTCAGATACACTGGCCATACAAAAAGAACAGTGGAAATTGAGGTAATTTTAACCATACTGAATTGCGTTAATATGTCACTACAAGATGCACTGCACCACACACATATAGCCTACCAGTTACAAGAACTTTGACCAGTGCAATAAAATACTGCCTGCTGTGGTTTTTAATACTGTTCTTGAGGACCCACTACACTGCATATTTTGTATGTCTTTCTTATCAAACACAACTACTTTATTTTATTGATTAAACAGCTTGGTAATATACAATCTTACACCACTGCAGTTTACTGTTTACTGACTAATCGTATTTCACAAGCATAAAAATGTAATGTAATTTTGCCTAAATGTAATTATTAAAGATTCAAAATGAAATGACTAGTTAACATGTAACTATTTAAATCTTTCTTTTTAGTCAAAATATAGTTTCAAACTATTTTCAATAGCAGTTTGTTTATTTGAGTTTTGACTGGTTAAAATTGTATCTAAAATAAATTATGGAAAGTCAAACAAAAGCATTAGATGATAAAAGGCATGCCATAAAAGCTTCAGGGTTAATCATGAACTCAGGATCAAACATTAGTTGATTAGGGTTTATAGCAAGTCAGATTTTGTCTACTCTAAACCTAATCTTGCTGCGTGCAACAGGCTTCTGGACTTAGCTCTGTTTTTGTGGCTCCATCAGACCAAGTTAACGTCATCCATCACCTTGACAACACTTTGGTACGGTGAGTTTCCACGTATAATTTAAAATGCTGAATTTGGAAATGTAGACCCTTCTGATATAATTTGATTGTGCAAATAAGCTGGTGTTGTCCATGTTAAATTCAGTCCTACTTTCTGGTAAATAGCCTGAGTCTTTGTAAACCGCTACATTCAGATTGTAATCATGCAATTAATTGACATTAATTGATTTTAGAGCATTGCCTTTTGTAACAATCTTTTGCCTTTTGTTTTTATTTTTTACCAAAAACATAGCAAGCGGCAAATGATACACCCAATTTTCATTAAGGCTTATTACCTTAAAACTAATGTGTCGTTTTAATCTTTGTAATAACAATATTTTGTTATATATTGTTGTTTGTGCCATGTTTCCTAAATTACTGTACAGGATGATTCAAATGTGTTTATATTTGAATGCATGCAACGTGACTCCAATTTATTCCAATAGTCATCTACTAGATCTTATTTATACATGTGGCCTATATAATATTTCTGTATATAATACCTTAACTAGTAACCAAACTGCTGAGGAATTTATTACCTTCCCAACTGTAGGATATTTTAACCCAGTGAAATACTAAGTAACTTTCTTACTTAGTAACTGATTAAAAATGAGTTTTAGTTCATTCAATATAATTGTTTTAATACAAAAAGTATACATTGTTTATGCAAGCATATTGTTAAAGAGGAGGCTTCTGCTCCACCTCCTCCGCACCACCAGAGGGAACCTTCGCCAGAATATTAACCTGTGTCACTTCGGACTCCATTTCCCATAATGTCACATACCTGGGACTGACCACTCCCTCTCACTCACACCTGCACCTCATTATCCTTCCTTATATAAACCCCAAACAAACGTTCACCATTTGTGAAGTCTTGTTTGCATCGGCTAACCAGAGCAGTTGTCCCCTGCATTTGGATTACTTGTGTTTTTGATCTTGGACTGTTTATTCTATTTTTTGCCTGTCTTATGCCCCCAATTATTGGACTGTACTTTCATTCTGTGAATGTTAGCTACCTACCATGACCCTTGCCTGTCCCTTGTTTTGCTTCTTCCTTGCCTGGGTTATTTCTGTTTGCTGATTCTCAACCCTGCCTGTCTGTTTACCCATAATAAACCCTACAAATGATTTTAAGTTGTGTATGATTAAGCTGTTTAGCTCACCTATCTAGCCACATCATTGCAGTCAATCTTTGTGAAGTGTTGTTAGTGTAATGCTGCAACTGAGTGTTTAATTTATGTCCCTGTTTTGACCATTGCCTGTGTTTTCGGGATTACTCTGTTTGTTTCTGCCCTTTGATTTTGTTTTGGCTTGGACTTATTACCTGTGTTTTGACTCTGTGCCTGTTTTATGGATTATGGCCTTGGATTGTGATTAATGAAGTCTGCATTTGGATCCTCAAAGTTGTGTCCTGGAGCAGTATGTTACAGAAGACTTGGCCATTATGAAAATTCATTTCTTACATCAAGGTAATGAGCCAATAGAAACCTACATTGAACAGTTCTGTACTCTTGTCTACCGTTTAAGTTGGAAAGATGCAGAACACACTTGTTCTGTCATGGTTTATTGGCGATAGCCATTTTGTGTGTTTAAGCTGCACACTGCTCTCCTGCTCCTCCAGAGCCTTGTCCAGTCTGCAAATCTACTTCAGAGCCTGCTCCAATCCAAGAGACTGTTCCTGAACCCACTATAGTCCAAGGACCCAAGCCATGTCCTGTATTGATCCCTGTTGGCCCTGACAACCATGGGTGTCGTCTGTTTAATTTCTGTTAGACCTGATACGACCACACCTGATGCAACCACAGAGGCCGTTCCTGAGTTTCCTGTCCACTCCGATGTTACTATGGAGGTTGTCCCTGTGCTTTCTGGGTTCCCTGTCCACTTCCATCCTGGCCTCCATCACTCCCAGCTGCCCTCTTGCTGTGCCGGCTCTGCCCTGGGAACCGTCAGAGAAACAGACAGAACAGAAATGTCTACACAGAAATGTAAAACTGCCACCATGCCTTTAACACAGCAAGTTCCCTCTTCTCTTAGGAGACATGACCTATCAGCAAATCTAATGTTAAGCTTTTCTGCCTGGTGTATATTCCAGAATAAATATGTTCAAAAATATATTTTGGACTTAAAGGATTATAACCAAATTTGGCATTGACGATGCTAAATTTCAGTGGTATTTTTGATATCTTGAACAATGTTGCCATGGTGAGGCAATAAATTAATGAAAAAAAATGCCAAAAAAGCCAAAAAAATGAAAACATTAAGGGGCTCATATCTGCTGTGTGACGAATGATTTCATTCAAACTTAAGCTGTATGTTTGGTCCTAGGGACTGATGACATAGAGATGGCTATGTCATAGTGCCCCCAACTGGCAGTATGTTATTTAAAAAAGTGTTTAACAGAGTTCTTTTAAATTTACTTCATAGTTGGTAGAAAAGAAGAGATAAAAAATACTAGAAAATGCTAAATTATGAATGGATTGTTCTGTCTGGATAAGGTATAGTGACCTTGGTGAAATGAAAGGCTTAGCGTAGAACCAGTACATCTATACTTATGGGAAGTGTTAGCCTGGTTATGGTTTACCTAATTAATGCAGCCTAACAATCCCTTAAATTGAGTCATGGCTTTGAGTCTTAGAACTATGCTAGATTAAACAGATGTTTTTAAAATCTATATTTAAACTGACAAAGTGTATCTGCCTCTTGGTCAATCCTGGGAAGACTGTTCCAAGGTTTTGGTTCTAAATATAGATTTAGATTTAAAATTTAGGTATTAGGAATTCTAATACCTAGGTTTAAGGGAAAATCTAGGATTTTGAGATCACATTTTTTACTTTTTCTGTTGTTGTATGAACTGTATTTTTGTGTATTAATGTTACATGTATTAAAAGCTTATAGTAAGGTGCTATTTAATGTGCTGTATAAATTCAATGTTTTTCTCTGTTCAAAGGATACGCAGAACCAAGCAAGACTAACAACAGCAAGAGAATATTCTATAAACTGTTTGTGTGGCAATGGAAGAAGAACCACTGAACTATGAGGAAGCCTTTAAAAGGTCAGGGAATAATGTTTACCGCCTTTCTCTAGTAGATGTTCAGGGTGTGCCCCTTAAGAGCCACATTGTAAACAACCTGGATTCAATTTTGAAATTCTGCCCTGACCCATCAGACCTGCTAATTGCTACATACCCTAAAGCAGGTAAGAATACAGATAAAGGTTATACATATATTTAGTACTTTTATCAAGTACTTTTTTTCTTGACAGAAAAACAGAATTCCCTGTCTCCTTAAATGTTTATTTCCACCACAGCATTCTCTACTGATGCTTTTTAAACAGTAAATTTAAATGTAATAAAAAAACCATCCTTAGCCCTTCAACACAACACATGGAAAAAAACAGAGCTGCATTGACTGTAACCTTTGTTCACTGATGCTGGGAATGAAGGGTCTGTACACTAAATGCCACAACTGTACCGTGTCATAAAGTATACAGAGTGGACACTGGCAACCCTTGTTGTGCTTCGTAGTAAACATTCTAGACATTATAACCTTCTGTTGTGTAGAGTAGGATGGCTCCTAATTCCTCAAAGGGTTGGATCAGGCCCATACCAAGGTAGCCATCAGTGGAAGCCATTCCTTAGTTCCCAGATGAGAGTCCCACAGGGCACTAATTAGCAAATGCTGGGAAGTGTTTGTGTCCCACCTAAACAAAGTCTACCAAGATGAAGACACTGGGTTACCAACTGGGAAACCTGTCTGTGAAAAACTACAAACTTAGATATAAGCGTAGGGCGTGCCATGGGCCCAGCAATTTAAAGGTTTGCAGGGATTGCACTTGCAGGTTCACCACCTGGTCCCTGAAAGAGGTGGTGGCAACTTTAGGCATGTAGCTGGGCCAGGGCCTCAGGACAATCTGCTGACAGGTGGGAGCTGTCCTCCTGCGGCTGGATCTTTTCTGGGGCCAGTGGACCGGCTCCAATAGAGCAGGAACTGGGGCCAGCATTGTCATCACAGGAGGTTGAGCCTGTCAGGGAGCAAATCGCCCCATCGTCAAGGGTAGTGAAGGGGACTTTTTATTGCATTTGGACTGAATGCAACTTTGTGCTTGCTATCAGGATGTGAAAAGATTTTTAACCAATATTATAAATAATATTTTTGGAGAGAAAGGCCTACGCTGACTTTAATTTATTCACCATCGGGCATCAGGCTATTTAAGATGTAGACTTTTTCTTCAGTAGAACAGTTAAAAAAAATGAGATAAAACTGTGGTTCTTGGTGATTCATAAAACGCAACTCTAAATCCCTGTGGCTGACAATATACTACGGTCTAAGTGAAATGATGGGTCTGTGCAAGAAACTGTGCATTATTTACAACATTACAACCTGTAATTCACAGCCTCAAGCAAATGGTCATGAGCACGTCTGGAATGCAAGCTTACTGTCCCATAAAAAGGTTGCAAAAGTGTTGTAAAATAACGCACAGGTTTGAACAGGTTCGATAAAAAACATCATTATTATCAAATATCATAAAGCATAATTTATCAAATATTATTAGTTAATGCCCTCTGCCTTGCCTGTTTTCTTCATGCAAGAGTGTAGACACACAATGCAGTTTTCTACTCTTCTCCTGCTATTTATAAGGCTTTAGTTAATGGTATGTACACAAGACACACACAAGTTACACAACTTGCATAACAGCATCTGATGACTGTATGCCTGAAGGATTACCGTTAATAATGTTGTAAATAGTATTCAGTTAAATGATTTTACTGTTCTCTTGAAAAGAAAATGTCCCCAACACATTGGAAGGCCTGAGGGTGAATAAATTAACAGCAAATTATTATTTCTGGGTGAATTACCCTAAAGGCAGGGTTCTTTTTGTCATGCTAGTTCAAAGTCTCTTTACATCCTGATAGCAATCACTAAGTGGTCTAAATGTATTTATATGAATATATATATATATATATATATATATATATATATATATATATATATATATATATATATATATATATATATATATATATATATATTTTACATATCTTCTGTGAAATGTACAGAACCATAAAATGTTCATCCAATAGTTGCATGCAATGACAGGATGTCCAACTTGCCTGTCAAACTATGTATGTATTTGCGTGTTGGAGGTGGCATGGCTTTAGAGAGCGCTGTGAAGGGAGGGTGGGATCTTAGGCTTTCAAAACTAGGTTGCTTTTGCTGGTCTCTACGAACTTGCTTACCCAACCTTTAATGGTTATCATCAGTACTGCTTGTAAAATATAACTAGAGGAGTAAAGTTTGTAAACAAACCTGTTGGCTTGAGAAAGCCTAGTCTAAAATAGATCGATAAATATCATTTTTTAGCATTATGCTAACAGATTTTATCCTGATGCTGGTAAATTTTAACATGATACAATCACATTGTAATACCAAATAGAATAATGCTAGCGGATTTAGGATATCACATTTTAACATGGTGTTAGCATATTTAAGCGTCTAACAACTGTACAGATTTGAATTAGTTGAAGACAATCATTACTTTTACTTTACTTTTTTTAGCTTTAAGTGTGAAAAGGCAGTTCGTCTCTGCCTTGTTTTGCTTTCTCATGTGGTGTTTAGTGTGAAAAGGCCTTACTGCTGTTAATGGAATTATCACAATGCATAATGCAGCAATAACATCAACAATTATCAATGCATGAATCAAACTCACTGCGAATGTCTACGATTTTGAGTCATGCCTTTTCACACAGTATCTGTTATGAAACAGGGAGACAAAAATGTAATCAATCATGTCATCTTGCAAGAAATTGTCAACTGTCATTAAAAATAAATGACTTCTGGTCACTTGTCTTACGTACTATATTGAGGCACAACCTGGGTTCAAGAGATAGTGGATCTTCTGCTGCACAATGGAGATGCTGAAGCATGCAAGAGAGCACCCATAATTGTTCGTAATCCATTCCTGGACAGCTGCTTTGCTCCACCCTTACCATCAGGTACTATGAAATGCTATTTAAAACAAAATTAAACTTTATCTCCATCAAACCACATTCACATATAATCAAACTCTCTTACACAAAGGTAGTTTGTGTCAGAGAGTGTAACTGTGTGTAAACTGTTTTGATGTGTGTGTGCAAAGGTTTAGTATAGTGTGATGGTGCAAGAGAGAGGTAAAGAAAGAGTCTTGTTAACTTCTTTAAAGCTACATCAACATGTACACACTCAAATTCTGCTGCAGATGATCTCTTACATCTCTTTTTTTATGTAAAATCTTTTATAGACGTGTTTTCTGTGCTAATGAATTTACAAACTTCCATGTCCATGTCATGCTTAGGACTAGACTTAATAAAACAAATGAAACCCCCAAGAGTTATCAAGACTCACCTGCCCATTCAACTAGTGCCTAAAGGATTCTGGAAAAATAAATGCAAGGTATGTGATCAAATAAGTTCTACTTCTAAAGCCTGAAATGTCACTGTCAAAAATGTTATATCTTACAGATCCAAGGTTCAGATCCAGTTCATTAGTTCTCACCATAGGTCTCACTAGATATCTCTGTCAGGAAAACGACTTGTTACTCAAATGTCCCTTACTTAAAGATAGTCAACTGAATAATTTTAGTTGCATTCTCAGTGCTCAATCTTCAGTTGATTAGAGGCAATTCAGTTAGGGTTACTATACCCAGCAGAGACAGTGGGAAAATTATGCTTCACAACATTGTCCCAGGACACTATTGAAAACCTTGAGATGGAGACCATTCCCTTATCTCTACTTGTGAGGACAATACATCACCTAACATATGATTAAACAGTAATAAAAATATTGGAAAATGAACAATTGTGATTAAAATGAAAAATTTTATAAATTCAAAAGTGTATTTAAAACAATTTCAACAAAACTTCCAATATGGAGTAGGTAGAAAATAATCAGAAGCAGGACACAAACTGTTTTAGCCCTAATGAAGGCCTGGGTGCCAAAACGTGTAATTGGTAAAAAAACAATTTAATGTATTTGTACAACATAACTGCAATGCAGGGTGTAATGCAAATTTGAAATGTTTAGTTGCCCAAAGAGGAAAACAATATGTGGTGCTGGAGGAAAAGATGCACGAGAAGCAAGGGTGTAACATGTTACGTATGTAAACCTGAGAAAGGGAACGGAATTCAGGCCACCCGAGTCTAAACACATGTAAAATCATGCCTATTTATAGGCAGATTATGGTCATGTGATGTAGTGTAGTGTAGTGTAGCCTTTAAAAGACGCCTACGAAATATGTCATCCTATTCTAAGTCTAAAGGAATGCCCTGCAGGCATGAGCAAAGTATGACAACGTCTCAGAGAACCAGGTTACATACAGACATTACCTTTCATGGGAACTTGACGATGTGTCATGGCTTGACACTATGGGGAATGTTAATGCCCACTCTGGTACAGTGAGGGAAAGCCTGTCCTACATGCTGTGAAACATTAGCACAGACAACATCAGGAGCAGAAGGAGAGACTGTCAGCCCAGAAGGACCTGAGAGCCTGGGGTTGAATTCAAGTCTAAGCTATGAAAGGCCAGTGAGATAGGCATTGTTTGGTGACTTTGGTAATACTTTGGTTGTGACCACCAAAACAGACAAGAAACTGAGAGATCCTACACCACTAGCTTGAGCAGCTTGAGCAGTGGGGACAGCCAGCAGGGGGCTTCTGCCCCCAAAACACATAAGGTGGTGGGGAAAGCAGAAGTGCCCTTCAGGGGCTCTGAGGGGGATCTGGCAGAAGATGCTGACATGCACACAAACCCTCCCTAGTAGGGCTGGGTCCCCGTATTGTGCTTTGGTGTCAGGTGTTCTTCTTCTTTGCACCCCCTGATGCACAGTCCTCAGATCAAACTTCCTCTTGGTCTGCAAGGCCTGCATGTTCTGCCCTGTTCTCCTAGGTCTCTGCCGGTGTGGAGGGGGGGTACTCAGGCTGCTACACTGGCCTTCTGCTGCTTGATGTAAGTAGAGGACAATCTAAAAGAAGACAAGGTGGATGGACCACTTGATGCCTCAGATGCCTGGCCTTGGCGGGGGAGGAGCTCCTTAAACACCTCCAACTGCTTCTTAGGCTCACAGTATCTGTCAGTGATGGAGTTAATGGCTCCATCAAACAAACACTAGGTGTCCAAAAGGATGTTCTTATCCTTGTTACCAAATAAGTTGAGCCAGAGGTGCTTCTCTGTTGCCACAAAGCAGCCATAAAACGTCCAATGGCATGGGTTGTCTGCTTTTTGGCATGAATGGCAAGATCTGTGGCTCCTGAACCGCACCTGGTTCTAATCCCCCACCATCATCAAGGTCTTTAAGCAGATCAGCCTGAAACATCTGCAAAACTGTCATATTGTCCAAAGACGCACCAGACAGACTTAACGCAACATAAACCTTGCCCACTAAACTAGATGTAACACTTAGATGGACAAGGCAGGTTTCCTCCATGACAGAACTGTAGAAGGAAAGCGACACCCTGCAAGCATCTCTTCCACTTTAGGCATCGCCCCATATCTGTGTTCATTGCACCCCACGATCAAATGAAGTTTATTGTCACATCACCTCAACATGTGTAGAGGTGAGTAAAAATCTTGAGTGCGGCTCCAGACAGTGCAAATACAGTATTTAACAGACATGTAACAGTAACAAAAAATATACATATAACAGTATGTATATATACAATGGACAAAATGGACAGAATATACATAATTGTACACACAATTACAAATTTACAATATACAATATACATTATATGCACATGGACATATTGTAGTGTACTAAATAAATATGTACAAATACACATATGCAATTTACATATATATATATATATATATTACACACACACACACACAACAGTAAATATATTATGTAAAGTGTACAAGACCAGTGAACAGGAACCTTGTTATGTGATGTGTGAAGTAGTTAAAGTGCAGTGTATGGAGAAGGGGGGGGGGTGGATTGAGATTATGTCAGTTCATATATTAAGTAATTGGACAGCTTGAGGAAATAAACTGTCCCTTAGTCGGCTTGTGTGACTCTGCCAAATCGAGCTATGAACCCCACGAGTGCAACCTCCGCTCTGCTTTAGCAGAAGCGGGACATGACCTGGCTCTCATTGGGGTTAAATAGAGCCAGGCAAGAGGGGAGCATCCTCAGTGGAAGCAACTCTGAGGCCATCCAGCTCTCTTAAGAGCATTTAATTTAGCATGCTCTGCTCCCCCAAACAAAAAACACACTTATTGTGTGAACATTTTTATTTTGACCATGAACAATGCACTAATTGAGCATAAGAGTTGTGGCAAAAACAGACTCGGTTACAAAGTGAATGCAGCACTGTCACTTCTACTAAGAGCTGCCATGCCAAAAGCACATTTAATGATTTCATTTACCTAATTTTGACCCCTAACCCTCACTTTAAATCTAACCATAGCATCTTATCAAACTGATGCCAAGTTTGAATAATTTTTAAATCAGCATCAGCACAATTGACAACAGCTATGATGGAGGGGGTTTTTAATGAGTTGAGACTTAAATTTCACTCTTTTTCCTGCATGTCAAAGTGTTGTCTGTTAGGGCCAAGGGAGGTAATAGAGAGGCAAGGATGAACTTCATTATTCTCCTAAAAGTGACTTTTTATCAGTGAGGGATGGGGTGCTATCTTGTGCAGAAAATAGTTTTAAAAAATGAGAAACTTACTGCAATCTCAAAGAACAATTGGCTTAAATGTCATAGCAAATAAAAATAAATCATTCAAATAAAAAGTACAAATGTTTAAAGAAGATAATAACTGTAATGATGAGTTGTTAGCAGGGGGATCCATTCGCAGCTTTTACTAAAATAGTAAACAGGCAAAGATTGAGCACCAGCAAACAGGTATGTAAGTGCAAGGCAGAGACAAAAACGTGAGACAGGCAAGGGTCAAGACAGGCAGCAAACAATAAAAAAAAACAATAGTAAATCCAATAATCATGGCAGGAAGCAAACGGGCAAAAGTAGTATAAACAGTCAACGGTCAAAATACAGAGAATCAGAATCCAATGCTTTGTAGCTGGAACAAAAGACTTCGCAAAGATAGACTGTGTAAACAGGGTTTATATAGGGAAGTAAATGTTCATGTCTACAGAGTTCAAGGTTAATCACCAGGTATGAGAGGAAATGGAGTCCAATTAGAATAAACACCAGTTTGTACTTCGGTGATGGTTCTCTCTGGTGGCACGGAGAGGTGGAGCAGGGACCTCCTCCGTAACAATAACATCTATTATAATAGAAAATGAAACAATATTGAATGGACAATTAATAGATATAATTTGCACTTACAATTGCAAATGCACACATTTCTTCTGAAACAAAAACAATTAAAAAATGGTTCTTTCTAGACTTTTAAATATTCTGATTGTAAGAGCACCCAACCCCTAGGGAGGCACACAGCCCAAACAAGAACTACCCAGATAGGATGACCAATCTAATCTTATCAATAAACGGTAAAGTAAAAACAGTAAGTGGAAACTAGTGGTGGCGAGATGAAGCTTTAAAGAAGCTTTAAAACTTGAGATGAAGCTTCATTAAAACCTTTAAAATTCTGGACAGATGTGCTGAAAAGTGGTTCATTTCCCAAGTTTTAGAATGCATGCTAGGGACACCTGCTGGGAATGCTTTACAATATCTGCAGATATATGCATCCATCAACCAATATGCACAATAGCACGTTCATTTAGGTGAGATAACCATATGATTTAACTATAGCAACATAATGGGTGAAAACGGAAAATTAAACAACTGAAACTGTATTATTGTTTGGGTATGAAAAAATCTTTTCATAACCAAATTTCATGATCAGCATGAAGCAGGTCATGTTGACTGGCTACAGAGTATCTAAAATCAACTGTAAACCTCTTTTTCCAGGTCATCTATGTGGCCCGAAATGCTAAAGACAATGCTGTAAGCTACTTCTACTTTGATCAAATGAACTTAACCCATCCAGAACCGGGACATTGGGATGGATACATTCATAAGTTCATGAAAGGACAATGTGAGATAAAACCACATATTTAATTATCTGATTTTCTAGGTTTAACTAGCTAGTTATAACTCATAAATGGAGTAAAAATATTTTTTAAACATATACAGGATGAAATCTACAATTTTTAGTTAACGTTTAGTGTTCTACAGTGAGCTGGGGCTCTTGGTATGATCATGTGAAAGGTTACTGGAAGAAGCGTAAGGAAAGAAATATCCTCTACCTTCTCTACGAGGACATGAAAGAGGTAGTTTTAGTGCAGTGTCCTATTTTATATTTTGTCCTATAATGTTTTTCATTTTAATTTTCTCTTCCATGTGAATTAATTTCCCAGTGAATTGTATGATTTCATTTTTCCTCGACCAAGAATCCTCATAGGGAAATCAAGAATATTATGCACTATCTGGACCTGTCAGTTCCTGATGATGTCATAGAGAGGATTGTGCAGCTGACATCTTTCAATGTCATGAAAGATAATCCAATGGCCAACTACTCCTTTGTTCCAAAGCCTATTTTTGATCAGTCTATCTCTGCCTTCATGAGAAAAGGTTCACATTTTACTAAATATTGCTAAATAAAGTTATCCCTATTAGTTTATATTCAACCTTTTAAATGTTTTGTATTTGACTATTATATATGAGATATTGTTACTCATATATATGTAGCATGTGGGATAGTGCCATATGACAATGAAATACTACTTTTTAGTTGTCAAAGGCACAATATCTTTTTGTGTTGCAATATAGATTTTTGTGTTAAAACATCCAAAAAATGCTGGAATAGTGTTGTAAGGTTTGTTTTCGACTGTTTTGTGCAGTCGTCATAGATTACAATTATTTGTTATCAATTGCAACTGCGATGCAATACCCCACCATTTCATTTGACAAAGTGACATGTATGAGGAGTAATTTAACTTTAAACATTACAATGCCATTATATTACATTAAATGACAATTGGCTGGGCTGGAATGAGACTCGTTGAGAAAGGTCCAATCACATGAGACTAAAAATATAAAAACAATATTGATTCACTAAAATCAAAAGTGGGAGGTTTGACATGTATGAGCAGTAATTTAACTTTAAACATTACGTTTCTTGAGGCTAATTTATTAGAATGAAATAAAATCATGTGATTTAACATAACGGTTATAAAACTTTATTTCCTCATCCATGATCATGATCCTTCCTCCCTCATTTATAGTGTCATCAAGTCTTGGTTATTGTTTTATATATTTCTCCTCTAACAGCAAAAATTACATACTGTGCCTTCAAAGTAATGATACACAGAATACTATTTCTACAAAATGAATGACATTTTTTGTATTTTCTTGCACAGGTGAGGTTGGTGACTGGGTTAACCATTTCACTCCAGCTCAGTCTCAGATGTTTGATAAACATTATGCAATAGAAATGAAGGATATGGATATTCCTTTCCGCTTCAGGATCTGATTCCTTTAACATGCATAATTACACATATGTTGTAAGCTTATTCAAGTGTAGGCTTATTTTTTTCACTTCATCTCACTGTATGGAATAATCTACAAAAGTATTTGTGAAAATAATTAAACAAATCAATCAGAAAACTGTTCAATGTGTGAACTATAATGTTTTAAGTATTTTTATTATGATAAATACAGTTTAGGTCATTTAAGACTGATTACTAAGTTTTTCTACTAATATTGCTGAAACCTCTGTTAACTTTGTATGACAGCTACTTGCGTGTATGCCACAGAATCTACTGCACAAAAGAGGGATAAATTACACTAGATGTACCAATTTTGGTGACTGTAGGCAAAACTAACCCTGTCACTTTAGTCAAAAGGGGGTGCTACAGAGCCCCCCACCACACGCTCATGTTTAAGCATTTGCCTGACGACTATGATGTGTGTGCCAAATTTTATGCCATTTCAAGTCTGTTAGGTGCCTTAAATACATCTGAATGTGGTTCAGATGTATTTACACACTTTATACTCTACAAACGTTAGTTTGACATGTTGCCATGGCAAAAATATTTAATATATCCAGATCCTTTTAGAACTTTATATCAGCCATAGCTCTGAAGTGATTTGGCTAAATGTAACTTGACTATTTTAAAGTTTGTTTTAAGTTTTGCACTTCCTGTTATCAGTTGGTGGTGATATGACCATGACTCACAATAATCATATCAATGTCATAAGCCCACCACAATAAACATATTTGCAAAGTTTTATGTAGATTGCTTAATGCGTACTGTAGATATTAGAGACTTCTTATGACAAACAGGAAGTCTCTAATATCTACAGTAGTTTTCTGCCTCACCATGGCAACCCCATTCAAGATTTCAGAAATCCCTTCACATAGCATAATATTTGCCAAATTTGGTCACAATCCCATAAATCCACATTATTGTGGAAGAGTATTTAAAAATGTAGGGCCTAGATTTGCTACTAATCCACATTAGATCTCAAATGGCTGGGCCATGCTTGGTGCCATAATAATAATCCTAAGAAAAACAACAGGGCCCTTCGCAGTGCTTAGGCCTTAATTACTACCAGGGATGAAAATGGTGTGGGGGATGGGGAGGGCTCAGGGGAACTAAGTCAATGGAACAGTGGTGGTTGGTGCTAAAACTTTTTGTGTTAAAAAAAAACTAATACATAAAAAAAACTAATTTTGTGGCGTGCAAACAAACTTAAAAAAAACGATAAATACCATTTATCAGGTGATTATGAAGGAAAAAAAGAAAGTTGCCATGGCAATACCTAAAGCCCACTGACAGCCTGAGGCAAATCCACTCACGCCTTTACAATGTTCTAATGCTGAGATATGGCTTATTCATTCTAGGGCATGGCTGGATAGTTTCTATGGTAATAATTAAAGACTACTGTGTCAAAAGAGGCCATCATTGGTCTCTACATGTTCTCTACAATCTCTACAATGCCTCCCACCTTTATCAATGGAAGTCAGTGGGGTGGTTGCTAGGGTACTGTGACTGGTTGCTATGGCTATTAAGTTGTTATGTCACTATTTGTTGCAGCTTGCTAAGCTGAGCGATATGAGCCCACCCCTAAGTCTCCACAACATTCTGATGCAGACAGAGCTATGACGTTTACACTGAAGTTAAGTAAATTTTTTGCCCACTTTCTTGTGCACCATAAAAACATTGTGCGCCCAATCGCTTATAAAAGTCAAAGCACACATCTCCTTACTAAGACGGTCGACTTGACCCCTTATTCATGGGTCTACGACAATTGTGCAGGACGAGTAAAACTCATACTCTGGGTCCTTGTTTTCTGTGGAAGCACATGGCCTCAGTTTTGTTTACATTCGCCATGTGCTCTCCGGTCGCTCGTCTTGGCCCCGCCCCCTTGTTTCCTTAGTTAGTCTTGTTTTCGGTTAATTCAGTTCACCTGTTTATCATTGTCCCAGCCGTTTCCCCCTTTTTAATGCCCTTGTGTTTTCTCTTTAATGTCCTTGTGTCGGTCTCTGTCCGTGTTTTTGCCCGTGGGTTTTTCAGTTTTTTTGTTTCGTTTTTGCTCCGGATTGTGGAGAGTTTAAGTTCTATTCTTGGTTCTTATTTTGTTTATTTTATAAAATAAAGACTTTCCAGACACTGGATAAGCGGGTTTCTGTCGCACATACAGCTAACCTTAAACGATCTTTATAAACACTATGTACTGTGTTTATTCATGTCACAGACACCGAAATGATTACAGCTACTATGAAAAACATTTACACGACTATTGGGAACATATAAATGAATCACTAGTAATTGCTGACACTGTTTTCCTCTATTGTGTCGGCTGCAAAGTGACAGCGCATCGTTTTCAATATACATCCTAAATAGGGCACTTACTGCCACCTATTAGTAAATATATGACACTGTTATAATGAAAATACATAAATTACTATAAAAAGGAATAGGAAAACCGGTGTTTCAACCAAACTGATTTGGGTGACTGCCTGGATATACTGTGACATACAAGTAACGCGCATGGTTTGATACAATTTAACAAATATTTAGAGGCTTAAGGGAGCTGTGAAATTTTTAAAGATGAAACTGTTATTAGAGACTTTGTACCAACGCATAACAAAACTTAAGGCAACACTTAAGCAGTTAAGAGGAAATATGGTGGGCACTTAGCATTCAGCACAGTCATCCGTTCCTGACATTTCCCCTCTTGGTTGTGGACTGTACGTGACGTCATTTTCTCAATACCAACACGCCCCATAGTATAGTCCCACCCCTGACACTGATTGAGAGGTTTGTGTAAACGCAAATGTAAAAAGAATTGCAATTTCTTTTGAGTTTAGGCAGACTCAATAAGTGATGCCCAGGAAATAAATAACAAACAGGTAATTGCTTTTGCAATTTAAATATGACAGGGTCCTAACTAGTAAGACATAGGAAATGCAATTGCAAATGAACTTTGCATTTTCATTTGAAATTTGTCAGACATTGTACGTTAGTGTAAACAAAAATGCAAACAGCTTTTATTTGCATTTGAATTGTGTCACAATTTTTACACACACAAATTGAAAAACAATTGCAAATGCAATTGCAAATGCAATTTGCAATTCCTTTTTAAATAGTCTGGAAAATGCTCCATATCAGCTATCATATCATCTGGAAGTGCTCATCGAAGCAGTATATCAATTCTTCTGGGTTGGCTAGCAAAACAATAGTGTCGGCACTTCGGATGAGATCCTCTGTTTTGACATTGCCAAAATGTGGCCAAAAAGATGTGGTGTGCTTGGTGAAAAAGCATACCAAAGTGAAAAGTCCGAAGCTGGACAAGGAATACAAGTTCTTCTTTGAACAGTTTATTTTTAACTAAAAATCAATTGCAGCGTCAAATCTATTTTGGTTACAAGTTATTCTGTAAACTTCAGCTTATTACTAAGAGAGACATTTAGCTACAAATTGTAAAAAAAACACTGACATAGTCTAAATAAAGCAAATAAACATGCAGAATTCGAGCCAGGGGTGATTCTAGGATTTTCATTTTAGGGGGGCTTAGCCCCCAATGAGGGTATAATAATTAAAATAATAATGTGTGTCTTTAATCATTTCTGTGCATGACTGAATGGCATTTAATGCCACATGTATTGTAATAGGAAGTGTGATAAAGGTATATTCAGATATGAGTTCTTAGATTGTTACAGATATTGACTCATTGCTTTCTCTTTCAAATCGGCATGAACCAAGGAATCAGAGGAAAAATACATTTTGTTTCTAGGACTTACGAGTCAACATGACACAGCATAAACATGACTGTACTCACACAAGGCACAGTTGCAACACTCACACCGATTTTAGGTTTCCTGAGCAGTAGGGTTGCCCGAGCCTGCTTAAATGCAGCAGGGAATGTACCATAATGAAGAGAAGTGTTGCAGGTGTTGCAATTATTACAGGTACAACTGAAAAAGAATCATCGTGGAATCCCAGTTCATTTACATTTATGCATTTGGGAGATGCTTTAATCCAAACCCATTTACAGTACATTCCAGTTATACATTTTGTCAGTGCCTGTGTTCCCTGGGAGTCAATCTCACAATCTTTGCATTGCTACCCCAATGCCCTAACATTTGAGCTACAGCTTCTGCCCTGAAAACCTCAGAAAATTACTGTGTTCTGTCAGAATCTATAGGTGAAAATATGTGTCCTTAAGCTCATATTATTATGATAAACTATTTCTCTGACTGCATTGACACACATCTGTTTGAGCATCAACATTTTGAATCTCCTCAGAGACTGATTCAAGTGGTGCAGATCTAAAACTGAACTGTAAAACCTAAATCTCTCATGGGAGGTGGAAGATGATCTATGGTCCCCTTTGTGAAGAGAATTTCAAGCTCTTGGGCCAACACCTGTTGCTTTCTTCCTGACACAGTCTGCAGAACGCAATTGAAACACGGAGGACAGGAGGTAAACTGAATTCTGTACCCTCTCTCTACTGTGCTTAACAACCATGGGGATATACTGGGCAGAGGTTTCCATGCTGCCAAAAAATCCAAGAGAAGTTTCATTCTCTTTACTGAAAACCTGAATCAGAGAACTGGCAGGAGATAGCAAGAATACAAGATGGAGCATTTAAACCACCAGGTGCTTCTACCATCTGAAACACCTGAGGTGGCAGGGAGAATGGATACATCCCTCTGGAAGCTCTGAGGGGGTCTGGCAGGAGTTGTTGTCATATACACAGACTCTTCCTCCTGGAGCTGGCCCCCAGTATAATGCAGTTGTTATCCCTTCTTTTTCACAGACCTTGAAGAAAGTATTGTCTTCACATCAAACTTCCTCTTAGGCTGTGAGGGAGCCGCCACATTTGCCTTCTGTTGCTGCCTGTATGCGGACAAGAACTTAAATGCAGATAAAGTTGTTGATGACCACCTGACATGACAATAGACCTGGGCCCATCAGGGGAGGAGCTCCTTGAACACCTCTGATAGCTTCTTGGTCTTGTGATATCTGTTGAAGACAATATTGTGAGGGGTAACCGGAAAAAGGAAGGTCTTATCCTTTTCCTTGATGCTGGATAAACTGAGAAACTAAATATGCTTCTCTGTTGCACCAAAGCAGCCATAAAACAGCCAATGGCATGGTCTATTTGCTTGGTGGCATAAAGGGCAATTTCTGTGGCCCAGCCGAGTTCCCGAACTGCATCAAGTTCTAACCCCTAGCCCTGGTCCAGGTCTTTAAGCAGTTTGGCCTGGTACAATTGCCATTGTGTGCAGGGACGCACAAGCCTGATTCTACATGTTCTAGAGAGCAAGGCAGGTTTCCTCCAAGATAATGCCATAGAAGGGGAGAGATAGCATACAATATATACAATATATATACAATATATAATATAATCAATCATCAATAGATGAATAATTGTTAGTGCCAGGTGTCTGCCCCGGCTGCGGGCTGTCAGATCGGTTATCTAGCAAGGGCAAGAGCTCATCTAGCTTAGAAGAAATTGCAGAGCGGGCTCCAAAAGCTGGTGCAAGCTCTTCCGATTTTGCAGAGAATACAAGAGACAAAGCGGTGCCTGTATAACGCTGTTCATCTGCCAAATCAAGCTGTGAAAACCCTACAAGTGAAATCGTCACTGTGCCTCAGAAGGGGGATTGAAAAGATCTTGGCGGGAGGCAGGAGTGGAGCATCCTCAACAGAAGGATTCCTTTATCACAGAACAGTGCTGTTTGTAACAAGCTCCTGGACTCATTTACCTGGTGAGACCTATCCAATAAACATTCATATTATTAAAAATTGCTGGGCTATTCCAATACACACACACAAACATATTCTTGTATATATTCTTATATATAGTGTTTATTTTTTGCTATCTTGTTCCACTTATTTTATTAAACAAGTTTGGGTTTGGCATATCTTACGGTATCTGTTTTTCATTATATATATTAAACAAATCTTAAAAGGAGATGTAAGACCCTGTATTTTTTGTGTAGTTTACCCCACTGTCTGTGAAATCGTTACATAGAGGTATCTTGTACAAGGGTCCATTATTATTGTGTTTGTTTGATTATATACAACTATTAAAAAGGATGTTACAAATACTGATGTTGTTGCTGAATTTCATGAAATGCTTTTAACCCAGTTACCTTTAAAGTACCTAAAAACTAATAATGCTGAACTCTAAACAAATGTGGATTTTATGGTAGACCTGTTTGTGACAAGGCACAACCCTGCTGCAGAAATAACATCTATGGTGAGGTCATTTTGTATTTTAGATTGTGAATAGATGATTATGATGGAGAAAATTGTATTTTAAATGTTGAAATTGTACAAACAATGCAAGCAGACATGATATAAGTTAAAGTTGATTTATAAACCCCTGGGAAACTAGAAAAGGAAATTTACATTTACATTATATTTAGTCATTTAGCAGATGCTTTTATCCAAAGCGACTTACAAAAGGAAATAACAGGTTGTATTCTTAGGAGAGACACTAAATGAAGTCAAATGAGAAAATTAAGACTCCCACGTTCTCCCAATTACAAACTTATTCACCAGCTTTCTACCCATTTTTCTTTTGTCCATTGTCCTCAGACCTCAGTTCTGGTATCCACATAGAAAATTCAAAATCATAAATCACTGCTATGACATTTCTCCTCCTGCACAAACCCAGCAGCTTCAGACTCTAGACATCGCATATCTGAACCACTCAGGACTCTCTCTATGTGCCTTTAGATTCACGTTCTGCACTAGAACTCATTGCAAGGTATCCAATTTCTATATACATAGAATAGCCGCATTAAGTTGTGCCCCTTTTCCAATGTGATTCGACTGATGATTCATTCAGAAATGCTTAGGTGATTTAACTCTTTTTGGGCTTAATATCCTCTCTCTTTCTCTCTCTCGTGGGATTGTGGGTAGTAGGAGGAATTCAGAGTTTAGGAGCACGTTTTGAGAGTTTGTTTTTATATTTCGCCAGTGTTACTTTCTGATCATCACTATATTGCTGTAACTATGTTTATAACACAAAGCACGTCCTACTATAATTATTGGTGGTTTAACAATAGATTGTTGCAAGATAAATCTTTCATAGAATTATTTATTCAGTTTTGGGGAGAGTGGAGAGAAAGTCACAGTACAAAACTCTAAGCTAGTGGTGCGACATTGGAAAAGTACAGATTCAGAACTTTTTTTGCCAACAATATACAAGGAATCGTACAGTTGAAATGAGAGAGAAAGTCAATTTTTTGGAACAGCAAATTCTTAGGTTAAGCAGCTCTATTGGTGTGGGTGAAGATACAGAGCCTGCATAGATGCTTGAAAAGTATAATTGGCTTTTAAAAAATTTGTATGAAGAAAGGAGTCATCTATTCGTGGGGAATTTCTTCAGCTAAACAGTATGGATTCCTCAACAACTTTTTTTTTTCATTGGAGAAGAAGATTAGAGAAAAGAAGAACATAAGTTATCTTAAACTGTTCAATGGAAAAGAAACTAAAAAGGAAGAAATTATTTCACAAGTTTTATGGTTTTATGAAGATTTATATAGTGCACAACCTTGTAATCTTGAAGCAGCTGATCAACTTTTAGATGGACTTCCACATCTTGGAAAAGAAGATAAAGCTGAACTAGAAGGACCATTGTCTCTCCAGGAGTTAAGTTAAGCAGTACAGCAGCAATCTTTAGGAAAAACCCCCGGGACTGGATGGCTTGACTTATGAATTTTTTTAAAGTTTTTTTGGTTCATCATAGGACAAGACTTGCACGCCATGTTTCTTGAAAGCTTTGAGTCAAAAATTTTACCTCTCAGTTGTAGAAGAGCAGTGGTAACTCTTTTACCTAAGAAAGGAGACCATGGCTTATTAAAAAACTGGCGACCAGGCTCTCTTTTAGGAACAGATTATAAAATTTTACCTAAGGCTTTGACAAATTGTTTGAAAAAGTTTCTGGCATCAATTATTCATGGAGACCAATCTTACTGCATTCCAAAATGATCTATATTTTGACAATCTTTTTCTTGTGCGAGGTATGTTGTATTTAACTGAATTGCATAAATTAGATCTTGGTCTTGTGTGTTTGGATCAAGAAAAGGCCTTTGACAAAGTTGACCATGAATATTTGTTTAAAACGCTTGAAGGCTTTGGAAAACAGTTTACTTCATGGATAAAGCTCATGTATAAGGACATGTACAGTATGCTGAAGGTTAATGGAACTTTGACAAGGCGATTTTATAAAGGTTTACTTTCCAGAGGTGTTTGTAACTCTAAAACTAGACCAGTATGAAAATGACAATGGTGATAATGCAAATATGTTGCTGTCTTTTAAAGGTTTACAAAATCTTCCTTTTAATGTGGCAAGCAAACAAAATTTATATAATGTTTGTGTAAAGTCATTTTTTGTTGGACAGCTAAGAGAGAGAAACAAAAGTTCTTTTGTTTAAATGTAAATTTTCAGTTTCTTCGCTTTGTACTGTGTGCAAAAAATCCGACATTCTTTTTCATATTTTTTGTGAATGTTGTCAATTATTTCCTCTTTTCAATATTTTAGATTAAATTTGTAGTAGGTTAGTTTCAAATTTCTCAAAAATAATTTTTATGTATGGGTATGAATACTTTCGTAATAAGAAGGAGATTTGTACTTTTTCAAATTTTTTGCTTGGACAAACAATGTTAGCCATCTGGAAAGCTTGTAGAATTGAAATGGAAGGTCAGGAAGTCAATATGGTTCATTTGTTTAAGGCCTTAGTTGAATCTAGGATTCGACTGGAATATGAATATTACAGAGTAAACAGTGATGAACTGATGTTTGAGAGTAAGTGATGTTTAAATAAGGGTTTGGTTTTTAAAGATGAAAACCTCTTTTGTAACTGGTAGTGAGTCATAACATTGTTTTTGTTTGTGAGATTGTTTTTTAATGCTAGAATAAATTGCTTTTAAAAGTCAAAGTCTCTCTCTTTCTCTCTCGCTTTCCTTGCGTTTGGTTGTGTTTAATTTGTGTATGTTTATGTCTAGTTATGTTATATCTTTCGCCTGTAGTGTAGTTTAATAAACACTCACATGTATTCACCCTTGATTGTTGCTGCATTCAATACTCACAAAGGTCACTTAATCTGTGTTTATCTTGCTACATGCTCTAAAGTCCTGTTCAAGCAGAGAAGCGTCGTTTTTAAGGCCAGGCAAATGATGTTTCTTAGATCCAATAAGATCACATATGTACTCGCTGGACAAATGCATAACTTGATTATTGTCATAATTCCTGCTGATCAGGTACTACAAAATATGTTTATTTAATGACGATTAATTATACGTATGTTCTTTTGAGCTGAATTAACTATTTCCTAAATGAAATTGTGTTAAACAATACCATTTTGTTCATTTTAACCCTCAATTCACTACATTATTATAATGTTATTATTCTTGTTCAAGATTAATTACATCTATGATGGAGTGCTTTATTTGTGAACAAAACTCAATATTAATCCCCTTTACATTTGTTACACACAACAAGCAGATGGTAAAAAGTTGCTTTGGGTGGCACACCTGCAGCAGAGAGGGAGCGCCAGTGGCATTGTAGGGAGAACTATAGAAGCTGGGCTGCAGAGCAGGAAACCAGTGAGTTGGATTATGGAGCAGGGCAGAAGGATCAAGAAAAACAGAGGCAGACAGGACGGTAATCAGGAGGCAGGGAGAGCAGCACCAAATTGGCTGGACAGACAGGAACTTTAAACTGGGAGGAAAAACCAGGGCACAAAACCCAGAAATTTGAGACAAGGCACTTGCACAAAACAAGACAAGACAAGATAAGACAAAACAAGACTGAAGGGGTCTTAAAGCTAGATAATGCTAAATGATCTGACACAAGACAGAGAGACAATACGAGACAAGACGAGACAAGACGAGACAAGACAAGACGAGACAAGACGAGACGAGACGAGACAAGACAAGACAAGACAAGAGAGAACTATAAATGGGAGGTAACGAGGGAACAGCAGGTTAAGGGCAAGAGCAGTTTTAAGAGGTAACAAGAGGGTGTAGTGGAACAGCATATGTTGCTTAACATACGCTGGAACAGCATATGTTGCTTAATATGATACCTATCATCTATCATGTTAAATGACTAAATGTTGCAAAGTCAGAAGTACATACTGTTTTAGTAGGCAGTTTGAATACATTACTCTCTTATAGACTACTCTGTTATAGTGTAAGCCTTCACATACAGGGACACATGGATTTCTAATGCATGTTCATTTATTCAAATGGTCCAAATGTGTTGTAGTTATCATTAGTCAACCTTTTATTCATAAACCAACTGTCCATGGCAAGCTGTCAAGCTGCTTTGAAACAATGTAACATTGTAAAAAGCACTATAAACATAAAACTGAATTGAAATTGCATTAGATCCCTCTCTACTAATGCATTTTTTGTTAATTATATGATCACAGATCATAACACAGCTGTGTTCTGTTTGACAGAAACATGGCAAAAATGAAACAATTACATTACATTAAAGGATTCTATCCCCAAACATACTGTTATAAGCATGAGCACATTGTTTAATACAATTACCTATGGTTGCAAAATCAGGCTGCTAGATCTGCCTACTTTTCAAATCGTTTAAAAGAAAACAAAAACAACCCTAGATATTTATTTGACATTGATATTTTGACATTGATATTTATTTATTTATTTTATTTTATTTACAGCGGCTAAATTACCAAAAAATAAAGTGTTTGTCAGGGACAGTGAGGGAGAACCCAGATGCAAGCCAGCTTGATTCCAGGGGTGTCACTAGGCCGTTTTTAGGGCCTTAAATTTCTGCTCAGACCACCCTAACCAACCCCCCCCCCACCACAACCACCCAACCTCCCCCATCCCCCCCACCCCCCGTGCGCCACCAGAGGGAACCGTCATCTAAATAATAGTCTCGGTGTGAACTACATTTCCCATCATGCCGCATACCTGGAACTGATTACTTCCTGTTTGGACACCTGAACCTCATTTACTGCTGTATATAAACTCTATGCTTTGTTGTACTTATTGAGAAGTCTTGTTTTGCCCTGGCAACAATTTCGAGCGTTTATATTATTCTGTTGGATTACCTGTTTTGATTCCTACCCTTACCTTGGACTGTCTTTGGATTTATCGTTTGTTTGCCGTCTGCCCTGATCCCGGACTGTGTTTTGATTATATGATTCTAGTTGCCTGTCTTCAACCCTCGCCTGTCGACCACGTCTCTGCCTTGCCTCTGAAATACCAGTTACTGTTGTTGATCTTGCCTGTCTGTTTATTCTATTAAAATCACTGCAAATGGATCCTTGTGTCTCTGACCCTGTGTTACAGCCTCAGTCCCCTTTAAATTTATTCTAAAAACAGTGGTCGCTATTGGCTCATTCAGAGCCATTGGTCTGATTCATTTCAGCATGTTCTTTAATCCACAGCGGGCTCAGAACAGAAGCAGGTGAAGCAGGTGACAAAGGTGTGTGTTTATAGATGGATTGTTATAATATCTGCATCTGTTGAGTTCATAAATACAGATTACAAAAATGTAATGGGGAAGCAATCGGTTTTCCATCTCTATTAGGCCTACTGTAAAATGTTTGCTGCATTCATCACTCATAATAACTTAATACTGGACATAAAAAAACATCTGACAGTAGACAAAAAAACCAACAACACAGCAAACACAAGGGCATTAAATAGGACAAAAACCAAGGCAGGTAATGAGGACAGACAGGTGGGAGAAATTAACTAATGATGGGAGAATTACGAAGGAATGAGAGGGCAGAGTCAAGAAACGTGACAGGAGTGCATATGGCACAAAGTAAACAAACAATGGCTATGTGCTTCCACAGATGACAAAGACACAGAGCATGAGTCTAGATCCTGACTCCAAGAAACAAGAATCAAGACTAGGATTGAGTCAGGATCCAGAGAGCATGCTCTGACACAAAAGCACAGGGAAGTCAGGATCCTGGCAAGAGAATCCAAGAGACACTCAAGACATTTTTATTTGTGTAGCGCTTTTTACAATGTTGCATTGCTTTAAAGCAGCTTTACATATAATGAAATAAAACACAGAAAAATAAAATTAAAATTCCATTCTCAGAACAAAATGGTATCCACATAAATTTGCAGTCAGGATTTAGAACATATCATAGTACAGAGACTGTTCTCATCAGAGTGACATATGATTTGTTCCTGTGGGATGACCATGGTTGCAAATGTCTTCTAGTGTTATTCGACCTTCATGCAACCTTTGACACTATTGACCACAGCATTCTTTTGAATAGGCTCAGAAATTATGTTGGCATAAAGGGAACTATCGGACTCTACGGATGATGCAATTTCCTCCACCCTCCACCTGGCTCTTACCCACTTAGACCAAAAGAACACTTATGTAAGAATGCTGTTCATTGACTTCAGCTCAGCATTCAACACAATAATCCCACAACAGCTCATTAATAAATTACACCTGCTGGGCCTTAACAACTCTCTCTGTAACTGGATTCTGGACTTTTTAACTGAAAGACCCCAGTCAGTCCGTGTCGGCCACAACACCTCGAGCACTTACCACACTGAGCACAGGTGCCCCACAAGGCTGTTTGCTCAGCCCGCTGCTCTTCACACTGCTGACCCACAACTGCACTGCCAAGTTCAGCTCCAACCACATCATCAAGTTCGCTGATGACACAACGGTGGTAGGTCTCATCAGCAACAACGATGAAACGCACTACAGAGAGGAAGTGGCACAGCTAGCGGCATGGTGTGGCGCGAACAACCTGTCCCTCAATGTGGAGAAGACAAAGGAGGTTGTGATGGACCTCAGGAGAAACTCCACTGACCACCCCCCACTGACCATCGACAGCTCGACTGTGGAGAGAGTCAGCAGCACTAAATTCCTGGGGGTGCACATCACAGAGGATCTCACCTGGACCACCAACACCACGTCACTCTTCAAAAAGGCACAACAGCGCCTACACTTTCTCCACCGGCTGAAAAGAGCAAGTCTCCCTCCACCAATCCTCACCATGTTCTACAGGGGAACCATTGAGAGTGTGCTGACCAGCTGCATCACTGTCTGGTATGGGAACTGCAGCGCCGCAGACCGCAAGACCCTCCAGCGGACAGTGAACACAGCTGCAAAGATCATCGGTGCCCCTCTCCCCTCCATCCTGGACATTTTCCTTTCACGATGCTCCAACAAAGCCACCAGCATCATAAAGGACCCCACCCATCCCTCACACCGTCTCTTCCAGCTCCTGCCGTCAGGAAAACGGTACCGGAGCATCAGAGCCCGCACTGCCAGACTGCTGAACAGCTTTTTCCCCCAGGCTGTGAGAGTCCTGAACTCAAGCACGGCCCCCCTCTGAAAAAACCTCATACCTCTTAAATATAGATATATATATTTTATTTCTCCCTTGTGCAATTCTGAGTGTGCTACACACAGGTGAGTAGGCCGCACAGACCACCTGCAGTTACACACTCTCCTCTATGTGCACTAGTCACTTTTTACAACTGGGGGTACATAATCCCACAAAAGACTCATGTATGTTTACAAGCCCATACACTACAGATCATCTTGTACTGTTCTCCAGCCAGGAACAGTGCTTGACTTTCTTTTTCCTCGTGCAATATTTATGTGGAACATTTGTATAGTTTATGTTTAATAGTTTATGTATAGGCAACTTTATATATAGTATATTTATAATCTAATTCTGTTAGTATTTGTGTTTAGATTTATACTGTTTCACGTCATTGTTGTATGTCTGTATTTATGTAGCACCGTGGTCCTGTGAGGCACGACATTTCGTTCCACTGTATGTCCCCACATATAGCGGAATGACAATAAAGCTCAACTTGACTTGACTTGACTTGAACTGCACTGGCATGATTTAAATCATATTATCTGACCAATTCCAAATTTTTTGCTGTGAGTGGTTTCATTGATCACAAGTCAGCCCCTCTACTCACCACCATATGTCATCATCACCTGAATTCTGACTCCTTACCCAGACTCCATTTTCCATAATCCTCGCACCTGGAACTGATTACTCCTTACCTGTTTCCCATTTCCCTGGCTATTTAACTGCACCACTCCGTTCAGTCATTGTAAAGTTTTGTTTTGCCCTTGCATACATTACTTAGCATTTCACTGCCTTTATCTGTTATTTTGTATATGACCCTGGGAAGTTTTCTCTTCTCAATTTTCTGCCACCTGCCTTTATTGTTTACCTTGTTGCCTGAATAGTCTATATATTGTTGGCCAACCCAACCTTGTGCCTGCCTTGTGTTTATGATTCTGTTTTGCCTCGGATATACCTGTTGCTTGTCGTCATATTACTGCTCTGCTGCTTACCAATAACCGCATATGGATCCCAAAACTGTTAACTATGGTAACTATGTTACCCCTAGGAGCAATTATTAACATGGAGACATGGAGTGAGATTTCACTGCTATACTTACGATATATTACTTTGAGGCCAGACAAAAAGCTTCTTCATCATCCTAGAATACTGTCTAACTGTTGATGGATGCTCTGTAAAGGCTTGTCCATCAGCTAAGAATCTGGATGTCCAATTTGTAAAACTGTGTTTGTTCCTCTTATAAATATCCAAACTTTTGCTCTCTATGTCAAACAACGAAGACTTAATTCATGTATTTATGACATCAAGACTAGATTATTGTAATGCCTTACTGGGTGGTTGCCCTGCAGGCTTAGTACAAAAACAAAGCTGGTTATAAGAATGATAAAGCATGAACATATTAGTCCAGTTCTGTCAACACTGCACTGGCTAACACTTTTTAAGCATTGTTTAAACTTCTAAATTCTTCTATTTACCTAAAGGCCCTGAATGGTTTATCTTCTCAGTACCTAGAAGTTGTAGTTTGTCCATTTAATAGCTTAGATAGTGGAAGTTAGCTGGGTGTAGAGATGGAAGTGAGGCATGAATAGCCACCAGAGCGCTGGCTCGCTTTCCCTGTTTGTGTCTTTTCTGTTTGCGGTTGCCAAAAAAATTGGCTGCCACTCTGGCAATAATGTTTAAAAACTCTTGGATTAATAAGATCAGGAATCAAATCACTCAGTGAGATGTCCAGCAGTTTATCTCTCGGGTATGTGAGAGGGTTAGAAGCGCATCTAACAATGAACATAAAGATAAACAAACAAAGCACATAGCAGCACTCCACTGAATGAAATCCACTCCAATTTCAGTCTATGCCGTATGGGTTAGGTAATGCTGCTGCCACCTTCCAGCTCTTAATTAAGAGTTTTGGCAGACTTAAGGAAAATCTGCTTTGTCTGCAGTGATAACATTATCAGCTATTCATAAGACATAACAATATAGAACATAGAACAATACATTCAACATCTCAGCACTGTTTTCCATAAATTTACCCAAGCCGACCTTACATTGAACATAAAGAAATGACACTTCTTCAAGTGACAGCAAAAAAATTCCTTCATATAATCTCCCAGAGGGGTGTGGAGATTGACAGAGAGAAGACTAGGACTGAAGACTAGTGCAGTTTCAATATTCCCACAGATATAAAAGCCCTGCAATTATTTTTGCCCTTTTCACCTTGAAAAGAAAGGATTAAAGTGGTAGTGGCCTCCATGTCAGGCTAGTATGAATGCACAAACAAACATTATCAGACTAATCAGTACTGATACAATATCTTATTTTGTGTTCCACAGAAGAAACGCTATACAAGCGTGGAATAACATAAGGTTGAGTAAATGATGGAAAAATTTGAGTGTCAGTGATGGCCATTAATTAACACACACCAACAAATTTATTAATGTGAAAAATAGCTAAAAGATTAGCAGATTGTGGCTAGTGTAAAGTGTTATAGGATAATAATATAATGCATACTGTGTAATATGCAACAATTACACATTACATTAAGATTTGTAGTATTCCTTAAATTTTTATTTGCTTTAGTAGTAAGTATCTGAGTGTATTATATTTTTTTCTGACACTTAAACTTGTAGTCTAGAAGTGTGTGAGAGTGCTTTGAGAGTGAGAGAACGAGAGAAAGAGAGAGAGGGGCCAAATATTAAAGGTTACAAAAGTAAAAGGGCACATAGCATCACCAGCTACCTGCTTTAATGGAATAAAGAAGCACAGCGGCTGTAATGCACATGATGCATTAAATGTCTAAAATGTCTGAGAAAATCTGACATCATTTTAGCTAACGGTAGTTATGAAACATCCAGTTTATGATTCCAGATTGCTTTATGCTTTGCAAACTAAAGCAACTGTTTAAAGCTAGTTTTTAGTTGACCGTCATAAATGACATTTCTTGAATATAAAGTTTGCATTTTTGCCTTTAGCAAAAACTGTCTGATAATAATAAAATGATGGGGTTTTTTTATTGTGAAATCTGGCAATGGCGTTCACAACAACTAAGATTAACCTACACAAATAAAGTTTCTGTTTGTAATCCTTGGACAGTTCTAGGATTTCATCCTTTGGGGGCTTAGTCTAACTATTAAACAATATTCTAAGTATAGAAAAACCAAAAAGACAATCTTCTCTTGTCACGTTATTCTTTCTTATTAGCCAAGGCAATTGCATATGCTTAAAAAAGTAGAGGAAAGTGGAGACAGAATGCAAACTTTCACTTAAACTTGGGTAACAAATTTTGGCCTTTCAATATCTTCTATTTATTCCAAAATTGTTTAAGGGATAGCGTATACAATAAAAATCATGTCATTATTTCTTCACCAATATGTAGTTCTAAATATTTAATAAAATTATTTTCTTTGATAGTTTTAGGGGGGCTGAGATGACAGACAGGGGGTTAAAGTCCCCAAAAATGGTGTAGAACCACCCCTGCCCTTATCCATGATTGCATTTGCCAGATGGCTTGCTTGACTGTACAATCTTCTGGTGAATGGATTTCAAAGACTGCTATCAAGAACAACTGTATAGTTTCACTTCTCTCCCCATTTACTCCTGAGCCCTCCCCCAAATATAGCAAATATATTTATATATATTTATATCAAACATTCTTAACATTAATTGGCCCATGACATCCATCAATCAAACAAAACTTACGACTCATTTGAATTAAAGGTACTTGAACCAGAATATTTAACATCGAAATTTCAAACTACTTTTAAAATATAGGACTGTGTGTTTAATACATAAATATTTGAATTTCCAAAAAGGTGTGAGTACGGTATATTTTAATTATTGGAAAATGTACTAATTTGATTGATAAATTGATAAAGATTTGGGATTTCGGCAGCTGGCTCTTCTATAACAGAATTTGTGTCTTCATGTTTATTGGTTCTGCAGGAAACGTTCCTCATTGAAACAGACCAGGAGACATTGGGATATCTTTCAAGCAGAAGTTACTCTTTATTGAGGACACGCTGTGCGTCACTGCAGTCATCCAAGTAGATAGCTTAGCACAATAGAGTTTATACCTTTCAAGTGGGAGGGATACATAGAGGTGAAGACAATCTAAACAAAGCATGCAAATGCAGTACAGGAATCAGCCTGTTAACAGCATTTCCCCAGCCCTGATCTCATCAGCATAATTCAAATGCTGATGAGATTCATAATTCAGTGTAATTCAAATGCATAGGTGCTAATCTAATCAGTCTGACAGTATCGCTCATACCTTCACATTATCATAGAGACAAAGGCACAGCTGTGCCTTGAGCTTAGCATTCACCATTAATTTGGGACCCTGCCCAATGGTCAGGAAGTGCAAGACAAAAGGTTAATGTCTCAAACACCTGAGCTGCCTAACTTGATCTTCTTAAAATTGTCATCATCTTTACCTCAAAATGTAAAACGCTACTATACTATTACATTGGAACCTAGATTTAACATTTTATAAATTTGTAATCCGAGCAAATAGTAAGAAATATTATGGTTTATTATGGTGTGCTGTGCAACAAGCATGCTAGTGCCATTTTATGTTTATGCAGAAAAAAGACTAGCTAAACATACAGGCAATTTTAAATTAAGGAAATGTATGTCTCATTCAAGTAAACATTCATTGTGTTCGCATTCTATTTCAGTAAGTTTAAAGGGTTAGTTTTATAACATTCTGTCATAGCTGTCAAATCTCCTGTGTACATTTAAATATGGCATGTCATCATGTTGCATTTTTATTCTGGGGCAAACTATTTTACCTCTTGCCTACACCACACACATCATACTTCACAGTACCAGGTCTCATAAAAAAATGACTGTGGTTTTCACAATTGTAATACACTGGTTCTTGCACATAATGTAGCAGTTTGCAAATAAAATGATGGCCCTGTCCCAAATGGCCTATGTGGACTTGCGGTCTCGTGAACTTAAATTCCTTGCCAGGTCTATGTGTCTGTAGGGTGTCCCCCATCATCATTTAAGCACTCTGAATTGTGCTCACAAGTTTCCCCATTGTGCCCTTGATGCAGTCTTGTGGTGTGTGGCAAAGCCCACACTTCTGCAGGCTCCATACCGGTTACCGGTTAATCAGATAATGGATGGGTGGAATTTCGAAAGCTGGTGAACATATGCATACAGGGTAGAAAGTTACCTACTATTCCTGACAGTTTACTCCTCACAGTTTATTGTAATTTTATGTGAGGTTATGTTTCACAGACACAAGGTCTATAAATAAATAAGAACATATATGCATATTAAGAACACTATGCACATAAATATTGTATATGTACAAATGTTTAAATGTATATATGTATTCATTGCTTAATGTCCAGGGGCATAAACACCATAGGAATAGGCGATATATGTCAAGGACGAGGGAAACGAACCCAGTCGCAGACAGCGTTTAAACAGAAAAAAGTATTTATGAATAAATAATCAAAACAACAACCAACGAGGGGGCAAAAACAGAACAGGCTTAACGGAACTAAAAGACTTCCAAAAAACCGAAACAAAGCGAAAATAAAAACACGGCAGGACAAAGACTCAGAAACTTGAACACGACAAGACATGAGCAACTTCTTTCTAAACAGGAACGACTCGGGAAACCACATCAGAAGCAACGAACCGGCACAAAACAAAAAACACGGGGCCATTAAATAGAACAAAGACAAGGACGAACAGGTGCGTGAAATGAGGACGAGAACAAGGGGGTGGGGCCAAGACGCGCGACCGGAGAGCACATGGCGAATGTAAACAAAACAGAGGCCATGTGCTTCCACAAGAAACAAAGACCCAGAGCAAGAGTTCAGATCCCGACTCCAAGAAACAAGAACCAAGACTAGAAGGTGTCAGGATCCAAACTGCATGCTCTGACACAGAACACAGGGGGATGTCAGGATCCTGGCAAGATAATCTAGAAAGACTCAGAACAGGAAGCCAGGACCCTGACAGCATAACTATAAAACCAGGCAGACAGTAGTGGGTATGCCAGAACCAAAAAACAACTGACAACTCTTATTCCATATACCAGTCGGACAATGTCATCTTTTTTCTGGCTTGAGGACATCAAGTCTGTCCTGAAATGTACTCTCGTGCTCTCGTGCTAGGACACGCACCTAGCACCCCATAGGTCTGCACTACATGCAAGTGTGTACTTGGAGGAAGTCCACAAGGCAGAGTATGCCATTTGGGAAAGGGCCGCATTGTGTTTTCACTGTTGCTTCATGAAACTTATATTTAGGTATGTGTAATACTGTAAAATAATTTTGTTTATCACCCACAGGACAATTGCAATTAAAATTTAATTTTTTTAACATACACTTCTCCCTAAACAGGTATATTAGTTTTAACTTAAAACCTCAATGTTGCAAATAATAATAACAAAATTAATATTTTTTTTTTTTTTTTATGTACCAGGATACTGCATTGGCTGAACGTGTCTGCTAAATGAGAAGCTCAGCATAAATACCCCAATAACAGGGTCTCCCAGCAAGGTTAAACTATAGTAAATTTAAAATATGTTTAAAGCCACCAGTTATCTCAAAGCAATACCAACCCACTAAGAAATACAGAAGTACATATGAACATTTAGACAAACATGTACACAGACACCAGGCAAATATTGGATACCTTGCTTTTGTTACTGAGGGTCGCAAGTTTAGGCTGGAAGTGAATGCAGCAGGTGTGTGAAATAAATGATATGAGTGAACATTTAAAGGAATAAAGGGAGGGTAGAATGGTAGGGGTTTGATGGATATATGTATACAATTGTAAAACAGAAAATGTATTAATTTATTATTTCATTAATGTAATATTTAATTTTATTATTTATTTAACATTTTATTGTAACAAGAAACAAATTATGAGAAAATAATGTAAAGCCTTATTCATATAACAGAATAAATTAGCATTGATACTTTATTTATCAGATGTCACACGTCACACAAGTGTCAACAAAGATTTATAATTATGTGCACACATGCATAGTTACGTGTTTGCAAACTTACCTTCCAGGTAGTTCCAGGCAACAAACATCAATGAGGATGACGGGAAAAGAAAGCTTCAGTACCACAATCCATTGTTCAGTGTTCAAGTGAGCCAACTTGAAGATCATCTACAGGAGAAAATGGAAGGTCATGTTTAGTAGACAGATTTTAAATAATGTATAGAACCAAATAAAAAGAAAATGTGAGACATACAGGCAGGGGGTCAACATATATGATCATGAAGTGGAGGGACATGGGGAGGGTCATAGCATCTACCAGTCAGCCATTACTCCATGGAGGCATACGCAGCAGAGACTGGTTCTCAGACAAACTACAGATAAAGACATAGTCGAAACACAAGGAGACACACTTATTGCCACCATAAGAATCAGGGACCATTATCCCTGCGGCAAAATCTAGTGATCTGTCTACCAAGGTTTTAAAGCATCATATGCATGCTTCTAATGCAAGGGCAAACACCAACAATCAAAACAGAACTGCCTTATAAAATACCTTGTTTTAGTCAAAACCTACAGCAAACAATTTATAAAATATACCTTTTGTTGAGAGCAATCCCATAATGAATTTAAGATTCAAGAAAAATAGTTTGATGTAATTAGAATTTATTATTTCACACAATATTTGTTGTGTGATCAGTATTTTTTGTACTTATTAGTGCTTTATGTTGCATTATGTTGTATGTAGAACAATACTAATTCCAAATTCTATTGGAATAACTGTAAACATTAGTCGAATCTCCTGGGCATTTTGTGTGAAAGTGTTTTTAACTGAATTGCCAGAGAGATTTTATTAGACTGAAGTTACCAAAGAGATGTTGATGTCTATGTAAAGCTTTTCAGTCGCTTCTACAGAATATTTTTTATGATGCTGCCTTTGGAGGTTGCTGCCTATGTACAGTAGATAGCAGACAGTTAGGTAGGAGGTTTTGGAACAGAGCTCTTGATTCATAGAGGCTGCAACTTGATTGTGTGCTAAAATCAGACAGAAAGTGTGATCTGTTCAGGACATAAAACATCTCAGTTGTCACCAAGACAGACAGAGCCATGGTCATAGGTGGAGCAGCCTCAAACACCTCACAGTCAATGCCAGTGAAGTCTTCATTCTCCTCATGACACTACAGAAGAGACCAGCAGACAGGAAGAGAAATGAAGAAATGAACAAAAAAAAGCCTCTTTGTTCAATATAATATCATGGAGATATTGCTCGCCAGCTAATGGTATGTGACCGGAAGACCCTCCTCATTATACAGGAACAAGTGCAGCAGCAGCCACGGTGGCAGCACCCACATATCCTGGTCAGTTAATACCACCAAAACACACTGAAAACATGAGTAAGGAGCTATTTGACAAGATGATGAAGATACCAACCACCATTGGCCATGTATCTGAAGAACAGCCAGCCAGAGACGAGAGGCTCTTTGGGGGAGCGAGGAGGCTTGCACATGATCTCAAGATCGGGAGGTTGAAGCCCAGAGCAGTTGCGGGCAGATCATGTTTACCCACAGCATCTGTACTGGAATCAGAGCCTCTGGCAGACCAAGAACAGCAGTCAGGAAATTACTGAAAGTGTCTACAGACATCAGTAGACATGATATTAATCAAGGGCATCAGGTATTCAGTGTGTGAGACAAATTTTTTCATGGCTTGTTACCAGACAAACTCTGAACTGCTTCATGTTGTTGTAAATAGCTCTGCCTTCCTCAACAGCGGCTGTTGAGGAAAAACAGCGAAGTTGTCGTCGGCAAGGACCATCTCAGAGGCTGACTTGGCAACAGCAGTGTCAGATCCCATGGCAATGCCAATCTCTGCCTTCTTCAAGGCAGGGGCATCATTGACACCATCACCAGTCTAAAAGAAACAAAGGATCTCAAAATTCTCTATGTGTTTAGGTATACAAACATGTAGATATATTTGTCTCACCATTGCCATAATCTCATCATATCCCTGCAGGAACTCAACAATCTAAGACTTGTGGGAGGGCTCAACACGAGCGAAGCAACAGGCCTTGCAGATGGCTTTGTTCTGCTCAGCATGGGTCAAGTCATCAAATTCACGGACAGTGTAAGCCTTGCCAGTCACGTCCTCATCTTTAGAAAAGATGCCAATACGATGACAGCAGTACCCTTGTTGTCACCTGAAGATTTACACTTTATAAGATTCCTTAGTCATTTGGTGGACAGGTCTTAGATGTTGTAACAATACAAGATTAAATGATGAAAGAGACTGAATGACAGGGTGGAAAATAGAAGAGAACTAGAGTGGAAATGTATACCCGTAATCATGATAACTCAAATGCCAGCAGCCCTACACAGCTTCATGGAGCCAGTAACCTCTTTACGGGAAGGGTCCAACATACCAACACAACCAACAAAGGTCAAGTCAGTCTGAGAAAATAGCGAAAAAGCAAGACAAAGAACGTCAAACTTTCCATCCCATATGTGGATCATTTTATGCAGCTAAACTTGTTAGTTAACTTTATACACCATCCCTGGTACCGTATATACAGTATTGTGTCTTGGATGGACAAACCTGGACTAGGAATTCGGGCTGAGCTTATATTTCCAACAGGGATATTGCCTGGTATAGATTAAATTAATAAAAAGTACACAATTTAATGTTTACCTCATAGTCAGCAATGTTTTTGTAGAGTTGTCGGGGCATGGTCACGAGTGGCAAGGGCCAAACAATGCAGGGTGTCACGTCTGGTTCTCCACTCCTTGATAATGGTCATGATTTTATCCTTCACAATGCCAGTCAAGGGCAAGCGAGTAGAGCCAACACGCACATAGGCACACCTGTCAATCACACCTTCTGGAGCTCCCTATTAACAGAGCAATAGGACTGAAAATATGATACGAGGACAAAGAACAAAGACATAAAGAATGCTATTAACAATGCTTCATTGTGATAATTTGCCTCTCAAGCCCTACTGTATTGGTGTTGTTATATTGTGATAGTATAAGATTGCAAAAGGCCATGGTACTTAGGTATATGCCATGGTACTAAAATACCATATAGTACCACATTACCATATATTACTAAATAGGGACGTGTCTAAAGTGGAACACCTTATTTGGAAAGGCAAAGCTAATGGCTTCACAACGAATAATGAATTCCGCCTAATAATAGGAAAGCTATTCGACAGACAGTCACTCATATTAGCTTCCAACAGGTGAGCAAGAAGATAGCACAATATTATATATAAATCTCTACACACTAGATGTTTAGGGAATGTATGCAAACTTTCTGAATGAAATGAGCACAGCACCATCATAATCAAATAGCTGCATTGTGGCCTCAATGCTTCTTTCATAAATCAGAGTCAACTAAGACACTGAACCATACACATTTTCTACATTTGATATGTACAGAATAATTTGCGATGGACCATTGAATTATTAGAAAAATCAATTATTCCGCTTATACTCCAGTTTCCAAATGTTTAATTTAAAGACATCTTTCAGGTTTTTGCCCCTAAAATGCTCTTGTGTGTAGTACTAATTGTAGTACTAATTTTTATGTATCTCACCTCACACCAAAAAGTCCTTTTAGAACTGGAGGTTTGAGCCATTGGCATGCATGCATTATTACAGAGAAAGAGAGATCATGCATGTGTTTGCAGTAATGAGGGTATAAATATTGTTTATTTATCATATTTTGTTCTGCAGTAATAAATAATGAGAAACCCTGTGAACAAGTAGGCAAATAAATATTTATTTGTTCTGTTTTATATTATGAGCATGAAGCGAAAGAAAACGTGAACAAGTAGCCAAGTATACTAGCCTATGCTTTATTTATAGAATTAAACTGTGCGTTTATATTGATTATAAAGTTTGACACTGAAATGGCGGAGGGTGTTGCCTCATTAAAGTGAGAGGCCACAGCGTGTCGTGGTTACACAAGGCAGACTACTGACTGAAGCTGGACTGCTGCTTATTGTGAGTGGCCATATATTTTAAAATAAAATGAATGAAAACACTATACTGTTTGTTGCATATATTTGTCTGTTTATTTAAAACGAAGTAGATAGAAAATAACTATCAACAAGAACAAACACAAGTTAATAAACTTTTTGGGCATATTTACTCTCAGCACCCCCAAGTTGTTTCCAGTCAGGTGGCCATCTTGCCTTGGAACATGGGAAATAGTGAGATGTACACTTATCAGATGTACACTCGTAATCTGTGGGTAATAATGAACGAATGAAGGGAATGAAATGTTAAGAATACGGTGTTGGCCACACTACAAAATGGCTGCCACCCTATGGCGTTGATCCCTGAGCACTGATATACAAAACCTGAGCACTAATATACAATAGGACATGTGTTAGAAACAAGCTGTGATCAGTGATCAATGTATATGTTCCCATTAGTTGTGTTAACTTTAATAATAGTACTTCACATGATCGCTTAGTTGTCTGTAAGATGAATATTCACACAATGTGTTTATAAATAGCTATATAATAACTACATGTGAATGAAATCCGAAATAACTGTGTGAAAATCTGCGTTTATATTCACAGATAAAGTTGTTTTAGCAATTTTCAACCACTAAACATTTTTATTCAGCTTTCATGTCCTCTAAACGAGTCCTCTTATTTGAGGTTGTGAATGATTTTTCTAACTCTGTATACAAAGTTCCTCAGGAAAATAAAAAATGCCTTTTCTGCATTTAGTTTTATTGTTTTAATTAGTAAATATTAAAATATATTTTTTTTTTACATATAATAAAAAGCTTAATAATGTGTTATGCAAGGCACATTTGTTAAATGAACTTTTATTCTTTTATTTTGGGACCCACCCATTTCCAGGACTTACAGTCCAAATACAGATACAGATACAAATCATTTTGAGATGGCTACAGATACAGATGCTGGTTTTGCCTCACTCCCCTAGTACTGAATTATCACATTTAAAACTTAAAAGAATGCTATGGTGTATCTCCAGGAAATCATATAACGTTTTAAAGAGCTGCTTCATGATGAAATGGTAAGAGAAAACCATAAACATTTTGCTGCCTGCATCACCTTTGGGAGGGGTACAATATATAGACATGACATCTGAAAGATTGTACTTCTACTATACCTCATTGTAGTCAAGGGAGGAGTCATTACACAGGTTCTCACATCATTGCACAGATAGTAGCCAACTCAACTGCAGTCAACACAAGCACCCAACTTTGTGCTGAAAGAAATATACCAGTTGGATAACATTTATGACATATAGGACATTCCTCATAGTCTGTTAAACATACCTCATAATCTGTTGAAAAAGTAGGAGAAAACGTTTGTATACTTACACCTCACCCTCAGGGGTATACTTGGAGCCAGAAATATCGCAGTCAAGTTCAACGTGATCACCCTCAATTTTGTCAATACAGATGTTCATCAATGATACACACATTCATCTTAGTCTGGATAAAATAGATGTGTCATGTGTATAAAGAGATGTATATAAGTGTAACTATTTCAACATAAAAAATGACATATTACCTTTAAACAGTAAAGGTAGTATGCCATTATTAACTGTAGCATCATTATTATTTAGTGGTTGTAGGTGTGTGCATGTGAACAGGTTTCTGAATGCATACTATGGTCACACACATCTGGTTGGTGGTCAGAGTGCCGGTTTTGTCAGAGCAGATGACGGAGGTGCAGCCTAAGGTCTCCACAAAGGGCAGAGAATGGACAATGGCAGGCAAACCTGAGAGGAAAGAAGATGAAAGATAATGTTATTATGGATGGAATAATGTCTGTCTTAGTTATATGTGATATCTGATGATTTATAACTACATCAAGAATCCTGGAACAAAAGTTTCAGATTTAGTAACTAAAAGAGGTGATTCAAGAATTTCACTGATTCCATTGTTTCCACTGTTTGGACAGTGGTGTGTAAGGGCCTTATGTGTGAAAGGTTGTGAGTTTGAATCTTGCATGACTAACATTTACATAAACAAATATTTAAATGTTTTATTATTTATGTTTAACTGGAATTTTACTGCTATGCTTTGTTTTCTATAACTGGGTTTGTCTTGACTGACTGCAGGGAAGGATAATTCTTAATATAATAAACTTCAAAAACTGATGCAGCCACTACTTTAGAAAATGTGAAGAGATCAAGGGGGTTTTAAGGTTGGCTGATTTTAAGGGGGGCTGAGATGCAAGATAATTACAGGCAATGCCTGTAATAACTAATAGAATGTGAAGTGTTGGCAAAAAGTAACTGTGGTCAAGCTTTTGGTCAACAGGTTTTATAATTTAGGAAAATAAAGCTTAATATGTGATGTGTTGCAAGCATTATCATACTCACCCTCAGGAATGGCAGCCACAGCCAGAGCGACAGCAATTTTGAAGTAATAAACAGCACCATGGATCCAAGATTCACCATAGACAGGGTCATTGAAGTGGCCAATGCTGATCATCCAGACAGCAATGCAAATCAGAAAAATAACCTTAGAGAGCTGTTCACCAAACTCATCCAGTTTCTGCTGCAGGGGGGTCTTCTGCTCTGTGACAGTCACCTGGTCATGGATCTTACCAATTTCAGTAGACACACCGGTTGCAATAGCAACACCAATAGCTTTGCCAGCAGCAATGTTTGTACCCTACAGGTACCCTACAGAAAAAAACAGATAATTTAAATAAGATTAAGCAGATCATTTGTGATTAATATAATGTGATTTACCTACATAGGGCATGTTCCTGGATTAACATCTTTTGCTGGTCCTAAAGCAACCTTGCTGTAATCAGACAAATTAACCAATATGATTTTTGGGTTATGGTTATGCTTAAGATGGGTAAGTTGTAGAGATGGGGTTAGAAGCTTGAAAATCATTATTATCTTCTGATCATTTTCCTCATTTTCCTATCTACCCATAAAATTTTAGGGATATGTTTATGATTAGATCAAGGGAAAAACAACTATTTGCTTTTGTTTGCTACTGTGTTGTCATACAATGAAGGCCTATACAAAGTATGTTGATCCATGAACACTAGAATAATTATACAACAGGAAGAGGGTATGGATAAAGACCCACAGAGAACAGCATGTTCTTCTTGTCCTGGTTGACAGCTCTGGGGTCAGGGACAGGGTCAGTGTGCTTGATCACACTGATGGACTCACCTGCACAAAGAGTTAATCTTAGAAGAACAATAAAATAGAGATTGATTGAATCATGTAATAAGCTGCACAATTCTGGAACTATGGTAGATATTTAAATAAGAACTGCAGTGCTATTATTCACAATTCACAGAAGTACACTATTGGTCAAAAGATTGGAAATACTTGACTGAATGTTTCTTATCATCTTAAAAAGTTTTCATCTGAAGTCATTTGCTAAGATGTTTAAAATGATTATGGAAGACAAAAATATAATTGGGCCAATATATTTGTGTTTTTAGAATATTAAAATTTTAATAAAAAATGTGTTTGAAACAATTATTTGGACCAAACAATGAAGGAAAAGTAGCCAATAAGAGCATAGGATAGAGTGGCACTTCAAAACTCTCTCAAAAAGTTTCTCAGGATAATTCCTCAAAAAACTGGGTCATAAAATATCAAGAAAACATTTTTTTGTAAATTCTAGGCAAAGGGTGACTACACTGAATATGCTATATATAACTTAGTTTCTTTTTATTAATTTTCTTTAGTCACAACATAATCCCCAATGTTACATTTGTGTTGTTTCATAGTTTTGATGAGTTTGCTATTATTCTAAAATGTGAAAAAAATATTAGTAAAGAATGAGCAAGTGTTTCCAAACTTTTGACCAGTACTGTACACTGCTAGAGGTAGTAACCAGTCAGGATAGACTGGTCAACACAAAGGGTGGTGGAACAGATAGCAGTAATCCTAATATCAGCAGGGACTTCAGATCACTAACTGATGATAAGGAAAGAATGTTTTCACTATGGCAACATACTATAGACAAAATTTATGAATATTTCTGAAAAACACAAAGTTTTCTTTTTGTCCTTGTTCTCTTTAATGAGTCACTTACTACCCAAGATAGACTAACACCAATGCAGCAATGACATGAGGCCACTTAACCTGTCACTATAACATCTGTCATGCATTTTATTGTGCCATCTGGTTATTATTTAACATAAACAAAAATAGTAAAAAAATAGTATTGTGGCTATTCAGTCATCACTTTGGAAACAGGAGTTTAGTTGTCCTAATGTGCTCTGGTACGTATACTGTACATGTTGGCAGGGTACATACTGCATACTACTTAAAAAATAAGTAACCATATCAAACATATCAAACCATATCAAATAAGTAGCCATACCAAACATACAAACTTGAGGACAGCGAAAGAAGATCTATCCAGAAGTAATCTTAACAGACACCTCCACAATGTCACCATGGACCATGGTCTTTCTGGCCTTGATTCTCTGAGATTCTCCTTGATTCAGAGCCTCAATGGCACTCTCAGTATTATGCTTCTGTACAACACACAAACATATTTGCCTTATTTATTTGCAATATTGATATGCAGATGAGTTATGTATTCTCTTACTTAATTTATTTTATAAGATCTGCCTGCATGATTAAGGAGTGTTTTTGCTGCATTACCTTCCAGACACCAACAACAGCATTGACAATAAGAATGAGCAAGATGACAAAAGGCTCAACGAAAGCAGTGATAGTCTCCTCATCTTCCTCATCTTTCGTTTTCTCTGTTATCTTGTTTACCTGTGTTTGATTGGATTATTTATTGTTTTTGACTGTTTACTGCCTGCCCTGATTCTTGCCTGTACTCTGGATTGTGATTGTTTGCCACCTGCCTCGACCCTTGCCTGTTTCACGATACAGTCTTGCCTAGCCCTTATAATTTCTGTCTGCTGGTGTTTGACCCTGCCTGTCTGTTTACCCTTTAATAAAGAGCGCATGGACATGGATCCTAACGCTTCTGCCCCACCATTACATATTGTATGGTATTTGTGAAACAGCAGTAATCAGACATGGTTCATAAATTACCTCTAAAAGATGAAAGCAAATGATCTCTACATAATGTGCGCATCAATATGAAATAATTTTTGAAGACCGAGACGATTTGAATTGTTTAGCTTTTCTTTTAAAGGTTTAATCTGGGCAGAAAATCAGAACTATGGAATTATCAAATGTAAAAAAAATGCATTGTTTTGTAGTTAAAAAGAAATGCATTTGTTTGAACTCTTGAAACATTTGCTTGAGAGGTGGAAGGCTTATGGTGTCGCTGGGCACATATTAAATGTCATTTATAAAGATACGTACTATATTCTTACAGCATGATGCTAATGAGGTTTCCTCATTTCATATATTGTGCAAAACACTTTAAGCAGACATTAACAAGCCATGAAAAACTTGCACTATTACACAATATTGTTGCACACATTAAATTTTTCTCATACATCCCTACATCTCTTCTGACCTTTCCCGAAAGATAGAGTTTCTGTTTTTAACTTGTGTTCTTCTTAAAATAAACCTGTTCTCCTTCTCATCCTTCTTCAGTGCTCCTCAATATTTTCCTTCTAAGACCATTGGGACAGCTGGCTGAGATGGGGGACTCACAAATTCCTTACATAATGAATGAAGTCTGATCAAGTCTAAAGGAATGTATTTCCAATTAATCATCTTAGAGCCCCACTTTTGCAGATTTAGAGCTGCTGTTACTGCTAACAGTGCTATGTAGTTTTTATAACTACATAATTTGAGTACATAAATGCAAACAGCCAAATAAAGTATATAGAATATATTATACACAAAAAATACATATATCTCAATAAGGTAAGTCTCCTTGTTAATAGCATTTTAATCATGTATTTTAATAGCAACTACTATGATAACATAATCACTGCTGTTGCTATAATGAATATCTTTGCTATAGCTTAGAAAATGTGTTACATATAGCTTTACCATGTGCCCATTATAAAGTAACATTAAATAATGTTTGTGACAGAAAAAACACTAATGAACTGGTCATATACATACATTTGTTTTTAGAATGCTAACAGTATTTACACAACAGTGCAAAGATGTATTTAGCATTTCCAGGAGTTACTCTGTGGTTTATCATAAAGTTGATGTATTTGGTGTTTTTTAACTGTTCACTTGTTGACTTACAAAAGAGATACAGGCAGCATGTCAGGACATGCCCTGTGTTTAGTGTCAGAGCATGCTGTTTGGATCCTGACTCCTTCTAGTCTTGGTTCTTGTTTCTTGGAGTCGGGATCTGAAGTCATGCTCTGGGTCCTCGTCTTGTGTGGAAGGACATTGCCTCTGTTTTGTTTACATTCGCCATGTGCTCTCCGGTCGTGCGTCTTGGCCTCGCCCCCTTGTTCTCGTCTGCGCTGATTTCGCGCACCTTTTAGTCGTTGTGCCTTGTGCCCCCGGGTTTTCTGTCTTGTGTCGGTTCGTTCTTGTACTCTTGTGATTTTGCAACTTTGTAACTTTATATCTTGTAATCCTGTAATCCTGTGGTCACGCGTCTTGCTGTTTCGTTTCCGGTGATCTTGTATTCTCGTGAGTGCGTGTTCTCCGTGTTTTTATTTTTTTTAGTTTCACTTTTGCTCCGTTTTTTGGAGTCTTCCTTTGTCTGGTTAAGCCTGTTTTGTTCTAGTTTGGCCCCCTCGTGGGTTGTTGTTTTAATTTTTGTTAACAAAGATATTTTTCGGTTTCACGCTCAGTCTGCGACTGAGATCGTTTCTCCCGCACCTGACACAGCAAGCAACAAAATTCTGACTAGCTGGTTCTCAAACTGTTTAACAGTCAGGTCCCAGATGGACTTGCTTGCAAAAGAGAGAAACTGAGTTTAATGTTTCTTAAATTTTTATGTTGATTGATTTCACAGTGAGAAGTTAATATCTCTGTAAGACTTCAATGCAGCATTGTTATTGTATTAACAAAATGCTCATACTTACCCTCTTCAGCTGGCAGCTCTAAGAATCAAAGTATATAGAGAAGAAAGAATGAAAGAAAGTTAAAAAGAAAAGTATTCATTACAATACTAAAAGATACTTTTGACATATCCAAAGAACTATTAGAGCATTTTTAATAATGATGAATTGATTGTTTTTAAATATGTTATAAAATGTGAAAAACTTAAGTAATGTACACATATAAAGCATAAGATGACGAGTGCATTTGGACAATATGACTTTACATACTTTACCCTAATGGAATGCGCATATGAGCAGTTGTACAGTGTATTGTTAAGGCTGAATTATGTAGTTTGTAATGTTTTGAAGTATTTTTGAAATCTGAATAAACAAACTTCCACTACAATATGGTGACAATAATTAACAAGCTTAATAAAAAGTACTTAAATGCCAGTTTTGATGTTCAAATATTTTTATATATTGAAATATGCTTCAATGTTTACATAATGAAATCACAAAAAAATCACAAAAAACAGTTTAAAAAAGTTTACACTTTTTAAAATGATTACTAATACATATTCAATTCAAGGACAGTGAAGTTTCTAACAAGTTTCCAATACTTCAAACATTATAAGTACAAAGCACTTTTGCATGCTAAAGTTTCTTTATAAGGACTGTTTTGTTCATCATGACTGCAATGGCAGTAACATATCTGATCTGCTGGGGCAGTTTAGGCCAGCATCTAAGAATCTGCCTTCTTCATCGGCCTGAAATACTGCTCATCTATTAGGACATCTCAAATAACCAAGCAAGGCCTGTCTTTCTTCCCTTCTCCCTCTCTGCCTTTGTCAGGATCCTGGCTTCATGTTCTGAGTTTTTCTTGATTATCTTGCCAGGATACTGACATCCCTTGTGTTCTATGTCAGAGCATATGTTTGGATCCTGACTCCTCCTAGTCTTGATCTGAACTCATGCTCTGGGTCCTTGTTCTCATGGCCTCTGTTTTGTTTACATTCGCCATGTGCTCTCCGGTCGCACGTCTTGGCCCCACCCCCTTGTTAGTCTCGATATCGGTCTCTGTTCCTTACCTGTTTGCCCTTGTTTTCCCGCTATTTAATGCCCGTGTGTTTTCTGTCTTGTGCCGGTTCCGACTTTCATGCGTTTCGGATGTGTTTCCGTGCTTCCAAGTTTTTTGTGTCTTCCTGTTTTCCAAACGCTGTCTGCGACTGGGTTTTTTCTTTGTGACCATAACAGCCTTAGGCTATTTTAAATCTCAGCTGTGCTCCACAACTGTTGATGTCACTTCAAACATATTTTCAGAATGTCCTAAAACATCCATTGTATTTCCATCCATGTATTTTAAAGGCAACATATGTGCTCAAAGTTGCCTAGCTTCTATGCAATTGTGTTTAAAATTTGGCCAGGTTCTTCTTGACTTTATCAGGGGTAAGGCCAGTGTTCTCACTAACCCCAAAGTAGGCCAGACAATCGGCTGCAGGGTTGGTGTAGGCGTCCTCCATCCTGTCAGGAGTGAAGGAACTTCAAGAATGACAAAAGCGTCATTAAATGGATACTGTTATTCTCTGTACTACAAAATCTGTCTTCGTTACTTGAACCCCCTCCTCACAGGAGTGATGGATTGACAGAAAGATCGAATAAATTCACACTTGTGTGGCATTTGATACTTCTGCCAGCTGCTCTATTGGTCAAAGTTGTCTATCACCACACCCCAAAATTACAGTCTGTTGCATATGGTGCAGGGCAGGACGAGGGGGTGTATATAGGTGCTGGTAGGTTAATTTTTGAATTGTCTTAATCTAATTCAGTATTACTTATACTTATTCCATTCTTATACTGTACTTTGAAATCATTTTAATGTTTCTCTTGCCATATTTGTAGATATTATGGGAGATAGATTTGGATGTTTATTCTTTTAACTACAGAGTATTGTATTTCGCTTGGCTTTTGGGGTATGATTAGGTCTAATTGATGTGAGTGAATTACTGTTTGAAGAACAATATGTCAGATTTTATGTTTGCTATTATTTTAGAGCTTTTTAAACCATTTAGATGGTTTTGAAAGTGGTTTTGAAACTGTTATAAATAAAATTTGAGCTGAGTTGTTATGTTAGCTTGAGAAAGCCAACATACCGATCTAGTATGTACACATATGTTGGTTTGAGAAAAGGTTATTGAGAGGTGTGCTATGACTTTTATAAGTGATCAGGTGTACAATGTATTGTAGGTGAAAGTTAAAGTGGGCAAAAAATCCCATAGATTTACTGTGCATTCAGACAGTATTCAGAACCACTTCAGTTTTTTCAATTTTATTATGCTGCAGTAATGTTTTTGTTATGTTACAGTGGGTGGGTAACTCTAGGACATTCAAAGAATTGTCCCTATGCCACTTCTGAGTTGATTTGGCTGTGTGCTTAGGATAATTGTCATGTTGGAAGGTGAACTTTTGGCCCAATATGAGGTCCTGGGCGCAGCGGAATAAGTTCTTATTAAGGATATCTTTGTTCCATTCAGCTTTCCCTTAACCTTTCAGTCCCTGCTGCTGAAAAAAAAACCCCACAGCATGATGCTGCCACTATTATGCTTCACTGTTGGGATGGCATTGGGCAGGTGATAAGCAGTGCCTGGTTTTCTCCAGACATAACATTTAGAATTGAGGCCAATCAGTTCAGTCTTGGTTTCAACAGAAACCAAGACTGACCAAGGAATATTGGTTTCATATTCCTTACAGCCTTACAGCCTATACAGTCCTCCATGTGCATTTTACAAAAAGGGAGTTTTCATGTGTTTTGCAAATCATGTTCTTGGTAATCTTTTTTACTAAGACCCTTCCCCCCGATTGCTAGTTTGGCCGAGCAAGAGTCCTGTTTGCTGTCTTGTGCGGGTGAATTCTCTCAAGAACTGGTGAAGGACAACCCAATTTTTATATAAAGTTGGGCTCAAAAACAACACGAGGCAGGAAGAAGACACAATTCATGGGCACAAGACAGCAAACACAAGGGCATTAAAACAGGACAGCAAACAAAGCAGGTTAAGAGGGTAGACAGGTGGGGGGAATGAATTAATGAAGGGATTGATAACAAGGAAACAAGAGGGCGGGGTCAAGACACAAGACTGGAGAGCACATGGCACAAAGTATACAAACAATGGCCATGTGCTTCCACAGATCACAAAGACACAGAGCATGAGTCTAGATCCTGACTCCAAGAAACAGGAACCAAAACTAAGATTGAGTCAGGATCCAAACATCATGTTCTAACACAAAACACAAGGGCTGTCAGGATCTTGGCAAGAGAACCTATGTCAGGCGGAGAGAAACGAACCCATGCGCAGACAGCGTTAAACTGAAAAAAGTCTTTATTAACAAGAACAAAACAAGAACCCACGAGGGGGCAAAACGAAAACCAAAACACAGGCTTGAAACTAAACTCAAAAACAGTGCAAAAAAACAACAGGACAAAGACTAGAAAACTTGACAAGAAACCACGATACAAAAACGAGCCAAGATACAAGGACCAAGATACAAATGAACCAAGATACAAAAACGAGCCAAGATACAAGGACCAAGATACATACGAACCATGATACAAAAATGAGCCAAGATACAAGACAAATCGGCACAAGAGAACAAGAGAACAAGAGAACAAGAGGACAAGAGAACAAGGGGGCGTGGCCAAGACGCAAGACTGGAGAGCACATGGCAAATAAAAACAAAACAGAGGCCATGTGCTTCCACACAAGACGAAGACCCAGAGCATGCGTTCAGATCCCGACTCCGAGAAACAAGAAACAAGACTAGAAGGAGTCAGGATCCAAACAGCACTCTCTGACACTAAACACAGGGCATGTCAGGATCCTGGCAAGATAATCTAGAAATACTGAGAAACAGGAGGCCAGGACCCTGACAACCTAGGAAAAACTCAAGACAAAAAGCCAGGACACTGACAGGACAGTAACACTGGGCTGAATTTTGTGACGTCATAGCTCTGTAGCATGGTGGAAACTCAGGAGTGGGCTCATATCGCTTGGCTTAGTAAGCAGCAACAAATGGTGGCATTTCAACTTTATAGCAATGCCCTAGCAATCAGTTACAATATCCTAACATCCAGCTCACTGACGTCCGTTGAAAAATGTGCATTAGAACATCACAGAGACAAGTGGGTGGCCTCGTTTAACTGGCATGTAGTCCATAATTATCACCTAATTAACTTGTTAAAACATGTTAAGATCATGTTAAAACATGTTAACATCTTGCTAACAATACTAAAGCATGCTAGCATCATGATAATCATGCTAACATCATGCCAAATTATGTTAGCATCATGTTAAAATGTTAGTATCATGCTAAAACATGCTAGCCTCATATGAAATCAATGAAATATGGCTTTTTAATGCAGTTGTTATGGTGCTCTAAATGGTTGCTAGGGTGTGGCTAGGAAGTTGCCAGACAATACCTAAAGCCTATTGACAGCCTGATTCAAAAAGGCCCACCCAAATGTTTATACAAATTTGCTGAGATGACTTACTGGTTTCAGTTTTGTAGTGGCTATGTGCCAGTTCTGCTAATTCACAAGCTGAGTCATATAAAAATACACACAATGTGATTATTTCATTGAGTGATAAGCAGTGAGTTTTCTCTTTGAAAGATTATGTGAGTTATTGTGACCACTCTAAAGGCAGCAGGAATGATCTGCAGTGTATTCAGTATATACCATCCAATCATGTATTATAAACAGTATTGGTCAAAAGTTTGGAAACACTTATTCTTTATTGATAGTTTTTCCATATATTAGAATAATAGTAAACTCATCAATACTATGAAATAACATAAAAGTAACGTATGTTGTGTACAAATTATGTTGTGATCAAAGAAAATAGAAAATAACTGAAACTGAGTTATATTCTAGCATATTCAGTTAAGTAACCCTTTGCATAAAATTTACAAAAATATTTTCTTGATATTTTATCACCCAGATACTTCAGGAAACATCCTGAGAAACATTTTAAAGAGTTTTAGAAGAGTTTTAAAACGTTTTAAAGAGTCCCCCTTTATCCTATGCTCTTATTGGCTGCCTTTTCTTTATTATTTGGTCCAAATCATCCATTTCAGAAACCTGAAATAAAATTTTCTTAAAACAGAAATGACTGTGTTGGCACAACTCAGACTGTGCTGTCTTTTAAAGTAAACACCTTCAGATGAAAAGACTTTTAAGATGATAGAAAAAATTCTCAGTTAAGTGTTTCCAAGCATTTGACCAGCAGTGTGTCATAATTTTCCTTTTTCTGTGCCTTTACATATATTATAATATGTGCGTGTATATATCTAAAACAATGTTGCGTTGTTATATATATATAACAACGCAACATTGTTTTAGATTCAGTAGATTTAATATGCTAAACAGCATTGATACTGAATGACACTAGAGTGCCTTATGCCATGTGTTGAGATAAAGTTGCTTGTTTGTGGCGTCTCCTCTCAATCATGTGCATTAGCATAAATTGTGTAATTTTAAAAATTAAAAGGTGGTATTGTCAGTCTGGTGCAGAGCAGAGGAAATAAAAGAATGATGATGAGGAAAGAAAGGAGCAAGAAATTCAAAAATTTGCAAGCACTGTGATTATAAGATGCTGCGTCACTGTAACAACAGTATCACTATCACTTTAAAAGTTAAACATGCATAGGCTACTTGTTCACTTTTTCATTTGCTTCATGCTGATACTATAAAACCTAACAAATAAATATTAATATGCCTACTTGTTCACAAGGTTTTTTGTTATTTATTACCTGGAATACTACAAATAAATCATAAATGAAATAATAAATAATGTTATTGTTCATAAGCTTATATTATTTAGTATATTAGTTAAACTAATTGGGGAAACTAAAATTGTAATTGGTTTATAAATATAGAGTTGACTAAACTGATGATAACTACAACACATTAGGAGCATTTGATTAAATGGATGTGCATTAGAAATACCGGTCATGGCAAGTCAGTGGTCTATAAGAGGGTAATGTATTCTGACTGCCTGCTAAAACAGTATATACTTTTTAGACTATGCAACATTTAGTCAACTAACATGATAGACGACAGGCATCATATTAAGCAAGAAATGCTCCAGCTTACATGGAGATTATTTTAGAAAGAAGATAACATTTTATAGGACGGGGTACAAGAGATTTGCAATGACACCATAAAATATCTGCACTGCATAATGAAAGAGAATAGGAGGAGTCTTTAAGACTGTAGTTAGATCATTATGCTAAAAGCAATATTAACAATTTACAAAACCCTAAGCCAGGCGAAATGTCACTAAGCCAGTAAGCAAGCCAGCAGCGTAACAGTGGCATTGTAGTCAAAACTACAATAATGTATAAATGGAAAAAAAACCTTGGGAGAAGCTAAGCTGGGAGGGCCAGTTCTCTTCTGCAACGTCAAAACTGTAATTCATAACTTTTTTGGTTAAGAACGGGGAGTTCATAATACTGATTTATAATTTTATATTGATTTAAAAACTGTGGTCTAATTTTTGTGAAGAATGTCAGTCACTGATTAATGTTACAAACAGAGATGGCAACAAAAGCATAATGTTACTAATGGCAGCTATAACTTCACACTGTTGTAACTAGGCAGGGAACAAAAATATAGAATCTGACTGAGCTGGAGGTAGGTAAAAGATAATTGAAAGTTTAATAAGTCCACCATATTGACACTGCTTTCGGGTTATCAGGTTATGGCTGTAATCTTCTCAAAAAGGCATAAGGATCAGACTAGTGTCAGGTCAAACTGGAGCTGGGTCTGTCTGTCTCAGGGATCATCCCATGGGTAGGGATGAATTAAAGAAATGGGTCTTTAATCTAGATTTATAAGGGGTTTTTTTAGATAATGACTGGAGTTGTTCCTTGGACATGTTACTTGGGCACAATTGCATGTCCAAAGAAAAAAATCATAGACATGCAATTGCCTGCAACACAATCACATTGGATGGTGCATCATAACGTGCCCAAGGAACAACTCCAGTCATTCTCTGCTATATACAGGGATGAACTGTCAAAAATAATTAAATCATCCAAATCAATAACATGTATGCTAGATCCTATACCATATACCAGGTTGCTGAAAGAGATGCTTCCTGAAATTATAGATCCTCATACATAGTATTATTAATTCATTATTGGTGTTAGGATATGTCCCAAAACTTTACAAACTGGCTGTTATCAGACCCCTTACTAAAAAACACTTGATCCCAGGGAACTGGTAAATTACAGACCCATTTCAAATTTACCTTTTATTTCAAAAATACTGGAAAAGTGTTGTCTTCACAGACATGTTCCTTCCTGAAACAAATGTTATATGTAAACATTTTCAGTCAGGATTCAGACCACATCATAGTACAAAGATTGCTCTCATCAGAGTGACAAATGATTTGCTCTTGTCGGCCGATCGTGGCTGCATCTCTCTTCTAGTGTCACTTGACCTTTGCGCAGCCTTTGACACTGTTGACCACAGCATTCTACTAAACAGACTTCAAAATTATGTTGGCATAAATAGAACTGCACTGGCATGGTTAAAATCATGTCTATCTGACCGATTCCAGTTTGTTGCTGTGAGTGAAAAGGTGTCATACCAATCACAAGTTCAGTATGGCATACCACAGGGCTAATAAATTCAGACAAAACAGAAGTTTTACTTATTGAACCAAAATCTTCCACACAGAACAACCCAGAACACTGTCTCATTCATTTACTCACTGTCTCACTCATTTACTTACTCTTAATGGATGCTCTTTGAAGCCTGCTTCATTAACCAAGAATCTGGGGTATCATTTTTGATAGCAGTTTGTCCTTTGAAAACCACATTTTCAATATTTGTAAAACTGCATTTTCCCATCTCAAAAATATATCAAAACTATGACACATGCTCTTTTAGTCAGACACTGAAAAATTAATTAATGCATTCATGACATCAAGGCTTGATTCTTACAATTGCAAGCAACCTGGTGGCTTCCCTGCAGGATTAATATAAAAACTCCAGCTGGTTCTCATGAGAACGCGAGGTGTAGTGGTTAACAGCCTGGTGCAAAGCCAATAACCTGTCTCTGAATATGGACAAAACTAAAGAGATGGTTGTTGACTTCAGAAGAGCACAGAATGACCCCTCTCTGCTAAACATTGGTGGCTCCTCTGTGGAGATTGTCAAGAGCAACAAGTTTCTTAGTGTTCACTTGGCAGAGAACCTCACCTGGTCGCTCAACATCAGTTCTATAACAAAGAAAGCCCAGCAGCACTTGTACTTTCTGAGAAGACTGAGGAAAACACATCTCCCACCCCCCATCCTCACCACAGTCTACAGAGGGACTATCGAGAGCATTCTGTGCAGCTGTATCAGCCTGGTTTAGAAATTGCACCATCTCGGACCGCAAGACCCTTTAGAGGATAGTGAGAACAGCTGAGAAGATCATCAGAGTCTCTTTTCCTTCCATCACAGACATTTACACCTCACGCTGCATCCGCAAAGCCCCCAGCATTGTGGATGACCCTCCAAACCACTCTCACACACTCTTTTCCCTCCTGCTGTCTGGTAAATGTTACCAAAGCATTCGGGCCCTCACGACCAGGCTATGCAATAGTTTCTTTCCCCATGCTATTAGACTCCTCAATACGTAGAAACTGGATCTGAAGGAACACACACACACCTAAACACACACAACTGTGCATCCTCCACCCTGCAATTATACTTAAATATACCAAATTATATCAAAATAATTTTGCTACTGTTAAATTTTGCTGATTACCTACAAGGCTCTGAATGGTGTAGCTCCTCAATACCTAAGCAAGCTCCTCTCTTATTACAGTTCATTGCATTCATTGTTATCTGAAAAATCCGGCCTTTGATAATACCCAGAATTTCAAAATCAAGTGCTGGTGGTAGATCCTTTTCGTATTTGGCACCCAAACTCTGGAACAATCTTCCCAGTACTGTCCGGGAGGCAGATACATTATGTCAGTTTAAATTGAGATTAAAGACCCACCTCTTTAATCTAGCCTACACTAGCCCTTTTTCCCCAGCTATACACCATTGGAGTTTTGGTTACTTGCCACTGTCCCCCTGTTGGCTTGCTTACTGGGAGACTGCCGACATCTAACTTAGCTTAGGGTTTTGTAAATTGTTAAAATTGCTTCTAGCAATGTGATATAATTACATTCCAAAAGACTCTTCTATTTTGCTACTCCTTTGTTTCAAATTGTCTCCCATTCTCCTTCATTGTGCCATCTTTAGGTGCATTTATTGTATATATTTTATGTGTGTATTTTACTTTGTGTTGTGTGTATTTCATGGTACTATTGCAAATCCCTTATACCCCTGTCCCATAAGATGGTATCTTTTTAAATCCCATCTCCATGTAAGCTGGAACAGCTATCTTGCTTAATGATTTTGTAGTTTTATTGGTTCACTCACGCTTTTTTTATCACAAATTATTTGCAGTAATATAATGTTCTGTTCTTTATTATAATTCTTTTTAATTATATGTAATATAATAAAATCACATGGATGTTAAAATCACCAACAGTTAAGACTTCTTAACTTCAACTGTGGCCAGTATTACTTCTGATAAAAAAGTCAGCAAGTCTGTGTGGTGCCCTCGATTTATTATTTACACTAGATTAAGTTATATTGAGCACAAGTATTTTAAAAGAATTAAAATCTTTTAAAAGACCTCTGGGTAACTAAATATTCCTATAAAGTGCAGCAACACCTCCCCCTTTGCCTTTTGGATGAGGCTCATGCTTATATCAATAATTTTGGAGGATAGACTCATTTAATGCAACCTAATTGTCTCATTGTAGCCATGTTTCTGTCAAACAGAGCACATCTAGTTTATGATCTGGGATTCTTTCATTAACAAAAAGTGCTTTTGTAGTGAGAAAACTAAAATTCAGCAAACCAAGCCTTATTTGTATGTTTGTAATATGTTTTTTAATTAGTTTATCATTAATTAAATTGTAATTGAATTGTTTACAGTCTTTGTACAGTCATTTAAGTCTTTGTATTTACCAGTCTGGAAAAATACAAATATTTTGATTTTTAGGTAAAAATCTGTGGGTAAAAACAGTCTGACATGTATTTCATCACTGTGATAAGCAGGTAGGGGCATTGTAACATGTAATAATTTCTTTAAATGTATGTCCCCCAATCATACTTAATTCTACAATCACACAGGAAAGGAAAACTGATAAAAACTAAAAAAACAAAATTAAAAAAAATAAAGGAATAAAATAAAAGGCAACCCAAAAGCACCACAGTGTTATGTGTGTTATTTCAGACATGACTGAAATATTTCTGAGAGTACAGACATGCATCTGTGTTTTTCTTCAATTTTCTCAATCCCATAAAGACTAAATTTACAGATTGTAATGTAAAATGTTAAATGAATGTATTCGTGTTTTACATCATGAAGTGAACATGACTTACACAGTTAGCACTGACACTGTGTTAGCCAGAGATTTTTGTAATCAACTGTATGTTTGTTTACAAGTGGTGACCCAAATGGCTCATATAAATAGCCCCTTAGGTCAGCATAAGGTCAATGTATTATGGACTATCATGGGAAATCATGGGAAAGGTCCCATGATGTGCCAGGAGAGATAAGGGCCCTCCCACCAACTATAGACTGGGCAGCCATAGAGAAGCGTACCCCAGCCCATGAGGGAAGCGCCCATCATAAGAATCCTGTGACGACATAACGCTCCTAGAGTGGGACCCAAAGTGATCAGGGTCTAAGCCACATAGAAAGGGTACGAAGCCCTCGGCGTGTAACCCTTACCACCCTTAGCGGGTGGATTTTGGGATAACCCATTTTCCTCAACCAAGAGTGGGACCCCAGGTGAGAAACCGGGATCTGAGCCACATAGAAAAGGTACGAAGCCCTCAGCGCGTAACCCTTACCACCCCTAGTGGGTGGATTTTGGGATTAACCCATCTTTCCTTAGCCAGGACTGACATAATGTCATGTGCAGCAGGCCCAATGGAATCACATTGGCCACTGCTGCCATGAGTCCTAAAAGCCTCTGAACCTGGAAGACTGTCAGGTGCCAGCCTAGTTGAATGCTGCTCACAGCAGCAAAGGATCGACTCCACACATGCAGGAGACAATTGTGCCCGCATCATAGTGGACTCCCAAATTACCTCTACAAACGTAGTTCTCTGGACAGGAGAAAGCATACTCTTTTTGGGGTTGAGTCTCAGCCCTAAGTACCTCCAAAGGAGACAGGGCTGCATCCACACACTTCGTGAAGGTGTGAGGCAATAGGGCTAGGCCGAGTCAGCTAGCATGCTCCACTCCCAAACAAACTACACACACATCGTGTCACCCGCCGTGATACAGCGTGGGCAGAGTGGCACACACTTCTAAACTTTTTTTTTCTCTTCTGCTTTCTGAATACTAGCTGCTTCCTAGCGCTAATATCTTCTTCCTATCTTCTAATATCTCTTGTCTGACTAACGTGCAGACAAACGGGCTTCCTGAAGACAAGAAAGCTGATGATGTATTTTGCAAGCGTCTTTTAAAGGCATTGTGGCACGCAATGCTACGTCACATGACCTTGACCTGTTTATAAATAGGCCTGATTTTACATGTGTTCAGACTCAGGTGCACCTGAAGTGCGTTCCCCATAGCGTCAAGCTGACGCAGCGTCAAGTTCCCTCGAAAGGGAACTGTAGATTATAGCAAGGCAGGACGGGTGTGTAGTTTTCCTCTGAACACCCAATGACATTTAACTCAACATCTGACAGGTCAGACTGTCCTCACATTCACAGCGCAGGGGCTTAGCTGAAACCAATTCATCAGTCTTATTTTACTGTTTTACATATACATCCCAATGACAGAGTACACTGCAATCTTTATATATTTAAGCATTTTCTTTTTAACCCTATATGCCTAAACACCTGCTAACTTTAATGCTGTGTAAATAAAATAAACTGTTTGTATTTTTTATTAAAAAATTACCGTGATTGGGAAGGGATCTTTTGGGTTCACTTATTTTCATAATAAAAACATTATGTCGTGGTTCATTAATTTGCCACGACATATTAACTTGTGGGAACGTGTCGTGGCCAAAAGATCAGTTTGTTGAGTGAACGACATACTTATGTCGTGGTCACGTAATGTGAAGTGGTCCCCTCAAGATCCTATGATGAGGAGACAGCAATAGACAACGATAGCTACAAATGAACAAGATAATTATTGTTCATCAATATGTATATGTAAGAGGTTAGTTTTAAATGTATTTTATACTGTGTACACAGACGCCATTTGACCATGCTTGAGCTCACGGAATTCGTACGTATTTTATGAGGTCAGTGATAAGTGTAAATTCTTGCGATGTGAAACGTACAACAGTTTATGATTAAAACGGACAATAAAGCCCTATGTCTAACAGCAACATCACTGTAAGAGACACAGCAAACTCAAACCACAGTAGCGGCAGCTAGTTGTGGCATGATTTTCGAGAGCTAGTCAGATTGTATGAAAGGCTGTCCTAGGAACCAAAGCTGTTGCACACAAACTGATTTACAGTGTTCACACAGGTAGACGATTTGGTGATCAAACATCTCTGCATGGTTGTTTATGCTCTATATAATGCTTTTTGTGCCTTGTTGTAAGTACATTTGTATGTGTATATGTTATTGGCATTGGCATTCGCCATTTTATTATACTGTATCACACGCATCATATGTTTACATTAATACCGCGTCATTATACAACTATATCATGTCTATTTGCATTGATTAGGTTGTATCAAAATAGGTTATCAAATGCAGCGTATTAATACTGCTATTGCCTGTTACGTTCTCAGTGTCTGAGGTATGATTATTTTGGGGTCTTCATTAAGTCATGTCCGTTACTTTTGATTAATTTTAGTAACCTTTACTTAATTCTGACAGACCCTGATCGGCATTTCTGGTGACATATTTGTTCTCCAGGTACTGCACAATCTGCTAAAGCACTAATGCAACGTGGGCTGTTTGTGGGTGCTACGCTGGCCAGTTAAATAAACCGAGGTAATGCTGTACTGTAAAACTATATTTTTATTAAAACATATGTAGAGCTACATATAGGATGTACATAAAATGTTTCTGTTTTTATAAATACAACATTTGTGGATGTTGCAAAGTCAGTCAGATACCTTCTGATTCGTTATCAAAGTAACGTCTTAGACATGAGGAATGTAACTTTTTTTTCCTTTTCTTTCCTTGTTACTCCAGACTGAAGAGATATAATCCAACATCTGGAAAAAGTGCTCTCAGTAGCTAGAACTGTATCTGAGAAGCAGCAGTTTATTACAGACGTGATTTTTCATGTGAGATGAGCTATTGAGGGCATGTATTAAATTAATTAAATTAATACAGAAACTGCATTGAGGTAGTACAAGTGTGAAAATGTTTTGAATAAAATTTTGAGAACACTGTTACAAAAATATATATCAAAATAAAATGGAATCATGATTTTATACTCTGTAATCATTACATTTCAAACTACAGTACTTAAGTACAAATAGCAATTGATGTGAGAACTAAGAATAAAGCTTGTTGTACTATAAATTGTCACAGTACAGTTTATTAATGTATTTTTGTAGGTTTTCATTTCAGTGGTTGCAAAGCAACTTTAAAAGCAACTCTCATTTGAAGATACACTGCTAAATCAGTGCTTCTTAAGTCCATAGCTTTCAAAAGAAAAGGTAGGCTACAGAACATTATCTGCATTGTGACTGTGCTCACTAAATCCATTGTCAATCATGACATTAGTTTCACAAGTTGACATCACCTCTCATGACATAATCTGGCATTGATTTTCTTTTTTCGAGTACTAGAGAGATCACAACATAAGTCACAGAAAGCACAGAACTTTTAAAGACATTTAAACAACAAACACCCTCTTCCAAAATGTAAAAAAAATGTAGAACTTCACTATAAAACTCTCTTTGATATATTTAAGCATTTCTCTGTAAGTTTGGATACATTTTTACATGCATTACTTTATTTGTTTGCATGCATGCAAAGATAAATATGCAGCTTGTTGAAACTACCTATTATAGCCTATAAATATAGAAGTACATATAGGCTATACATAAAATGCTTTTATAGACGGCGTTTGTGGGTGCTGGGAATTAAGACGTGTGATGAAAATGTGTGATGACGTTGTAATTAGTTATCACAGTAATGCTGCAATATCATGAAAAAAAGATGTTTCCTATGGTTAGACAGATTTTTTGTAATTATTTACAATTATTTTACATTATTTTTGTAATTATTATTTTTACAGATTTTGTATTTTGTAATTATTGTAAAGCATTTAATTTAAAAACATTTATTTATTATTTATTTATATATTTTATATGTATGTAAAATAATTATACATTCATGTGGTATGATTTTTTATAACTTTAAATACTTCTGCATACTTATATTTAACCTCTTCTTTAATGTCTTCTATATACATCTATTCTTCAGTGCTGTTGAACGTATAGAAAACTATTCTTTGGCCATATGCTCATCATTCACCTGAGTCGTGGTCACAAGAAAGGATGTCGTTCTCTCATGATAAGAAGTCATGGCCACGAGAAAGGATGTTGTCTCCTCATCATAGGATCTTAAGGAAATCACTTCACAATTACTTAACCTGGTGTTACTGGTTTATGCTGACATGGAAGAGTACTGCTGAGCTGAGAATTAATACCACTTTCTGAGTACAGCGTTGCGCTATAATCCTACATTGATCATTCAGTCCAAACTCTTATAAACTTTGTACATTGACATGCGTAGACAGCACAGATGTCCATCTAGTTTTTGCACAGGAGCATTATATAATTAGTGATGCTAGTAGTAAAAATAGACCTAGTAGCTATGCTTGAGGACCTTGTGTTAGTATAAAAGCTAAAAATAATCTTGGATACACTTTACAGAGCAAAGCAGAGCTTTTATTTCATACTTGCTCTGTTCAGCATAAAACACTAGCATAGTGCTTAATGAATACTGCATAGTACAGGCTAAATACTGACTGCTATTTTTTAAGCAAGAAGCAATTTACATACTATGTTTTGGACATAAGTTCTGTGTACCATTATGTTTCACACAGTTTATTTAACTAACAAAAGGAATTTTGTTAATAATTTAATTTACTCTGTGCTGTCCTATGTATATAAAATGTTACAGGAAAATCATATTTATTCTAATTTATTACATTGTCCACAAATACTGAAATTGATGGATATAAAATCTAAATATAATTTTAACATATAATTTTGCAAAAAAAAAAACTTGACATTTCATAAAATAGTTTCTTTGAAGCAGTTATTATCAATTCATTCATCTTTTCATTTGGAAATTCCAGAGTTAGTAGGGACATGAAATCTGACATTTTCTGACACTTGACATAAATTAAAAATTGGGTTAGAATTGTGAAAAGTGCTATAGAAATATTTCTGAATTGAACTGAATTAACTATTTTTTCTTTAGTTTGCTGTTGTAGTGTCCATGTATCAGCCACCTGTGTTTGAGCACACATTACATATAAATGTTACATAAAGTAAATTGCAACAGTAATAATAATATAGTATATAGAGTAAATTATACATAAATACATGCAACTAACCCTAAACCAAACCATAATCCTAACCATACCACACAGACACAAAGTAACAAGGACATCTCAAAATAAGATATAACCAAAATTAATTATCGATAATTATTGCTTTATTTTCCCCATTAGTTACCTATGCATTGAAAACGGCTGTTTTCTTACAATAAACTGGGAGTGTCCTCACTCAGACTTGCACTTATTAATGCAGCAGTTCAGTCCATTTTTCTACTTTCTCTGTTAGACTGCTCCTGTTAATGTGCACTAATAAATATTGAGCTTTTAATGAATTTGCTTTTGTAACCCCTTACAGTTTTATGCAAATCAGCAATTCTTTCTCTTTGGAATTTTGAGATGCTTGTCTCTTGTTAGCATCAGGCATCCTGTGAAGAGCAAAATAGGGCAGTGTGGGAAACCAAAAGTGAGAGTTGCTTTTAAGACCACCTGATTCTCTTTCTCCCCCCACCTTAAAAATAAATACTAAAGTGAAATTCATTGCTTTGGGCATTCAAGATCAACAATGCAGCTTATAATCACCTTATAATCACTCTGACCCTTCCTGTGAATTGTTGGCCATTTGCTTATGACTCAGTCACTGGCCTAAAATGAGTGCCAAAACTTTTGAGTGTGAACCCTTCTTTATCTCTATGAAAATTAAGTGGTCAGAGTGAAATGTTTTGAAGGGATCAAGGGTTGGTGAGACTCCTTGGTCTGGGGTAGGGTTGTTACTTCCAACTGTGTGTTGTTTAAAGTTGTCACCTGAGTGTTTTGTTTCCATTTGAAGGGACCGCCCCTCCAAATGCTTACAATGTTAACTTGAAATCAAACTTGATGATGGCAGGGCCCAGACAGTACACTCTGACGTGTAGATTTGTGTTCATAATTTTCTACAATAAACTTCACTGGAAAGTTTCCAAACAGCAGGATGAAATGAATGAAAAGTTTGTCAGGTATAATAACCCATACCCAAAATCTGGTTCCTGCATTTAACCCATCACCAGTAAGGAGTGAACAGACTGCAAGTTTGCAAATATAAATTTTGTCAGTATGTGTATGACCTGGGAATCAAACCCACAACCTTTGTGCTGCTAAGGCAATGCTCTACCAGTTGAGCTACAAGAATAGAAAGAAAATTTGACTGGGATACCAGGGTTCTAGGAACCCAATACTGCGTGCCAGTTGTAAATTGCGCCCCAACCTGTGCTGGACAAATCTGTCGTAATGACAGATACCTCCATGACTATGGGCTGAAGGAGTGACAACACATCTGAGTGATATTTGCCATCCAATATCTGCAACTGCGCCATGCCCACCTCAGAACTTGGTTCTATAACCAATGTTGAAGTGGTCTCATATGCATTAACCCAAAAGGCGCTACTGCCATCAAGGATGCCATACGCCCCCAGAAAATATTTACGCCTCTGAAAATATTTCAGTGGGACTACCATCGTGCCTCTAAAGAAATCCAGCCAATTCAACATTGATTGAATGCGCTCCTCTGTGATGCATGCTGTCATATTGGCTGAGTCCAACTCCATCCCAAGAAAAGAGATGCTCTGCACCAAGGAAAGGTTGCTCTTTTCCCAGTTGACCCAAAGGACCAATCAATCCAAGTGGTTGAGAACCACATCCCGGTGTGCACACAACTGTTTTCGAGGCTAGGCCAATATGACCCAGTCGTCGAGGTAGTTGGGAATGCATATGCCCTTCTCCCTCAAAGAGAAGACAGCAGCTTCTGTGAAGCAAAGAAAAAGGTCTTAGTCAAGGTAAAATCGAGACATCCTTCAGGTCTATAGCCAGGAACCAATCTAGATGCTGCACACACGTCAGAATGTGCTTCTGCATAGGCATCCTGAAGGGAAGTCTGTAAAGAGTCTGATTCAGGACACACTAGTCTAGTATTGGTCCTCCGTTCTTGTGGACAAGGAAGTAAAGACTGTAAAACCCTGCCTCTATCTCAGCTGGTGGAACAGGTTCGATTGCATTCTTCACCAGAAGAGGAAGCCACAGGGCGGGCATCTGGCAAACAGAATAGCAAAGCAGAACTGAATCATCAGCATGATGGGTTGGGGAGGGTGAGCCACTCCCTCAGATATAAACTTCTGAAACTTCTGAATGCTTATGATACTTTAAGCATCATATAAACTTTTGAAATTCTGAAAGTTACTTAAGGCCCTGAATGGTTTAGCTCCTCAGTATCTGAGTGGCCTCCTTATTACACTTCTTCACATTCACTGGAATCTCAAAATTCCTGTCAGATAATAATACCCAGAATTTCAAAATGTAGTGCTGGTGGTAGATCCTTTTCGTATTTGGCACCCAAACTCTGGAACAGTCTTCCCAGTACTGTCCGGGAGGCAGATACATTATGTTAGTTTAAATCTAGATTAAAGACCCACTTCTTTTATCTAGCCTACACATAGTCCTTTGGATTTATCACACAAATATCTTAATTATTAGGCTACATTAATTAGGTAAACCGGAACCAGAAACACTTCCCTTAGGTACAGATGTACTGGCTCCACACTAAATCTGTCTGTCTTTCATTTCCCCAAGGTCCAGTAGTCAGCTGGATCTGAACTTTAAGACATTTGATGGACTTTTTAAGTAAACTTACCATTATATAGCTACCTACCTATATACCAGCATAGTTAGTTTCTATATTTTGTTCTCTGCATAGTCAGCAGTGTGCTGTTATAGCTGCAATTAGTTATTATTAATTAACATTATGCTTCTGATTTTAACATTACGCTGTTTCTGTTGATAACATTTCTCAGTGCCTGACATACTGTCAGATGTAATTAGACCTGACAGTTTCTTATCAATAAATATTTATAAATCATTATAATCAACTCTCCGTTCGTATTCAAAAAAGTTACAAATTGCAGCTTTAACATGCCAGAGGAGAACTGGCCCTCCTGGTTGAGCCTGGTTTCTCCATCTATACATCATTGGAGTTTTTGTTCCTTGCCACTGTCGCCCTGTTGGCTTGCTTGACTGCTGACATTTTACTTGGCTTAGGGTTTTAAAAATTGTTAATATTGCTTTATAATATATTAATTAATATAGCACAGTCCTAAAGACTACTATTTCACTATTTCTTTTTCACCTACTATCTTTCACTATGCAAATTCTTGTTTTAAAAAATGTTATCTTCTTTCTAAGCACCATCTCCATGTAAACTAGAGAGATGGTGCTTAGAAAGCATACCTACTTCCGCTCTAGTTGATTCAGGAGCCGCTGGAAACTTTGTATCATACGAATTCATGTATCATATGAATATGAATCTAGTAATGCCTTTCAGCTTATCTAACAGCCCAGTAGTTCAGTATTTCAGTCCTTCATGAATGATGTTTTCCGTGACATGCTGGATAAATGGGTGATTGTATATATTGACGACATTCTAATCTACTCAAGGTCTTTCAAGGAACAAATTAAGCACCTCCAAGCTGTACTTAAGCGGCTGATTCAGTTTCAACTCTACGCCAAGGAAAAAAGTGCGAGTTTCATCAGACCAGTACCTCATTTTTGGGTTATGTCATTAGTCAAGAGGGTGTTGCCATGGATGACAAGAAGGTTCACTTTACAAGAAGGCTGAACGAAATTATGATGTTGGCAACCGAGAACTTTTACCACTTTTACCATGTAACATGTACTGCATTAATTGACAAACCACCAAGACACCCAAACAGTTACCTGCAGGCCTGTTGCAACCATTACCCACTCCTCAAAGATCTTGGTCACATATCACCATAGATTTATCACAGATCTACCCAATTCTCAAGGAAATACAATCATTCTTACAATCGTTGATCGATTTTCCAAGGCCTGCAGATTAATTTCACTACCTAAGCTCCCTACTTTCCTGGAGACAGCGGAACTATTTCGTAATGTTACTCTTACCAAAGAGTTCCACTGGACTCATCCAGGAAAGCCAGCCCCTCGACCTCGCGGTAGGCCCCTGCGCCGCTTTCCTCCTCACTTCAGAAGCCATTGTGAGTGAATTGATTTAACATTTACACCGTATGACAGTATTAAATCTAAAGTATGGGCAATAAGCGGGTCCTGATTGTGAAACTGAGTTTAAATGTATTTGAAAGCCAATCCTAATGCATCTTTTTTATTATCCACATGGATGTTGAATTCACCAACAATTAAGACTAGATCTGTGGCTAATACTACTACTGATAAAAAGTCAGCAAATTCTTTGATAAAAGAAAAGAATCTGTGTGGTTCCCTGGTGGCCTATATACAGTAGCCAGCTGAAATGGCTCAATTTTTTACTTTCACTTGATCAAGATTTATTGATCACCATTACTTCAAAAGAATCATATCTGAAATCAGACCTCTGGGTAACTTAAAAAAAAATTCCTTTAAAATGCAGCAACACCTCCCCCTTTTGGATTAAGTTTATGCTTGTAACAGTAATTTTAGACTCCTTTAATGTAATATAATTGTTTCATTTTAGCCATGTATATGTCAAACAGAGCACGTCTAGTTTATGATCTGTAATCATATCATTAACAAAAAGTGCTGTTGTAAAGAGATATTCAACAAACCAAGCTTTATTAATTGGTTGTCTGTATTGCAATTTTTTTTTATTAGTTTAACATTGATTAAATTGCCATTTAATTGGTTACAGAGTTTTTTTGTATTAACCAGCCTGGGGATACAGACACAATCTCTATACTATTATATTTAGGTGATTATGTGAGTTGTAAATTATGTGTCTTCTGTGATGTGCGATGACTGTGCAGACATTTGATTAAAGCAGTCTGTCTGCTTCCTGACCTGGGCCCCAGTTTTTCAAGTATTTGTAGTATTAATTGCAAGACTATGTGCCAGATTTCTAGATAGAAGAATTGCACCACCCCAGGAGGGATGGAGGTCGTCTATTTTCAATCAGTCAGATCTACCCCAAAAACTTTTCCAGTTATGAAAAGGTATGAAAGTTAGGTATGAAACCTATATTATTCTCAGAACACCACTCAGATGTTGAGTAATGACAGTCTGCTATGTATTTCATCACCACTATAAGCAGGGAGGGGTCCAGAGCATATTGCAGTGTTGGACATTGTACTAGCAATATTATCTTTAGTCATCTCCGACTGATTGGGATAAATATAATTTGTGCTGATGGTATAATAATCTTACTAAATCTTACTTAAATTTAGATTTAGCCAGCATATTTAAATTTGCTTTGATGTTGGGAGCTATGGTGGCTGGTGCCTCTATTTTCACGTTTCATACAACAAAATCTCTTATAACTAGGGCACTTTCAACAGGTGTCAGGTTGCTTGTAAATATATTCTGACTTACCACGGTTGTTTTATGAACTCAAAATAAATGAAATGCAGGAGAGAAAAGACAGTAAACACAGAAGACTAACCGGCAACCATGTTGCCAACAGAACTGCATTATCTGTACTGGATAACAATCAAAAGCTATCTGCTATCTGTTTAATATAATATAATCAATATAGCAACAAATTAAATTGAACAAATTGGACACCAGGGAGTAGAGAAAAAAGAGTGTTGGGAAGATCTTATAAAGTAATTAAGTTTTAAAAGTTATTAAAAGCTTTTAGATAAACCCAGCTGTTCTCATATACTGCATCAATGACGGCTGTGACACTAGCACAAAAAATTCTGTTTTTTTTGTCTCACATTTGACGCAGATCGGAATTTGTTGCACATGTGTAAACACAAATATATGCACTATATTAGATTTTTCATATCCGATCTGAGCCACTTTCAAATGTGGATTTAAATCGGATACATATCTGATATCCAGACATCCGACCTGCGTCTAAACACACATCTGATTCACCTTGGCTATGATGTCACTGTTCCACGACGGATGAGGCATATGTGTAAACAGGTGGGGCAAAAAAACGGATATGGACTTAATACTGGATCTGAGCATTTAGACTTAAAGTGTAATGGTACAGCCTATGATGCTGTACCATTACAAAACTTTTGTGTTTTGACACAAAAGTTATATGCACATAAATATTTCACTCATTGAAAATTTCACTCATGTTTATGCTCATAATGATTCCTTGGCTCATGTTGATTCCAACATACCTTATGACAATTTTAGGTTATGAACATTTTTCTGCCATTTTGAATTTTCCAAAAAACTTTTTTAAAAAGTTAGTTTTAAAAAAGTTTTTGTCCAATTTGCACAAGATTTGGTAAGTAGCATCTAGAGACACCTGACAAAAAATTATAGAATGTCGATACCCCCTTTCTCATATACCGCATCAAAGAATCTTTCGGTTAGCACATAATAATGGATATGAGGCTGCATACTGAACAACAAAATGTAAAATGGTTGATACTTAAAATGTCCCATCATGGACCATTGATATTGTTTGACTCAGTATGTCTTAAGGAATCTAAAGAGTTCTAAATCATTTTTTATCTCTGGAACAGTAGGTGGTGCTGTGACAAAACTGTGCATGTTCCCTTAGGACATGCCTGTGATGACAAAGTTTCACGTTTCATAGTTCCAAGTTTCATGCCACATACTCGAGAGTGGAAAAATAAAAAATAAAAAACTAACAATAACAATATAGCTGCAAGCAATGATGCAGGGCCAATCCCCTGAAGGGGAACCAGAAGTAGAGGAAACACAGCAAGCACAATACATAAAATATGTACAACAAAGATAACAATCACATCAAAGTGCATCCTAGTGAACAGTCTAAGCCTCTACAATGTCAATCTCAAAGTACAAAATACTCTTCAGAATTTATTTATAAATTAACCGCGTGTTAAACTTAAATTCAGATTAGATCATTCTAAAAAACAGATAAGAGTACAGGCAATTTCCACACCATCTACCAAAGAGAGCTTTTGAAGCAAGAATAAGCACACATAAGCATTACTTGGCACATTGACCAATTAACACAGTAAGGTAACTTAACTGTTAATGTAGCATACTGTTGACCTCATAGCAAAAGAGCTCCATTGCAAAGAATGGCAACTGATTAGCATGCTAGCCAATTAGCAAGCTCAGCTAACTAGCATAAGAGAGTCCTACCTCCAGTAGTTACTGACGAACCTCTTAATATTCAATCGTTATGTGTGTTTAAAACACCACGCTCTGTAGTAAATTTACTGTAATGTACACAAGTGCATGATAGTTCATGTTGTATTTATGGCATTAGTTCTAGGCAACAAAGTAACTTTAATACAGTTATAATTTAATACAGTTATAGGGAATGGTAGTGAATATCAAAAATCAGTTCAGTCATTTCCATGGGGCTCGGTCCAAAGATTAAATGAGCCATGTTTGTACAAAATTGTGCAAAATTTGTAAGAGTAGCCAAATGATTGTCATATGCTTTAAAATAATAGATTAACAAAATTGTGGAAAATGACAGTTGACATACAATGACAGAGAAAAAAACAATTTCAGACAAAGTATGCAAAGGTTATAAGCATTCTGGTAGAAAATGTTATATCTTATGAACACTAGGTGGTGATGTGAACTTCTCATGTACCTTCAGGACATGCCATGAAGGACCCTTACTGAATTTTGTGCCGATATGTCAGATTGTTTAAAAGATATCGCAATTTATAACAAATTTCAAAATGACAACAAATGGTTCATCAGTTCCCAGCAAAAATTGGCAGATTCGGCATGACCCAAAGAATCCATAGACACCAAGATCATTTGAAAAACCTGAATACTGTACTTTACAAAATGGCCACTACTGTAAAGGGTGGAGTCTTAATGTAACATATGGAATGTGATGATTATGATGAGACAAATCAGACGTACTACTTTTTTAGATCAGAGGGTATATAGCCATTTGAAAATTACATTTTGAACTGGTTGTGGTGCTGTAGAGTTGGTCCTACAGACCGCAAAGTTTGGTCAGATTACTACTGAGGACCACCACTACAAATGTGCCAAATTCCTTTATTTTCCTATGTTTGGTTCATAGGGCTACCATAGACTGCCTTCAGAGAAGAATAATAATACTAACAATCAGGGCTGGACTGGGACACAAAATCAGACCTGACATTTTGGCCCAGACTGCCACACTACATATGATCACAATAACCATTCACCTTTGCCCATCCTTGAAAATGTATAATAACTCCTATTCCATAAAAACACTAAAGCCAAATGATAGGATAAAGTGAGAGTTGACACATTAAATACCTCTAGAAAATGTAATTTATTAATATAGTAAAACTGTATAATCCACAATTATGAATCCTAAAACAAGCTATGACATCCATCTTGTGTATGTCTGTGCACTGTATAAAACCCAAATTACAAAAAGTTTATATAACTATTAATTAACTGGACAATAAATATTTAAAAAGTTGACTTAACAAGTGAAATTAAGTTTACAAGCGCAAGTTTACAAGTGCACAGGCTGGTTTGGAGGTTGGAGCATGCGTGCTGTGACATTCAAACTTTGGCAGTCACATGGATTGAAAGGGCCATTTTCATTGTCAAGCAAATGTGAAAGCTTGAGATCACTACAACTTCATAGTTTAGAGTATGTATGTATCTTTATTACATTTATTTGATTGTTAAAATGTTTGTAACATATCAACATGTTCATAAAGTGTTGGTTACAATGTGCAAATATTTGTACTGTTTTGTACAGTTTTTATTAATGCCAATAAAATGAATTGAATTTATAATTAAAGTCATATTTCAGTCATTTAGTATCACTGAACAAGCTTATTGTTTTAAAACAAGTTTGCACGGACACTCAAGGAATTAAAAAGGTAACTGAGACTTAATGTTTCGCAATCCTGGCTTTATTTCCCGCAGTTAAGGGAAATAATGTCAGATTTGTCACATAGTCCCATGTCAAAATCTAATCGTGTTCATGAAGTAAGATATGCTGTTCCAGCTATCATGGAGATGGCATTTAAAAAGATAACATCTTATGGGACAGGGGTATTAAGGGATTTGCAATAGTATCATGAAATCCACACAACACAAAGTAAAATGCATATATACAATGGAAGACAAATGGGAGACAAAGGAGTAGCAAAACAGAAGAGTCTTTTGGACTATAATTATATCATATTGCTAGAAGCAATATTAACAATTTACAAAACCCTAAGCTAAGTTAGATGTCAATAGTTTCCCAGAAATTATTTGAGTGACTTGTGTTAGGTTAACAACTTGGTCCAAAAGTTAAATAGACTCAAAAAAGGTGTGAAGCAAGTTGCCTTAAAAATTAAGTGAACTTTTTTATAGAGTGTGTTTGAGGGAGAAAGAGACTTGACAAATTGTTGATCAGATCACAGTTTTCCATACTATAGCAGGGGACTCTGCTTTTTTTCTCGCTGACACTCTCCACTCTCTTACTGACACTCTTCTCATCTGGGGACATGAGGAGAGACTATGGGGTGAGTTTTTGATAACACAATGAAACCAGATACAGTATTATTCTCTGATAAAGAGCCACACAAAGCTGCATTGGTCTAACAATACCATAAAGTAAATGGTCATAAATGTAACAAGCCAAACTCACATAGTCACAGAGCAATGTGTACAATTATATTATTGTAGTGTTGTGTTATCACCACAGTTTTGTGGTTTTGGGGTATCTACACTTATTACATGTTTTGAAAACAGTTCTGCTTACTGCTGGCTCTACACTCACATCTCTCTCCCTCCTTATCCTCCTCGCTGTCTGTCTAAAGGGCTTGTTTTTTTGCGCATTTTCTCTGCACCTCCCTTGCGTTTCTTCTCCATCTCTCTCTGACTGTTTTGAGAGATGCACGCTGAAGCTGCACACTCGCACAGAGCCGAAAAAGGGGAGTTGTTTAAAGATGTGTTTGGGTCAGCCCAATGTCACATAAGAAAAGACCTCATGGGCTAAATGTCTCATGGGCTGGTCTGTCTGGAAAAAAATCAGCAGCTGAAATACATTACACTGCCACAAAGACCCCAGCGCCATCAATGAATTAAGCATATAAAAGAGAGCAACTTATATACAAGTTTTATGGGCCGATTGAGGTCAAGCCCACCAAGGGCACAAAGAGAAATAATTGTGAATATCACTGATGATGAATTTTGAAAAATTGGCTTTAAAAACATAAAACAATTTACAGCAATATGAAATTTTTGACCAATATGTGGGGCTGTCACCAAATTGTTGAGACAATCAGGGTGTGGTAAGTTTCAAGTGTGATGTCAATATGGCAAAGCGTTGTTGAGACAGCCTTAGATCATTTTTGGCATCTAGCCATCTAATATCTTGATTTGTGCTTTACATATAATGGCTTAACCAACCGTCTGCTAGCCATCATGTCACAGACGTCACATAATTTACAACACATAGAATCACCTAAATATCATAATATAGAGATTGTGTCTGTCCCCCGGAACTGGTAAATACAAAAAACCTGAAAACAATTAAATGGCAGTTTAACCAATGTTAAACTAATTAAAAGACACAATACAGACAAACAATTAATAAAGCTTGGTTTGCAGAAAATTAGATCTCTCCCTACAAAAGCACTTTTTGTTAATGTGATGTTATGTGATCACATATCATAACCTAGATGTTAAATGACATTGTTAGACATTAAATGAGTCTACATTAGATTAAATGAGTCTATCCCCCAAAATTACTGTTATAAGCATGAACGTTATCCAAAAGGCAAAGGGGGAGGTGTTGCTGCACTTTATAGGAATATTTTTAAAGTTACCCAGAGATCTGATTTTAGATACAATTCTTTTGAAGTTATGGTGCGCAGTATAACTTCATCTGGCGTAAATGAAAAATCGAGTTTGTCATTTCTACTGGCTACTGTCTACAGGCCATGAGAGTACCACACAGACTTTTTATCAGTAGTAGTATTGGCCACAGATCAAGTCTTAATTGTTGTTGATTTTAACATACATGTGAATAATAAAAAAGATGTATTGGGGTTGGGTTTCAAAGACGTTTTAAACTTGATGTTTCACAATGTGTCAGAACCCTCTCATTGTCGTAATCATACCTTAGATTTAATTCTGTTCTATGGTGTAAATGTTGCTGACATTGATGTTCTGCAGCAGAGCAAAGATTTCAGATCATTATCTGGTTTCCGGTATAATGTATTTAACTATGGTTCAAAATCAGCTCCTTGCTACAAATACAGTAGAACAATAACTTCTGCCACTAAAGATTGTTTTATTATCTACCTGAACTGTCTCAATTTCCTAGCATAACATACAACTTGGAAAACCTTGATAGCACAACAAAAAACATAAACTCCCCTTTCTCCAACACCTTAGACAAAATTGATTTTCTAAGGTAAAGATAAAGGACAGCAGCCCAACGCCATGGTATAATGAGCATACCCACACCGAAAAAGAGTAGCATCTCTCTTCTAGTGCTACTCGACCTTAGCACAGCCTTTGACACTACTGACCACAGTATTCTCTTAAATAGGCTTGAAAATTATGTTGTTATAAATGGAACTGCACTGGCATGGTTTAAATCATATTTATCTGACCGATTCCAATTTGTTGCTGTGAGTGGAAATGTGTCATATCAATCACAAGTTCAGTATGCATTACCACTGGGCTCAGGGCTTGGCCCTCTGCTTTTGACCCTGTATATGCTACGTCTGGGAGCAATTATTAAGAGACATGGAGTTAGTTTATTGTTATTCTGATGATACTCAGCTGAACATTTCTTCAAGGCCTAACGAGACACATAAATTCACCAAAATAACATAGTTGATATCAAAACTTGGATGACTAGCAACTTTCTACTACTAAATTCAGACAACCAGGGAAACTTCCCATAAGAACGAGTTACTGGCTCCACATTAATTCTTTCTGTCTTTCATTTCCCCAAGGTCCTGGGGGAGGTCTGGATGGACCAGATGGTGGGGGAAAGGATGGACTTCTTTATTAAACTTACTATTATCTACTTACCTACCTCAAACCTAGTTAGATTTTTGTTCCCTGCTTAGTCACAGCAGTGTGATGTTATAGCTGCAATTAATAACATTATGCTTCTGTCGTCATGTCTGTTTGTAACATTCCTCAGTGCTTGACATATTTGTCACAACATCAGACCCCACAGTTTTAAATTAATAAATAATTATAAATTATTATTATCAGCTCTTCGTTTATATCCAAGAAAGTTACAAATTGCAGCTTTAATGTGCCAGAGGAGGCTGGCACAGCCTGGCTCTCCTGGTTGTGTCTGGTTTCACCCAAGGTTTTTTTTGTCTTTACATTGGTTTGCTTATTGGGAGACTGCTGACATTTAACTTAATTTAGGCTTTTGTAAATTGTTAATATTGCTGCTAGCGAAATGACATAATTACAGTAATAAAAGACTCTACTGTTTTGTTATTTCTTTGTCTCCAATTCTCTTTCATTGTGTAATTTTCAGGTATTTGTATTGTGTATATTTTGTGCCTCAACCAAGAGGTCATGCATTTCCTCTGCTCCTATTATCAACAGTGCCAATCGGATTGGAGTAGGTTTCTGATTTTGGGCAGAATATGCTCAGAATTCTCATGTTAAACCTGCCACTGATATGACACTGTTTAAGTGTATCCTGGGCTTTCAACCACCGTTGTTCTCCTGGTCCGGTGAACCCACTGATCTACCCAGTGTCACAGAGTGGCTCCAACACAGTGAGGAGGTCTGGGATTGAGCTCATACTCACCTTCTGCATGCTGTGAGACAACAGACCCTACAGGCAAACTAGCATCGACGTCCCAGACCCCCTTATGCTCCAGGCCAGTGGGTCTGGTTATTCACAAAGGATTTACGCCTTAAACTCCCATGCAAAAGCTCAGTCCCAGGTACGTTGGTCCATTTCAAACTGTAAAACAGATTACTCCAGTTTCCTTTCGATCAGATCTACCTACTAATTATCGTGTTTCTCCCACTTTTCACGTCACTCCTGCAACCTGCTGGTGGTCCGGGTGGAGAGTCGGAGTAGGGGGCCAGGTCTCAATTTCCCCCTATTCTGGTTGATGGCAAGGAGGAATACCGAGTTCATGAATTGCTCGACTCCAGGTGCCGGGTTGATGTTCTCCAATATCTGGTCGATTGGGAGGGGCACAGTCTGGAGGAATGATTGATTAATTATATACACTTTAATCATGAAAGTGTACATAGACAATACACACATACAATAAAAAACACTTTATTTGTTTTACATATACTACATAGCTGGACTTCACGCATCTGCATTTCTTATAACGCCAGAGAAGGATGCTCCTCTAGCTGGGAACTATAACACTGAAACAATATGTATTGTGGAAAGTGATATACATATGACTAAATGTAAGCTGACTATTTTAAAATTTGTTTTAAATGACACACTTCCTGTTGCCAGTGCTGGTACTATGACCGTGACTCACAATAGTCATATTAATGTCATCAGCCCACCACAATGAAAATATTCCGAAAGTTTGACAAGTCGCTCAACGCATGCTGTGTTTATTAAAGACTTTTGTTTCCATTGTTTTGTCATAATTATACCACCGAAGGGGTGCTAAGGGGCATCAAGGTGAAAGTTGTTTGGTTCAACAAGACTGATATACATACCATGTTTCATACAGGTGCATGCATGTATGATATATGCACCATCTTTTTATCCCCTGTGCTAGGGGTCGCTGGTACAGGGGAAATAAAAGGTACATTTAAGATGGGTCTGTAATTTACTAGTTCCCTGGGATCAAGTTTTTTTTTAAATAAAGGGTCTGATAACAGCCAGTTGGTTTTAGAACAAATCCCACCATCAATGATGAATTAGTAATACTATGCAGGATCTATAATTTTAGAAAGCATCTCTTTCAACAGCCTGGTAAGATCTAGCATACATGTTGTTGATTTAGATGTACGTATTTTTGACAGTTCATCCCTGTCTATAATAGAGAATGACTGGAGTTGTTCCTTGAGCAAATTATGATGCACCATCTGATGCAACTGTGTTGCAGGCATTTGCATGTGCACTATTTCTTCTTTGGCAGTATCTTTCTTATTAAAGAAATTTAAAAAATCATCACTGCTATGGTACTCACAAATGTCAGAAGCCACTGTATCAAATAAATATCTAGGGTTGTGTTTATTTTCTTCCAAAAGATTTGAAAAGTAGGCAGATCTTTTGAAACATCAAATATCCCTTTATAATTTTGAATCTTCAGTGTCTTGGCATGATGCTCGCCAAGTTTACTTTTAAGGAAATGAAAAAACTTGCCATAGGCAAATTTGTATGCATAAACTAAATACATCAACATATAACATTGAATAAGGTAATATATTCCAAAACAGAGTTCACTCAACTGCACTCACTCAACCATTTGTAGGGAGACAAACCATGTTAACATGTTAACTGGTAATTGCTGACAGGTATGCTGACACAACGGCTGACTGACATGTAAATTACCACCTGAACTCAATGATACTATACTACAGTTTTATTGTGGATTATTAGCTACTGGTTCAACCATTAAAAAAACTAAAGTAGAACGCACCTACTACAACTTGTTCAAAACAGTAATAATATTGTTCCAGATTCATAATTCTGATAGAATTGCTCAATCAGAATGCACCTTCATTAACTCCTCACTTTCTTTGCATGATATTTTATCAAAGCATTGAATATGAATTCACAAATTTAAAATAATTCCAGAACGCTTTATTAGCTGAATTCATAAGATTACAAAAAGAAACAAATTTAAAAATGTCCTTAAATGTCTGCAAAGAGGAAAAAAGCAGTACAGCATATTTCTGTGCAAACTGTAGTCGTGATGGCACCCATTTTTCTGGCATCCACACTTTGTATTCTTTACACATACGCTACTAAAAATGGTCAAATAAACACAACAGGCCAAGCTAATTACAAAACAGGGCATTTTGCTAAAAGAAAGGATGTACTAAAATAGGTAGAACCTGATACAATGTGCAGGGTGCCATCAATAACTACTGTAAACAAACACAAAGTTTTACATTAAAGAGAGTGGCAGTGATTCACCCATTCAAGGAACAATCACCTCTGTTCAGATTGCTTTAGAGCTAAAGGGAAATGGAGCAGCCCATTCCCACAGTGGTGATGACAAGTCAGACCCTGAGGCACCATTTTTCTCTTAGGTTAAACTTCCCAAAAAAAGATGTATTACAAAGTAATTAACCAGAACAGTTAAAAATGCAGTAAAATAAGCAATTACTAGAAAATAATCTTCTCTCACACACACCACAACATTTTCTACAAATACTTACTGCAGATGTATTACATATAGATCAGCACACTCTACAAGGGCATTTCTGTCCAGCACACAAATATAACCACTCAGATCTTAATAAGGACAGCTAAAAAGCCCTGTACTGGTTTGGTGTTTGAAGTACAAGTGGAGAGGTAGAGTAAAGGAAAAAATGGATATGCATGTTACAGTAGTCTATGTTATTTTTTGCCTTTGCCACTCTTGGCTGTGTTTCGTGGTGGAGTAATGGGTCTGCCAGAACCAAAGCCACCCGCTCCACCATACGAAAGCATCTTCTTCTCTGCCGGTTTCAGAATCTAACAGAAGCAGAGGAAATATTTAAATTCATTAATCAATCAGTGTGTGAGAGGCAAAGTGGAAAATCAACAAAGTTCTGAACACATCACAAATATGTAACAGGTGATATTAATTGTAAACCTTCCCCTTAATACACCCCCCTTAACAGTCATCATTCAGTGCAAATAACAAACATTATTGTAATCATTTAATCATTAATCATTTACAACCAATAATTCAAGATGACTGGATACATAGATGTTATTAAATATCATCAAAAGACTGTAATCACTATAATCACCCAGTAATAGTAGAGGCCATCATAAGAGCACTAACAAACCTGAAATGAACACATGAGCGTTTCATCCACGCTCATCATAGCACCTGCATTGTCAAACTCCCCACAGTAGTTGGGAGCTGAGAAAAGTGTGACTAACTGCCTCTTAGCAAAGAATTCATAACCATCCTCCACCACCTGTTAAGAGAGCAAAGGAGTTATAGTTAAGTCAAACTGCACAAAACTGCTAAAGTTTATGCAACCAACATTAGTGCATGGGGATCAAATTATAAGGCTTGTCATAAGGCATACCGTTTCTGGGTCCAAGCATCCACTTATTTCAAGTACGCCTACTACCTCAAAAGTCATTTAAAAGCACTGGTTATTCATAATCACATAATGGTACTCCAATCGCAGTCGCCATCGTTACCGGCCCTTAATCCTTTTATATAGTTTGATCAGTGGCATCTATAAAGGTTGATCAGAAGAGCCGATAAGATGACGCAAAAACAAGACTTTTTTCCTATGTGTTGTTAGTGTTCACATGGTGCTGTGAAAACAATTAGATCCATTTGCATGTTTTTGCAGCATAGAGCTTTACAACTATTGACAGACATTTCTGTTGAGAACACAAAGGTAATAGCCAGTCAGAGGCATTTAAATTAGTCACAGTACAGAAGAAAGTAGCAGGAGTTTTTAACATGCCCACTGTATGAATGCTTTCAAAGTTAAAGTGTACAAACCCCAGTGGTGGCATTCTGCAGCGTTCATCTGCGACTCAGGATGCTCCTCAATATAATATATCAAGTTACATGATATTTATCCACAGAATGCAGAAAAATAGGGAGTCCATGCAGAATAGCCTGCATTGGTACTCTATTCTACCATATATATAAACCCCTTTTAAATACAGGTTGCAAGGAATTTATATATAAAATAATACAACATGATAAATGGCTTTAAACAGACCCAAAGATTGGTGATCTGGACCGGTTGATACTGCTTCCAGCGATCGAGCCAAAAAACGTTGATCACAGAGCTCTTAATATCACACATTTAAGCTTTTATGTTCCAGCACAGCGTGCTGGACACCAGTATTTAAAAAAAAAAAAAAAAAAAAAAAAAAAAAAAAAAAAAAACTGTCTGGCTGTCTGGGATTTCAGTATTGAGGTAAACGTTAGGATGCTGATTTTTGAGTACTTCTACAGCACACATGTATAGGGTTAGGCTGTTTTCTTTGGGAATCTGATCATCATTGGGTGATCTGATCATCAATCATTTGGAAACGGAGACAGTGATGCATGACTCAAACTTAAGAAGCTGATAAAAGGCAAAAAGGTAGACAAGGAAAAAGCTGACAAGGAGAAAAGCTTTTGGCGCATCAGGCGCGTACTGTACAAATACAAACAGCAGGATCATGTCAACCTTCAGAAAATGAAAATTAAAAGTAGAATAAAACACTAGTACAGTAATACACTGCATGAAAACTGTGGAAAATATTAAAGCAATATTAATATTGATTTTTTTGAAGATTGAAAAGGCTTCTGTTCGCAAATAAATTTGATTTTACTCCAACTTATTTGTTTTCCCAGTACAAGGAATCTCTCCGTGATGCCGACCGTGATAGATTACTGCTACCTCACACATTCATTCCACTAAACCAGGGGTGCCCAGTCCTGCTCCTGGAGAGACAGTGTACTGTAGTTTAGCTCCAACCCTAATCAAACAGTCAAAGCCTTACTATGCAGATTAGAATCTTCCTAATCACTCAGATATGTTGAGGCAAGTTGGAGGTAAACTCTGCAGGACACTGGCTCTTCAGGAACAGGTCTGGCCCCTCTGTGCTAAATGCACCTTTAAAGTGCTTGTTATAGGTTGAGCTGTTAAACAGCACCTGTTCCGACCAGCAGGTGAGACAGCAGGTGAGAAAAGGGTCATTTGATGCATTTTCATGGTTTCCTTCTTCTTTAGTGTTATGTGAACAATGTTGCAAATAACTTTATTAAAACGCCTTTATTATTGACGCTTTCATAACCATTTTAAAACGTTTCCACAAAAATGTTTAACTTGCTTTAAAAAAATAAAAATTTGAATTTATACTACAATTCAAACGCAAGTATTCCAAGGACTGTAGGTATTATTTGTAATTGATAATTGGTATATTCTGTAACTGGTACTTGCTTTTAATCATAGTCAATGCAGAAAACCCACACTCACACAGGTAAGTGGAGGTAAAAAGGATCAGGGCCCGGCTGCATGAAAACCCGCTGGATAAGCAGGTTTCACTTGCATATACTGCAACTCAAACATCCTTTATAAACACTTTGTACTTTTTATTTATATCAGACACAATCATAGCTTGATCACAACTACTATGTTAAACGTTTACGCCACTAATGAGAACATGAATCACTATTGATCACAGAACCAGATTTCCTCTGTGCCGGCTGCAAAGTGACAGTCCATTCCCATTTACACAAAAATTTGCACCCTAAATAGGGCACTTACAGTCACCTACTACTAGCATAGAACAGAGCTAACATGTTGTTTGATATAAACGTATTATTCTTAGAGTAGCTTTGCAAGCACCACTAATATCTATACTATTACTTTTACATTCTTCTTCTGCTGCTGCTTTCACAAATGAACAAAACCCTACATAGAATATATGTTAAATACTGAGATAAGGATTAATTACTGTAATATAATTATTGAATTAGTGATCCTGAATAAAGAGGTTAGGGGCACAAATAAGGTCTGGCCCAGTTAAGTCTTTACTTAGTGCTCAGTATTCTTCTTCAGTTAACATGAAATCAGCCATTGTGTTTGACACTTATGGGAGCTGTGTTACTAAGGGAGCTATGACTTTGTAGCAATGCATAACAGAACTTATGGGAACACTTAAGCGGTTTAGGGGGAAATATTAAGTGACAGCTTTAGGGCTTATTCTTGCAACCATTTTTCACTAAGGGTACCCTATAATAACCTTATAATTAAGTGTTTTCAGAACTTAAGGGTTTTTGTGCAACTGGGCCCAGCACTCTAACTGCTTTTTTGGACAGGTGGGGGAACTCAGTCACCACAGGCAGCATAAAGTGTGTAGGTGACACTTCCTTTGCATGGGTAATCTATTGCGGGGTGTTTCTGAAAAACAGAATGAATTTCTTACCCACTTATTTGCTAAGGTAAAATTTGCTCCCAAATTCTCTCCAAACTGCTCATGTAACCCAATCAAATATACAATGACCATTTGTTGTACAGAGTACTTTAGAAGTCCTGCCCTTCTCATAACATCCTCCAATGTTGGGATCATCTCCACGGAGGCCTTTTCAACACGTTTCAACATGAGCACACCACAGAAACAAGATATTAGAGAGAAAGGTTAACATTGCAACCTATTTTATGCTCACCCATGTGCTTAAACAATAGGGAATTGATTTCAGCCAGGAAAAGGAGGACATCCTTGCGCAAATCACACAAGTGGGATAGGATGTCCCCTGGCACGACTTGCAAGTTATGACCCTCTCAAATTTGAATTACAATAGCAATTACTGTTTGCCATTTCATTTCCTTGGCCCTATGTACTGAGTCTCCCAAAACTCTTAAGCAATCGCAATTCTCTTTGCATTTGCATTTAAGATGCCTTGCACACAAACCAGTGTCAGGGGTGGCACTATACTATAGAGTGCGTTTGTATAGGGAAATGATGTCTGTCACAGCATTTTGGAAGTTTTGTGGTCGGTGGGTAGGATAGAAATGTGATGAACTGAGGATCAGTGACCAGTTACATAAAAACCCTTAAAGTAAGGAATCATGTTCTCAATCCTAGCAAAGCCCCTGGTCATGAATTAAGAGGGGAGTCCTGTAAACTGCATACATTTTTGACTAATAGTTGAAGAACTTTTTGCACTATTAATAACCCAACTAATTCTTAAACTGGCCAAACCAAGCATACAGCAATTTTAGAAACAATTCAGAGGAAGGAAGCAGGATAAATCGTGAACCCACCAGACAAACTAAGAAAAAACAAAAACCGGTCCAATTTGACCAGCTAGTCCAGAGCAATGTGTTGCAACAACTTGATTGTTTCCATTACGACACCACAGCATAAGGTATGATATTCCATTTGAACTGGAAATATTTACTAAAAAATGCTGTCTGTAAACCGCCAGACACTGAAATCGTTTTTAGACAAAAAACTGTGATTCTGGTTAAAATACATAAACGATACTACATTCTGTTAACAATATTCTCACCTGATGGGCCCTGCATATGAGGTCCATGTCATGTTTATGGAGAAACTTGGCCACTACATCAGCCCCAAAGGTGAAGGAGACACCACGGTCATTCTCTCCCCAGCCCATTACATCTTTGTCAGGGTCAGCCCATAGCAAATCGCACAGCAAACCCTGGTCAGGAACATCTGTAGGCCTCATCACACGCCGGATCTGCTCCATAGACTGCAGGTCTGGAGAAAGACCTAGAAGTATATGCCAATGGTGATTTAAATTTTGAAATTCACATGCACTCAACCACAGGAATGAGAAGTTCTCCATACAGAGGCTCCTAAATCTGTTTTGCAAAAAGTAGAACCTCCATTCATGGGACAACTGTGTTAACGTTATGATTCAAGAACTTATTTTTAATCATAATTTGTACTTATTAGCTTTTATATGTATATTAATTTGATAGTTTTTATACACATACATATAGTGCTGGACGGTTTGACCACAAATCTGCATTACTGTAGTTGTAAGGATTCTGGCAGTTTTTATGGTTTATCTTCTTTTTTTAACTGTGAATTGTTGCATGAATTGCTGTGTGCCGAGTTACTTGCCTTTTAAATAATTTATTTTGTTATTAGTAGTTCTAAAAGTTCTCTCACGATTAGTCATTATATACACCATATTTCAAAGAATTTACTTTCACACTGATCACAATGTGATCAATCTGAGTCCCTTCTCAATTCACGACCAGGAGCGTTGCTAGGGCTGAAAGGAATAGTCCTTAGTCCTCTGAGAATATAGCCGATTTTGCATCGCATAGTTCTAGTAACTACGTTATAGGAACCAAGGCAATACTCCGAGATTCTCCCTCAAGCCATTTTCCTGGTAGCATTTGCACCGCCATTAGTATCTCTGAACTGGAGTAAACTGGCCAGCAGCACCATAATTTAAACAATTCATCAACTGAATGGCCACATTAAAATAACACACTTCATGAACTCACCTTTGTGCTTCAGTCATTAATTCAGTTGGGACCACAGTCTCATAATAAGGGCTTCCCCCTAACAGTTGACTAATCATTATTTGAAGAGAAAAGGCTTTGTCAAATGAATTTGAAAAAAATTAAATGGGTGGGGCACAGAGCTCACTTCTCCCTGACACTTCAAGCAAACTAGTGTCCTAAAACAGTTAGTGTGACTTAATCTATTATGGCCTAAAGACAAGATTTATGATAGACCTTATTAATAAAGCATACTATGTGCATAAATGCAGAAGTGCCCAGAATACAAATGCAAACTGCTAAATTGCACGTTATACATCTCAGAATGTTCGGTGTTCTTTTCTCATATAAGACTAAGAATAGGGAAAATGATGCAAGTTGTGAAAGAGGCAATTGTCTATATTGATTATTGATAATTGTCTATATTTTGTTTGTGTTCTCACATTCAGTCATTTTACAAGTGTCACGCAAATCAATTTATGCATGTTAAATTTATATTTTAAAGGCTCATTATTACAGCTTAGCATTTCTCTGCAAAGTTATATGTAACATTGCTAACATTGTTCTACTTTTTTCTCATACCTGAAACCTTTATGTAACTAAATTAATATCAAATGTGTGACTATTCGACAAAAAGCTTAAAAAAACGACTACCAGTTGACTTGGAAAATCCTTAGTTGGAAGCAGCCCTATTCATAAGACATGACAAAGGGTTGGGCGACATAGCTTACAAATTTATCATGGTATACCGTTTCATATCATTTGGTATGGATAATTAATAATAACTAAAGAAAAACCAGCAAAATCAGGCACACTGTAAACAGACCGCATTAACTGTATTAATGTAAAATGTTTTGGTAATAAACAGACATACCATAATCCCACAAATATGAACAATTATGTTTTGAACAACAAATTTTTATGAGGTCTATTTACCAACAGCCTTCAAGAATAAACTAATAAGTACAGTTAAGAGCAGTGCATGATTTTCTGTTTATCGTCATTGACACAGACCTCAGGTTTATTAAGTTACTACCATTTTAAAACCTAATGCTGATACACATCCATTGTTTTCATTTACTTAAAACAAACAACTTTGTTTGTGAACCTTGTGTGTTTTTAATAATCTTGTGGTGTAAAAATCATGTATATGACAGTTTAAATTAAGAAATTAAGAGAATTTAAGTTCTATACTCGCGTCTGTGCGCATGACCATGCTCATGCATACATATATCAGAATAATGTGAAAGTAAATTGTTTGAAATATGATGCATAACAGCAAAGTCTACAACAGAAATATATACGCTATATAAACATATATTGGGATGTGAAGGTGTTGCACTGCATGCACTGTAGCAAAATCTAACGATCTCTCTGTTAAAGCGGTCAGAAAAGCCCAAAATTGCAGGTCAAACGAGTCACAAATTGTAAAAATTCTTTCAAAATTGTGTTTATGACACAGGGACTGTGTACGCTTGAGAGTTGTTCATGCAATCAAACTTCATGTCCATTACTCTGTTATTTTTAAATGCAGTTTTGTAAACCTATTGAGCGTTATGTTTACATAAAACATTCTTTCTACCGTTATTGATAAAACATCAATAAATGTAATACTGTGTTATCACCCAGCCTTAGTATAATGTACCCTTATGCAAGCTGACTTGCACTCCTAGCACAAATTGTATTACTGTTACTGTTAGTGGTGCTTGCACAGAAAAAAAAGGGGCAGAGAGAAAATATCTATCATGCCAAATCATGCTAGCATCATGCCAAATCATGCTAGCATCATGTTAAAATGTGTTGAAACCATCAGTCAGATAGCCGCATGTTTATTATATTAATTAAATTACGTAAATACGTAGTAGGGACTGAGGTATTAGGTAATTAGGAAAACGAGGTAAATAAACGAGAGAACACAAACAAAACACAAAGCCTATACAATATATAAAAACAAATAAATATAAAAAGCAGCAACCACTACATCAACAGATAATTATCTAACTTACATATTTTCCTCCTCTCAAATAATTCAGTCATATTTGAGAAAGCAACACCAGACATTCTGAAACACTTAACATGCCATTTAGCAGTTTGCATTCATACTGCCATGTGTCTTCGGGTTGTGCACAAATCTTTGGACCCATGAAGACATCTAAAATAAAATGTAATACTTTTTTTGGAACAATAGAATAAAAGTGCAGCATTAAACAACGAAGGATGGAGACCATATGTTTATGTCTTGAAACACTTTTTCAAAAAGGTTTGAAGTATGAACTATGTTTACATAGCTGTTTTACATTGCTTGATAGGCATTCAGCCAATGAACATATACTTACATATGACCACCAGTTCCTAGGAACTTTGGATATATCCTACCCTGAAGTAGGAGCTAATTTGCAATAGTAATAGTGATGCTTTGCAAGCACCAGTAATAAGTTTAAATCAAACAATATTGGCTTTCTCAAGCCAACATAATAAATGCACTGTTAACAGTCAGATTTATTCTTTGCAAAAACAACACAGCACTGTTGTGCTTTAAGTTGGGGGTGTGGCTAGGGTTAGCCGCTGTTTGTATGGTTGGTTTCACAATCTGATAGCATAGCACAGACAGATGGATTTCCTGTACTAGGAAAATATAAGTTCTAATTTACTTGTTAAATGTTTTCAATCTTCAGACAGATCAGGGGCTTTTGTCAATACATAAGGGTACATAATGATTAGCCAGTATGCCGTTTTTAATTAATAATGTGTGCATAATTCAAACCAGTTTACTATTTGAACCAGTATATTGCTAGTATGTGTATATATACATTGTTTAGAGGGCAGACCGTGCATTTTAAAAGCACCATACCATGCCACATCCATCCATCACTGAAGAGCGATTCACATGTTACATTTAAAGAAATCATTAGATTGAAAGAAAAGATTACAGGGCTAAATACATTCTTCCAAAATGCTAACTGAAACAAGTAACTGAAACAGATCCTTCCCATATAGTATAATATTTTTTTTTAATATTATGTGAACAGCTTCTGTACTAACATTAATTGTTGTTTCCATGTCTCATTCTGGGGTTCCTGAGGGTACCAGAGACCAGGGACAGTAATTCCAGTAATTCATTTTGGCCAAATGTCTAGACACATCACTATGAATTAGCAAACAATGACCATAGTCGTAGGATGCACCAACCAGACAGTGACAGGAGTCTCGGCACACATTACTTCTGCCATGTCCGGAGGTAGGAGACAGAAGCTCCAGCTCAAACAATGACCAAACAATGACTGCAGCATACACCACTAAATTGCTATTAGCAAATTGCTTTAGTAAATTACACCTTGATTGTGAAAAGCACTGCACCACCAACAACAAACACACCTACAAGCACAATAGCAGACAACATGAGACTGACCTTATAGATACTTGATTGATCATTTTACAGTTGTTTTAACTGTCTATCAAACTTATACACGTTTTGTAGAAAATCTCATCACACCAATATATTACTGTAATGAACCTAGTTCCCAACACCAACAGCATGTTTACTCAGTATTGCTCCAGATAGGAACTTGAACCCCCTGGTCAACCCTGGTTTCTCTCAAAGTTTCTCTCCACTACTACACTTCTGATAATTCTGATTCCTTTTCTTTTGATTTCACAGTTGCCTGTCTTGCCTACTGGGGACTGATGATGGACTAATGTCATCTATTAAGGTACTTTCTTAATAATGCAACTCTTCATGTGGAAACATACAGACCTGCTTTAAAAAAAACTGCATATTGGGAAAGGCCCTATAGAAATAAAAATTTAAATAACTGGTAGAGTATAAGGTCATTAGTTTAAGACTTTATATGCAGACCTGATCTTTAAACCAGGCAAAACTAAAAAAGGCTACTGCAAAGGATGAGGTAAAGAGGTACCCCTAAGGTAAAGAGTGCCAAGACAGTGGGTTATGATCAAAGGCAAGGTTTAAGGTGCTCTGGGAAAATTAATTAACATTATAAAAAGAAGCTTACACAAAACATGCACACACATACCTCCGTGACAACAAAAAATCTTCTCATCCACAATAGCAGCTACTGGCAAGCAGTTGAAACAGTCTGTGAATGTCTTCCAAAGCTTGATGTTATACCGCCTTTTACCTGCCAAAAGACAAATGAAGTTTAGAAATGTTCCGTTCCAAATGACAAAACACTCACACATTGACCCTTGTTGGGACACTGTTAAAATTTCATGAAACTCCTTTATTTCAACAAAGGGGCTTCATACCAGGGAATGTTAGAAGGGTGGGGAGAGAGGAGACTGCATGAAAAGGGAAGGATATGAGGAGGACCAAATTTGCATACATGAATCATAGACACATACGTATAACACAGAACCCAGAGTATAAACATATTTTCTATACTGTATGTGCACTACACTGAACTGCTCATGAATACAAACTGACTTAAATATTTTTTAATAAGTCATGGTTTTAAAACAGGATTTAAAAGAACCCTTATGTTCAGTTTCTGTTATTATTAACTATTTATATTACCAAATCATCAATCATCAGCATATCTGATCTCAAGGCTTTATGATTATGAGAAGGTGCAAATATACTGCTGCTCATTAATTCCTCTGTTCACATCTGAACTGCAAAATCTGGAACAGCACATTTCTGTGGCCTTGCAATGCATTGTGACTGTTAAATAGTGCAAACAGACAGAACTCTGAAACACAATGTTATACTTACTCATACTTACATTCATCATAAAACCCATATATCCTGTTGATGGAGGCACATTCATGGTTTCCTCTGAGAAGAAAGAAGTTCTCTGGATATTTGACTTTGTAGGCAAGCAGCAGGCAGATGGTCTCTAGTGAATGCTTGCCTCTGTCTACATAGTCTCCCAGAAACAGGTAGTTACTCTCAGGAGGATATCCTCCATACTCAAAGAGTCTGAGCAGGTCATAGTACTGACCATGAACATCTCCTACAGAAAAAAAACATTTACAGTTACTTCACACAAAAAACAGCTTAAATTTACTTAAATCAAGACTGAGCATTAGGTTGTGTCCAAGCACAAAGTTTGACTGATATTTACCGCAAATCTTGAGAGGTGCCTCTAGTTCCAGCAGTATCGGCTGACTGAGGAAGATTTCCCGAGATTTCAGACACAATCCACGAATCTCATTCTCCATTAACTGGACATTTTTACCAGGTCTGGAGCCCTTAACTGAAAACAAATGAGATATTAACCTTTTCCGATTCTTTAAAAAAAATTCTAGTAAATATGACATACAGTGTTGCTTGAATTGATATTCAACTAAATGTTACCTATTTCTATTGTTTATTATTATTACTATTATTAATGTATTAAAATAATTACCAAATGCAGATTTTATTACTTGAACTCATATTTACTACGGTGTCTCAATTTCACATTATTCCAGCCCACAGTAACAGTACAATGTAATGGCTTTTTAGTTTTTTTGTGATGGCTTTTCTGGAATATGCTTTTACATTACAGACATGCCTAAATAACAAACACAATATTTTAGATATAACACTACACGAAAGATAACCAAAATTTCAAAAATCAAACAAACATACTGACCTAATGAGAAAACTCATTTCATAGGCGCTAACAAACGTTTGGCAAGTCAGACTTATAATTATATATAAAATAAAATATAATTACATAATAAAACCGCACAGTTATGATCAAAATAGATTCTTACCCTCCAAAAGACGTTGAATGATCGAGTCGATGTTTAATTTGTCCGATTCCGCCATTTTGTTGCTCACTGAAAATTAGCCCGCTAACAGAGAGCCAAGAAATATAACAAGTCGAAAACCGCCTAATATAATTACACGACAATAACTTATGAAACTTCTGATACCATAACCTCACAACGATGTTAATATATAATACAGTATTATTGCCACGAATAGTCCTTTTAGAACTTCATTGTGTTAGGTAAATAAGCAAATTAGCACGGCGAGCGCTGATGGTTGTAGGCAAGACTAAAGGGGCGAGGCGGACAATAAAACACATAAGGATTGGCTGCTCTTGGCCCACGTCGACGCTTCATCCCCAAAAATCACAAACAAGCCAGTTGGAAGCTTCGAGGCGTGTCAAAAAATGAAACGATTTTCAGTAAAGCTTTGTATCGAAGCTAGATTCGTTCTATCAAAACCATGTGACCAGTGACGTCCAAGCTTCGTTTTTACAGTTACCCACGTGACTGCTTAGTAGTCTGATTCAAAGGTTCAAAAATGCGTGACGAAGGCAGGGTTGCCAACTTGGGGACTTTGTCGCTAGATTTAGCAACTTAAAAAAAATGCAAACAAATCCAGCGACTTTCTGTAGTTATAGTAGTTACATATTCAGACGGAGGCGCGCTGGGTGAAAGAAATAAATGGAAGGCGCTTCTTCTCTGATTATTTTGCATGTAAATATATTCCAAATCACTGCATACCTGCTGTATTTACCTTAGGGTTATGGTGTTTTTGTCACATCTGTAAATCAGTAGCGTCAAGTCCCTTACTATATATCAGTCACTATTTCATACTTGTTTCGTTGTTTGATGACAAGAACAGAAATATGTGCAAGAGAACACCTTTATTGAGTATTTAGCTGTACTAAAAATAAATATTTGAGTATAGAGAGAAGTAAAACAATATTAACTGCCGACACTAGACAGAATAAAACTATGACGCGATGACTCCATTAATATGCAAATTAGAAATGTGACGTCACCTGGCGACATTTAGCGACTTTTTAAGCAGACTTTTCCATTTACAGCCATTGTGGGCTGTATTGTGGCAGTTTTGGAGAGTTTATTGTTAGGAGTTGTCATGATACCTTGGTACTCTTTGTCATAGAGACAAAGGGCGTATGAAAAAATGGGCAAAAAATTTCATAGACTTAACACTGGGCTGAATTTTGTGACGCTATAGCTGTTACCCGCGGATCGACCCAAAACATCTCAGCCTTTAATCGCCCTAACATGTCTTTTTTTCATTATATTGTTCATATTGTTTCGGAAAGTTGACCATGATTTTTAAAATGTTTTATTATTAAATCCTGTTTAACTGACCGTTACCACTTTGCCTATGTTAACAAGGAAAAGTCTTGTTACTCGCAGGTCAAATACGGCGTGCCACAGGGTTCAGTTCTTGGTCCTATTGTTTTCTCATTATATATGCTTCTGCTTGGAGATATTATTAAGAAATACGACATCAGTTTTCACTGCTACGCTGATGATACTCAGCTTTACGTTTCCTCATAACCTGGCAAAACCCATCGTTTTTCTAAGCTAACAGACTGTATTAACGACATCAGAAAATGGATGGCTAACAACTTCCTCCTGCTTAACTCGAATAAGACAGAGGTTTTTGATTATTGAACCCAATAGCTCTAAACTAGATATGACAGACTACAACATCCTTATTGAAGGTTGCACTATTGTACCAGCTTCCGCAGTTAAGAACCTCGGTGTGATGCTAGATAAGGACCTTTCTTTCGATAGTCACATTTCTAGTATGTGTCGTACCGCATTCCTACACCTTAGAAACATTTGCAAGATGCGTCACATGCTGTCTGTCTCAGATGCTGAGAAGCTTATTTATGATCTCAAGAATTGACTATTGTAACTCATTACTGGGGGTGTGTCACGCAAAACAAATAAATAAGCTTCAGCTGGTTCAAAATGCAGCTGCAAGAATGCTCACTAGATCAAAGAAGTACGACCACATAAGCCCAATTCTAGCAACACTGCACTGGCTACCTGTAAAGTATCGCATTAATTTTAAAATACTATTAATCACTTATAAAGCACTACATGGTCTAGCGCCTTCATATATTTGTGAATTACTTTCAGAATACAATCCACTGTGGACACTGTGCTCGCAAAATAGTGGTCTGCTAATAATTCCAAGAATATCTAAAACATCTAAAGGCGGCAGCTCTTTCTCCAACCTATCACCAAAACTCTGGAATGACCTCCCCAGCAATGTTCGGGACTCAGAAACACTCCAGGAGTTCAAGTCTAAACTAAAGACCCATCTCTTCAGACGAGCATTCAACTACTGTCACACCTAGGCCGCAACAGCTAGGCTTAACTGGAACCGAGCACAGATTAAATGATGCACAACACAATAACATCCAAATGTCACACAGTGTTTTTTAGATTAACATAAAAGCAATCGCTTGATGCTTTGTGTCACTTTTTTCCATCTTCTTCATTGCAGATATCAGGATATAGCCACCTGCAGGCAGTATGTTCAGCTGGTTGATTTAACTGGTTGATTTTTATCTTTTTTTCTTTTATTGCTTCTGTTTAAGAATAAGTCTGCATCTGTCTGGAGAACATAAGTTTGTTTCTCAAAATCTTTAAAGAAGAACAACCAAATGTTTATTTGGAGTCTGATGCAGTGTAATTGGTCTCTGTAGAGTTGAATCAGTTGAGCGGTGTGGCAGCCATCTTAAGGTTCCCCACTGCTAATGGGGCTGATGCTGAAGATGACAGCAGCTCAGATGAAGACTGACATGAGACACTTTTGCTCTGAGGGGTCTCATAAAAAATATACCAGAAACATTTTACATTTAAACATTAAACTGAGAATCCATAATGACCTCAATAAGGGATTTGACAGTAATTGAAAGACAAAATATCCCAAAGTATATATTTAAAAATATTAAAAGAGAATACTAAAGAATAAATCAGTGAATCTTTGAAATATACACCATACTCCAGAAATATAGCATATGCCTATGCCCATTTTGTGCCGTTTATGATTCATTCATTTTAGACTATGAATTTTTCATTTATCAAATAAAAATATAAAAAATATTGGATATATGGCAATACCTTTTAAGCAAAATGTAGTTTTATCCTTATGCAGCTATTTCAAGATTACATATTTAGTTTGGGACACCAAATTACAGTGCATCATACTAGGAGAGGTGTGACATTCATGCATGACAATTTTCCTAAATTGTTTAAAATGTGCATTTAATTTGTGATGTTTGCATTATCAGTATTGCTTAAGGATTTAAATAAACCTCTAATTGTATTACAAACTTACAAACGAGCTCACGCGTTCTACTGACAGTATAAGACAGCTGGTCTTGTGATCAGTGCTGGGTTTATTTGAGGGAACACATAAAACATCAAAACACCATTTCATGTTTGTTCCCAGGATATGGTTTCTTGCTTCCCCCCATGTAGCACTGATTCCCCCTAAATTTTACCTCTGCCTTCCCTCTTACTCTCATCCCTTCCTCTAGGTTCAGATTGATTGAGCTCACTGAACATATATATTATTCAGGTATTAGTATCCTGCTAGCTATATGCTGTAAAATTACAAACATACACGACCATGATGGCGGCGCGGTCGGACGCAGCGGCTACTCCGGGTCCAAAAGATGGTGTTTTTATGTCTGTTAGTCTCGTCTCTTCGTCTTCAAACAGTTTAATTTCTCCGCAAAATCATCAGATAAGCGCTCGGAAACACAAATATGATCGCCAGAGCCTTTTGGAAATCGGTAGTGCGTACAAACATCAGCTTTCGCCGGCGACTACCGAGAAGCTACGAGGCCTCTGCCTGCTGCTGACGCCGAACCCTGAGACCGCGGCCCCGTCCACTGATGCTACCCGCACAAGCCGATGGCGCCGGCGCTGTGAGAGGGGACAGAAACGTGGCAAGCGCGGGGGTGTACGAGCTAGGCTAAGGGCTAACCCCACCAGATCAGCGATCCCATCATTAACGCTCGCAAAGGTTCGCTCATTGGTAAATAAACTGGACTCAGTTCAACTCAGTCGGTCTACACAGCATAAGTCAAAGGATTGTTGTGTGTTTGTTTTCACTGAAACATGGCTAAACGACAACATCCCGGACTCCGCCATTCAGCTGCACGGACTAACCTGCTACCGAGCGGACAGGGATTCATTACTGTCTGGTAAGACTCGCGGGGGCGGCTTGTGTGTGTACGTCAACAAAGAATGGTGTAATAATGCTGCGGTAGTGACTAAACACTGTTCGTCGCTGGTGGAGGTTATGTTTGTGAAGTGCAGACCGTTCTATCTGCCGCGGGAGTTCACGGCCATTGTTATTGTCGCGGTCTACATCCCCCCCCCGTGTGCAAACGCTAAGGACGCGCTTCGCGAGCTGTACAGCGCCATCAGCGATCAACAAACAAACAACCCCGACGGCTTTTTCATCTAGGATTAACCCACGCAAAGCTACGGGTCCTGACAACATATCTGGCCGTGTACTGAGAGACTGTGCTGCACAGCTGACAGATGTCCTAACAGATATCTTCAACATCTCGCTGAGCCAGGCAGTCGTCCCCACGTGTCTCAAGTCCACAACCATCATACCGGTACCCAAGAAATCACCTGTGTCCTGTCTGAATGACTGACTTCAATCATGATGAAGTGCTTTGAAAGATTAGTCATGAATCACATAAAAACCAGCCTCCCCAACACACTCGACCCGCTCCAGTTTGCATACCGTCCAAACCGCTCTACGGATGATGCAATTTCCTCCACCCTTCACCTGGCTCTTACCCACTTAGACCAGAAGAACACTTATGTAAGAATGCTGTTCATTGACTTTAGCTCAGCATTCAACATAATAATCCCACAACAGCTCATTAATAAATTACACCTGCTGGGCCTTAACAACTCTCTCTGTAACTGGATTCTGGACTTTTTAACTGAAAGACCCCAGTCAGTCCGTGTCGGCCACAACACCTCGAGCACTACCCCACAAGGTGCCCCACAAGGCTGTGTGCTCAGCCCGCTGCTCTTCACACTGCTGACCCACGACTGCACTGCCAAGTTCAGCTCCAACCACATCAAGTTCGCTGATGACACAACGGTGGTAGGTCTCATTAGCAACAATGATGAAACGCACTACAGAGAGGAAGTGGCACAGCTAGCGGCATGGTGTGGCGCTAACAACCTGTCCCTCAATGTGGAGAAGACAAAGGAGGTTGTGATGGACCTCAGGAGAAACTCCACTGACCACCCCCCACTGACCATCGACAGCTCGACTGTGGAGAGAGTCAGCAGCACTAAATTCCTGGGGGTGCACATCACAGAGGATCTCACCTGGACCACCAACACCACGTCACTCTTCAAAAAGGCACAACAGCGCCTACACTTTCTCCACCGGCTGAAAAGAGCAAGTCTCCCTCCACCAATCCTCACCATGTTCTACACGGGAACCATTGAGAGTGTGCTGACCAGCTGCATCACTGTCTGGTATGGGAACTGCAGCGCCGCAGACCGCAAGACCCTCCAGCGGACAGTGAACACAGCTGCAAAGATCATCGGTGCCCCTCTCCCCTCCATCCTGGACATTTTCCTTTCACGATGCTCCAACAAAGCCACCAGCATCGTAAAGGACCCCACCCATCCCTCACATAGTCTCTTCCAGCTCCTGCCATCAGGAAAACGGTACCGAAGCATCAGAGCCCGTGAGAGCCCTGAACTCAAGCACGGCCCCCCTCTGAAAAACATACCTCTTATATATATATATATATACCTCTAATAAATATATATATATATATATATATATATATATATATATATATATTTATTTATTTATTTTTCTATTTCTCCCTTGCAATTTTGAGTGTGCTACACACAGGTGAGTAGGCCGCACAGACCACCTGTAGTAACACACTCTCCTCTATGTGCACTAGACACTTTTTTACAACCGAGGGTACATAATCCCACAAAAAAGACTCATATGTATGTTTACAAGCCCATGCACTACAGATTATCTTGTACTGTTCTCCAGCCAGGAACAGTGCTTGACTTTCTTTTTCCTCATGTGCAATATTCATGTGAAACATTTGTATAGTTTGTATTTTCTAGTTTATGTATAGGTAACTTTATATATAGTATATTTATAATCTAATTCTGTTAGTATTTGTGTTTAGATTTATACTGTTTCACGTCATTGTTGTATGTCTGTATTTATGTAGCACCGTGGTCCTGTGAGGCACGACATTTCGTTCCACTGTATGTCCCCACATATAGCGGAATGACAATAAAGCTCAACTTGACTTGACTTGACTTGATATATGTGCAACATACTTTATGTCATTGAGTTCCCAATTTTATGTTTGGTATCATTTTAGGTTATGGTGTGATGGGTAAAAAGATCTAATTTTTATTATTATGGGATATAGTGCTCTAACGGATTAAAAATGTAGAAAATAATGTACAACCCTGGAATGTGTGTTTTTTTTTTCCAGGAGATGTGAATTTGGTCATAGAATTTATCTGTGTATATAAGGTGGCTAGGCAAAAGCCTCAGGGAAGCATTCTGTAACTAGATCCTCTCATACCATTGCTGTGTGCCTCCATTGCCAGGTATGAATTGAACTCTGTTATATATGTCCTTTTATGTTGATCATTTTAAATTGATTGTAATCTGTAATAATTGCAACTGATTGACTTAGGTGTAATCAGCCTGGCAAGATAAATTGTTAATTTTACTGAGTGTGTCAGAAATTAAGTACTTTATGCCTCATGCTACCACAATTATGTTTCCAGGATATAGTCAAACTGAAGGCTTGTGCTTAAATGGACAAATGTCTCAGTTTAAGTTAGACTGAAGAATGTCTCAGCACAAAAGCTATAATGGAGTAATACCTCAGCACCTTTAGATTTTTGTATATCAACTGACCAAGCAAGTTGTATGTAGAAGTTTGAATAATTATTATTAAATCATGAGCAAGCAGGAGTTGGCAACAGCATGAGGTCCCTAATGAAACAGAAACAAAATGTATGAGAATTCCAGAATGCATAAAATCCCACCCTTCCATCAGGTTGCTCCAGACTGGTGATCCAGCACATGAATGCATACAAATTTTTACAAGCAAACAGGACATCCTATCATTGCATTCAGACTGAATAATAATAATATGATGACATTATGATTATATTATATTTATTATATTATTTATTAATAATTATTATAATTGTTGCCAAGTCCTCTGGTTTATTCACTGGGACAGCGGAACTCCTTTAACCAGATTAAATCCTCCAGCATGCCCCAGTGTAAGTGCATGATAGACAGGATGACCATGATGTGCATTATCTGGTGACTGTTACACCAGTAATCAAACCGCCCAGGACTGAAGCGCTCTGGCAGGCGGGAAATATTGACAAGTCCCCCTAGCAATGCAAGCAAGTCCATGTTGATGTAGAGGCGTACAGAGGCGGTGTTTCCTCTCTCTGGACCAATCAGACGCATCATAAAGAGAACAAAGCGAAAGAGCGCCTGCCAGGCGAAAGATCGCAGACGGTGGACGTTATTTCGCGCGGTTACCGCACAATACACGCTGTATCCAGAAAGGAGGAGATATGCAAACATCGCCACCCAACGGGAGAATGGGTAACACAGCAAAGTTATGTGAATGATCGGCAGAGCTCCTGCAGAACAAAAAGCTTATTAAAATCATACTGAAATGATGATTAAAATGAAACTTTGACGCTTCTAATCTCATAATTAGACTTTTTTTTATAAAATCTAAAAAAGATTAGATTTCACAGACAGGGTCACATATAGGCAAACAAAAACACTGAAAACCACCTTACTATGCGCTTTATGTAATGAAAGTTGCACGCTGCGCTGCATTTTAAAATATTTTATATCTATAATTTGTATAGCCTAAAATAGATAAATACCTATTTAATATGTACAAAATATGTATTAAAATATATTGCAGGTATTGTACAGTGGGGTTAACAAGACCACAATGAAAATATCACAAATGCATAACATAGATCAGGTTGTCCTTGCCAGATAAAATGCTACTGTCTAAAACAAAATGATGCTTACCTTATACTATGAAAATTCTTGTGTATTTGTATTAAAAAATTGTATAACGTATTTTCTACATCACTTAAAATGTTAGGTTGATCATTTGAAATTGATTACAATGAGAATTTTTGTATTAAATTTAAAAAATGCAAATGAGGATTTTAACTAGTCGTTTTAATGGTCTAATGGTTTTAACAATTCTGCAGCAAAAATGATAGAATAAAGCTCTTTATAAATCACTGGGTGTTTGATTTTTTAAGGCTTCTTTGTAAATATTTATTGCTGGATAGAATCCATTCTAAAATATGAAGGTTCTGACCTCACCTCATCTGACCTTCTGATATTTATTTATTTATTTATCTATTTTTTTTTACCAAATAAGTAATTTTACTCAACAATAAGCTAATATAAAGCAACTGGGGCAAGAAGAAAGAATTACATACAGTCATTTACAAAATATTTTTTGCTCAACAATCTCTACATGACTCCATATGAGTAGCTACACTCCAAGGACGGCAAGAAATTAGGTGTTCCTAATTATAAAAGTATATTTGTTATTTAAAAGTTACCAACAATGGCCCTATAACAGTCATCACTGTAATCCAAAAAGTTGGTAGTTGCTCACCAAGAGTGTTGACGAGACAGACGCCAAACATATCAAAGCACAGCAGTGTGTCATAAGTAGGTGCTCCACCCTCATGGTTCATGAAAAGATGATAGAAGACTGAGCAAACTGTAGGGGACAGACAAGCCAGATAATGCACCACACAGATCCACAACTCCTCCACCTCAGTCCATGGAATACTCACAGGCAAATACAACAAAAAACAAATGCAGGGAATACCTGAAGAAAACATGAAAAAGAATATGGTTATAAGATGAAATTGGGGAAATCAACAAGCCTATATGGAGTTATCAAGCCATGTGTGTTCACTAACATTCTTATTAGGGCTAATGTCCTTAACGCAACAAATGCCTTTAAATTACACACACTTTTAATTCAAGGTTATCAGATTAGAGGCCTACAGATTATAGAATAGTACCATTTTTTAATGTCCAATGGCAAATGTCCAAACCCTATCAGAAAAACTAAAAAAAAAATAATTAAAAAATAATTAATAATTAAAAATAATTTTAAAAAGCATTTGAAACACTTCCAAAATACAGGCCTACATATATTTACCCTTATTGTAACACTGATAACAGCAATTATTACAACATCACTTTCAGGACAATGATTCCCTAACAAGGATTAGATGTAATCTCATTTAATAGTATTTACGTGCCCTTGTGAAGTGTGTACAGGCTGATCAGCAGAGAAAGTAGCTCTACATTATAAGTTCAAAAGGTTTATCTCTGCTGTGACAAAAATTCAGACTCTAAAACTGATATTTACAACTATAAGATTCCTGTTTGGCTTAGTTTGCATCAAACAGCAGGTTACGCATGTTGCAAATTGCCGACATTGTATCAGAAATTAAGCAGTTTGTTTTCATACCATGTGTATAGATGTTTCCAAATTCATTGTGCAGGTAGAACAAACTTCGGAGACAATCTCTGTAAGTGGATATTGGCCTGTATCCTGTAAGGACATACTTGTTAAACTGAAGATGTGGTGGTGAATTCTTAAAATCCAGAAGTTTTGGCCCTTTAAAAAAAGCCATAGAGACAGGAAGAAATAAAATGGTCGGGTGTCCCTTACCATCCACCAAAAATAATTTTTTAAAAAAGTGATTAAATGTTTAAAGCAATGTTAAAAACTTCCTGACACCAGACACCCATGATCTTGAATGTACTGGCAAGTAGAATGACAGCTACCTTTTGCTGGCAGAGAGGTTGTGGGCTAATTTACTGGTACTTAGTGTTGTAGCCAATCAGCAGCCAGCAGTTGGCCTGAGCAGGAGACAACTCATGGGAGATTAGTTACTTAAGTCCAAACACTGTGTCTAATGAAAAGCTTGGCACCTGTATTATATCTCTCTCTCACTGTCATGTTAAAATGTAGTAATCCAAATACAGTGGCCCCCTAAAAGTATTTGGACACTTAAAAGTTAAAGAAATGAAAGTGACATTTGTCAGATGGTAACCCATATCCGAAATGTGACCTCTGCATTTAACCCATCACTGGTGAGGAGTGAGCACACACTGCAAGTCATAAACACACACAGAGCACTGGCCAGCACTCCTGTACCCAGGAATCAATTGGGGGTTGAGTGCCTTGCTTAAGGGCACTTCAGTTGTGACCTGCCAGCACTGGAATCAAACCAGAAACTTTCTGATTACAAGCCCATAATATATATATATATATTCCGTTATATATATATATAAGTTCCGTTTCATCAGCGTAACAGTAGAAATTTATCACATAAATTTCTTCTAATGATATTACAGATGGGCAGCATGTATAATGTGAATAGCAGAGTGCCTAAAATAGATCCTTGAGGCAGGCCATTATTTACTGGCATTAATTCTGATAATTCCCCATTTAAATGAACAAAATAGACCAAGTAGAACTAACAATGAGATGCAACCCTTGTCTGCAGCTAGAAGTAAATCATTTGTAATTTTGACCAGGGCAGTTTCAGTGCTATGATGTGGTCTAAAGCCTGAATTTTTCAAAGATATTGTTACTGTGTAAGAAGGTACACAGTTGCATGGATACAACCTTTTCTAATATTTTAGACATGAACGGGATATTTGAAACGGGTCTGAATCTAGAGGTTAATATCTGCTAACTTGAAAGGACTCGGGACATGACCTAGAGATGACCTAGACATGGCCTAAAAGAGTTTACAATATTGAAAAGAAGCTCCTCAGTTGCTGGTAGTAGCTCTATCGATAGTTTAGTCAGTATGGGGTCTAATAAATGCGTTGTTGGTTTGGAAGTAATGATAAGCTTATGTAGATCATCCTGGCCTATAGCTGTGAAGCACTGGAGTTGTTCTAGAGGGGCAATGTTTAAGAAGGGTGAATCTTCAGGTGAAGTTGCAGGTTGTGTATTCTCAATTATATGTCGTATGGTATCATCTTTCTCTGTGAAAGAGCTCATGAAGTCATTACTACTAAAGTTTGATGGCACAATGTCTTCAGGTAAGATTTGTTTAGTTTTATAGATTAGTTAATCTGGCAATTGTATTGAATAGAAACCTAGGGTTGTTTTTATGTTTTTCTATGTGTGCTAAGATGAGAAGCCTTTGCTGCTTTTAGAGCCTTTTTATGAAAGGACATACTATCCTTTCACGCTAATCTGAATACTTCCAGATTTGATTTCCTCCATTTACGCTCAAGGTTGCGGGTTTCTCTCCTTAAAATGAGAGTCATACTGTTATACCATGGGGCAATATTTTCTTTTCTCTAGCTTTTTTAGTTTGAAGGGTGCGACGGTATCCAAAGTAGTGGAGAACATAGAGTCCATGCTGATAGACATTTGGCAGGGCATTTGTGAATCTGACTTTTGTGTTTGAGGTAATGGTTCTCCCGATAATTGTTCATTCGATAGCGAGGAGCGATAGAGCTAACAACAGCGATTTGTATTGCCCATGAAATAAGATGATGATGATGATCAGTGATCTCATCACTTTGCGGTGTGACATCTATATCTGTGGGGTTCAGTCCATGTGATGTATCATCTACATGAATATTAAAATCTTCAACAAACAGAGCTTTGTCAACAGTCACCAACAGATCAGTGAGGTTAAACAGAAAATTAATTCAAGAACGCAATGTGGTGCCTAGGAGGTCTATACACAGTAGCCAGCACGAAAGAAAGCGTAGATTGTTTCCTTATGTTTGGTACAGTAACACCAAGTACCATCAATTCGAAGGAAGTAAAGCTAAGTTGTTTGATCTGAGAAACCTTTAGTATGTCTCTATAAATAGTAGCCACCACCACCGTGACCAACCAGACAGGGCTTGTGCTTATAAGAATAGCAAGGTGAAGTGGATTCATTTAGACCAATGTTATCATCTGGCTTGAGCCAAGTTTCAGTTAAAGTATATCAAAACTGTTATCTGAGATCATTTTGTTTACAATAACCGCCTCTGGTGTTAGTGATCTTATGTTAAAATAATGTTGTTGTTTTTTTAATCAAGATAAAATTTTGTCTAGGCCTTGCCGTAGGTCTGTTTTTTTTGCCTCACCATTTAGGGAACAGACACAGACTTTGACTTGACTATACAAGTATTTGTTTTTTATTTTTATAAGCAAAATGGCAACAGTGATGAGATGCGTCTGAACTTGCTAGTCAAATTGTTTGTAGTGTCCTGGAGATATTGTCTGACATAAGATCTGCTCCGAGTCGGCTGGGGTGCAGGCCGTCAGGACGAGAAAGCCTTGGTCGCTCCCAGAAAAGATTCCAATTATTTAGAACAGTTTCTGTTCATTACACCAAGAGATTAACCATTCGTTTAATGCAAATAGTCTGCTGAACCTTGTCGTTTCATTTCCTTGTCAGTATGTGTAAAGTGGTTCTGAGACGATGATCTTCGCTGTGGGCAATGCGCTGTGTACCGTGTTAATCAGGCTGCTAAAGTCCTTCTTCAGGATTTCCGACTGCTTCAGCCTGAAGTCATTCACTCCCGTGTGCACTCCACAGCAGCTCTGATGTTATCGTTAACCTTCAGGATTGTGGGTACCTGCACAGCAACGTCAATAACACAAGCACTGGGAAAACAGTGTGTGCGCACCTTTACCCTTAGTGGAGGTAAGTGTGAACATGCCAGACAATGGAACCACTGCATCGCGATCTGTTGTGCGGAGGGGGGCGAAGCGGTTGTGGGTAGCGATTTCGAAAACCGGCGCCGGGGTGAAGTTCATGTGGGCTGGTCGCGTACCGGCTCTGCACATAGAGACAGACGGCATAGAGATGATTGCTGTGTTAGCTACAAGCTCCAGACTTACCGCGAGTCTGGGTGCATCATAGTTCTCCGCTGTCGTAGCCGGGCCTGCTTTTCAAGAAGGTCAGTAATCAGCTTCTTCACTTTCTCTAACTCCAAACGCACCGTTTGCAGCTCAAACGAGTCATCACCTGCACTTATAGGTAGGCACAAATCCGAAACATTCGCCATTATTAGCATACAGCGAATGGGCAGCAAGTAGCAACAGCAAAATATAAACAACGCGGGGTGATATGAGAACCAATAATAGTAAGTAAAAAGTAAAAATTGAGTTTTATGATGCAATCGAATTATAAAGAGTTTTTTAGATAGCTTGACAGAACTCAAACCACGCTGCGGTAACAAACTGGAACCGGAAATGTAAATCAATATTAAACAAAATGGGAGTGCAAATGTGATTGATATTGACAATGAATGGTGTATTTAAAATGGAATGGTTAAAATCCTTTATTCACAATAGCTATTCTTTTTGGTTTGTCCACAATGCCGTCCACAATTCCAAAACTAGGTGGAATAAACTTTTTGCATTGTGACTTTGCTCTTCTTTACATGCAAAACTTTCACTCTTCCATCAACGAGTACATCTTTTCTGGAAATGATTGTACTTTACGCCTTTTAACATCCAGTCTGGAAATCTTAATGTAAATTTTATGAATCGGAAATACCAGCTAGAGGGTTCATAACTTTAAAACGTAACTATAGGTCATAAACTCCTTGCAAAAACGACCTATAGGGTCGATTTGTGAAGGAGGACAGCTACGTTAAATGTTTTTCATGTTAAGCGTTATCAAGCAACGCATTTGTTATTGTTTTGAATGTGCAACATGTAGTGGTAAAAGTTACATATTGTGCTTTTAAATCTCATTACATTAAAAAAAGCATCCAGACAACTAGCACCTGCAAACAAATACTGTGAGAGATTTTTGTTTTTTAAAGGCACTTTTATAAATGACTTCGAAGCAAGTGGTGTCATATTTTTAGCAACTATGTGAGGCAGTTTCCCACCAGTGCACACCTGTGTTGGTCACATGACCAGCAATGACACAATACAGTTACAGATAAACACTATTTATGAAAATACTGGAAAGGTCCACCAATGCGCGTTATATTACAAGAGGGACAAGTTAATAGTGGGCTAATTAAAACTGACAACATACAGCAAACAGATAAACAGTTAAGGTAGCTGGTTGGATTTTCATTTGAATTTCCAGATTTTGTATGTGATTTTTCCTTTGGATCCAAATTCTAATGATTGCCTGGCTTGAGGAAGAGGATTGCCTTGAGAAAGATATACAGCTCTGGAAAAAATTAAGAGACCACTCAATTTTTTCTAAAGTCAGCGTCTCTACATTTATGGCAGCCATTCTATAAACAGTGCTAGTATAACCTCAAAAGTAAGTAGAATCAATCAAATAATAACTGTTGACCATGCCAAAAAAGAGATAAAAAGAAACGTTTCGAGTAAGGAAAGAAAGGGTTTAACTCTGGTTTACTAGCAGAGAGATTAAAATTTAAAAGACAGCAGTTCATAAGAACAAGGTCAAGCTGCAGACATTGGGGACAACAAACCTACATAATGAAGAGGTTGAAAACGACCCTCTACTTAACGACATGACCGCCAACTCATTCGAATGTCAGTCAAAAACTGTAGGATGACATCAAGTGACCTACAAAAAGAATGGCAAATGGCAGCTGAGGTGAAGTGCATGGTAAGGATGGTTCAAAACAGGCTCATAGAGGCAGGGCTGAAGTTGAGCAAAGATAGATAAAGCCCTTTCTCAATGAAAAGCAAAGAAGAGCCAGTCTGAGGTTTGCAAAAGACCATAGGGTTTGGACCGTAGAGGACCGGAGTAAGGTCATCTCCTCTAATAAGTCCAGTTTTCAGCTTTGCCCAACACCTCGTTGTCTAATGGCTAGATGAACACCTGGAGAGGCCTACACGCCACAGTGTCTTGCACCCACTGTGAAATCTGGTGGATGATCTGGGGGTGCTTCAGAAAGGCTGAAATAGGGCAAATTTGCCTTTGTGAAGGGCGCATGAATCGAGCCATATACAAGGTTGTCCTGGGAGAAAACTTTCTTCTGCTTCTGACAATGTTGCCCAACTCTGAGGATTGTTTTTTTCCAGCAGGACAATGCTCTATACCACACAGCCAGGTCAATCAAGGTTTGGATGGAGGATCACCAGATTAAGACCCTGTCATTTTGAAGCTGTTTTACTGGTGTATTTACAACTAATAAACTATTTACATCTGTGACAAAACGTTATTTTCATGGGGAAAGTTCATGCGGAGGTTTTCATCAGTAATACAGTAAATACAGTAAATAAATTTAAACAAGAACTGAAAACAGATTTTATCAATCTTGAAAAAAACATATAGTTTAAATAAATAATACTGTTTATAAATCAGTAAATAACATTTGATGAAACCAAATCTGTATACCTAAAAGCTACAGATTCATGTTTAGGAAACTTTTTTTTTTTTGCTTAATTGTTAAAAACATATTTTCACAACATAATATTATATGACAAAATATATTGTTTTAAAAACATGACTTTTTGTTTTTTAATATGAAACACTAAAATGAAATTTCCACACTGTATCTTACACATTTTCTGCTATACCGCAACAGTAACTAAATCAGGAACACCTTTAATTCAAGCAAACATTTTAAAGCCAGAGCATTTGCAGTATTCATAAAATGTCACATTTTGGAACTCACCAGTGCCATGGCCATATGCATTCCCTACAGAAGAAGAAAATACAACACTGATATAGAAAACAAATTAACTTTAGAGCAGAATTTTATTAAATTTTGTGTGATGGTGGTGGTGTGACCGGTTGCACATTTATATGCTTTATAGCTTTATTGGACACATGGATCTAAATTAAATGCCCATTGTCTTGAAAAATTCAGAAATTTTAGTTTAGATAGTTTAGATAAAATTTAATGCATTTAGGAAAATCAGCACCATATGATGTTTAGTGTAGCAGTAATAGTGTTGCAATTATACTAGACTGGCCTTTCACAGCAACATTAGGGACAGTTTGACCTTAAACATTCAGATAAGAGAAATCTTTTAATTTAGAATTATAATATCAATACAACGAAATGTTATTTATATCATGGAATCTCATCTGACTTCCAATAACAAGTTTAGTACTAGTACAAGTAGTAGTCTTATCTACCAATCACACTGTCTTACCATTTCCATTGCCATGTTCTGCACTTGGGTAGGACCATTAACAGCACCAAACCCTAGACAGACAGACCAACAATAATAACAGGCAAATAGGACAGAACACTAGACAAAAATGCTCCTTATTTAAGTTTGTTCAAAATAATAAAAGGTAAGCATAATTAATAAGATTTCAAAATACACTTTTATTGCAATGATTTACCCTTATAGCCGTTGCTCATGCAGAGGACAGGATTGTCACTTACTCCAAATGCTAGATACAGAATTCATCAGGGCCAGGTTTCAAACCTGGGTCGCTGGCGCAAGGGTCTGAATTTCCACCAGTGAGCCACGGAGAAGTGTTGAACACAGTGGTCAGATGCGTTCTTAATCTAAATCTTAATAAAGTTTATTAAAAACAGCAAAAAGGATCCAAAATCCTTTTAACAACAATAGCCTAAAAACTGAAAATCTCCAGTCCAAAATATTCCAAGGCTAAGACTTAGGAACAACAATAACCAAGCAAAGAAACAAAGGAACTGACCAGCTTAAATACACAGCACAAGACGAGACGCATGTGAAAACAACAGCACTAATTAAAAGAGGCACAAGGTAGAGTCCCATTGGGACCTCTTGTGGCCAACAAAACATTACAAAGCAAAAACTCTGACAGAATTATTGATAGAAACAACAAAAAGCAATTTAAAGCCAATTTACTGTATACTTATAGCCCTGCATTTTTATCCCCATAGTAACCCTTCAGTTAAAGTGGTTGCATGGACAATCACAACAGGCTTTGGCTAAACAGGGTTGACAACTGCATATTTATTAAACAGAGATTATTTCTGTGTATAGAAACCTTGTTGTTGTAGATTAAACTATAAATTGTCTAATATTTTTAGAGTTTTTCTAACTTATATTTTACTTTTTATCTGGTTATGATTACTTTTCCCTATTTTGTTTTGGGAAATTAGACCCTGAAAACAAATTGCATTATTATTGTTAACTTTTAGAAAGTTACTTAAAAAAATCTTTGTATGATCTTTGTATAATTTAGATGATATTAAATAAATGATAAGAGTTTACTAGTACTTGGTAGTCTTATCCACTGTCCTTTAGGTTTACATCCAGGCCCACAATCTAAAATGTACATTAGATCCATTAAAACAATTTGTAATCATCTAAAACCTAAACAAATAAGCCACAATTCTACCAGGCAGAACATTTATTGCGAGTTACCAACCCTCAGCTATTGCATTCCATGTAATGATTTAATATCTATTAGAGAATGGATTAACAGTTATGAATTACCAGGCTTTGCAGGTTTAGCTGCCTGCTGCTATCCATTAGTTTGTCAAAGACTAACCAATTCTACAAATCACACACGTAATAAATTACAAATAAACAAACTGAATTTAATAGATAAGATGTCTTATAACAGGCAAATTAATAAATATATTTAAAAAATAACAGAGAAAATGTAATTAAATCAGATCTCTAAAAAGAGGTCACAGGAGAGGTCACAAACTACCGCAAATTGCTGGAGATTTCTTGCTGGTGGATATTAAATCATTTGTGTTACATTTCTAGTAGGTAACATAGACTGTGACTATCTGTTTGAACAACAGATTATTTAAAATTATTTAAAAATTACTGATTACTATTACATTCCCACCCTACGGTCCTAAATCAGAACCATCATTAATTTCCTGCAGTCTGCTTAGGATAGCCTACTTACCTATTGTCAATAGATTAATACAGAACATGCAAAGCTGCCTACTTACTCATAACGTTTACTTAGTTTAAACTACTATACCATCCTTGTTGCTGAACCTATTTTTTACCATCTTACCTTTGATTATCTTTTTGTAACATCTTGTTGGTTATGATAAACGATTTTGATTACATCTTGAAAACAAAATCTGTAATGGTAACATATCACTGGTAATTAAATGTTAATAATAAACAGATCCAAAGAAAAAACATAATCTTCATTAACATCTTCACCAGTATGTTGCCTGTAAAATTGAATACAGCAAAAAGTTCATAAACATCCTTAAGAGTCCAAATTATAATTATTACTTTTAAATAATGAGCTTTACATTACACATAAACAGTAGAATCAAGGTGCACATGTAGATAAAGAAATCTATGACCTTTAATTTAAAACACAAATGTTTATCACAAAGAATAACATACAGCAGCATATACAGAGGTTGTTGACTAATATGTAAATTTGTTACACTCTTTTCCTAATTTGACATATAACAGACATTTACCAAGATTGGTTGTTGTTGGAATATTCAGCTGAGTTAAAGCTTGGCTTGGTTGAATGGCTGGTGGAATTTTTGTTTGTTGTGTCTCTGGTGTTAGATCATGAATGAAGAGACGAGGAGTCCAGGGTGGAGATGAGGAGGTTACACAGCATGAAAAGAAAAGAATGGAAATTTATAATTCTACTTACATCCCCACACTGGCATCTGTTCTGGAGCTTTAGACTGTGGACCCAGTACTAGAGGCACTGGGGAAGAAATACCACCTGGTGGAGTAACTGGCTGTGTGCCTATCCTATGTTTTGTTCCTGTGGATTATCTTGTCCTGGCTCTAGTGCAGCAATCTGTGGGACTTGAGAAACCTTTTTGGAGCTTTGCCTTTGGAAATGGAAGCTAATTCTGCTCCAGAAACAGTTTTTTGGGAAACTATGTGGGAAACTGATTTGGAAGCTTGACTTGAGCCTGAGAGTCAACCTCAATCAGCTCCATAAAAGCAGCAGAATGAGCCTTATTTGCCTCAGCACCTGCCTGACTGCTGGCAGTCAGATCATTAGACATGGATCCAACTACGAGGGTGCAGCTGTCTGTTTTCCATCATGTTTAAAGATTGGGAAATCTTTAAACCAGGTGGGAGCGGAGTATCCTTAGTGGAAGCAGCTTACACTCAAGAGCTTGAGAGCTGACTAAATATGCTCCACCCACAAACAAAATACACACATTAAGCTTGCTGCCCACCATGATGTAACAAGAGCAAATCAAACATACTCTTTTGTATGAAAGTTGTTGTATACTCTTTTGTATAAAGTTTGTGATGATATTTTTTGACAAAGTGACAATTTACATTTTACATTTTTATTATGGCAAGTTGCAGATGTATTTTAAGCATTATATTAAATGTTATGTTGAAGAAATAACATTTCTTCAACATTTCTTTGAGGCTAAAGCTACAAATTATGTGACTATACTTGCCTGTGTTTCAAGACAAATCTACCATTAATGTTCCCTGAAGTAAAACAACTAGCCCCAATCTGTATATAAATTTGTTGCTGGTACAAAGTTAATCTATCAGCTGGAATGTCTGATCATACTGGGACCAGTTTCTTTGTGTAATTTGTGAAGTCATTACAATACTACTACATTCTGCTTTACTGTATCATTATATTATAAAGTACTGCCTCTTTGTTTGGATGCTGGCTGGTTCATCATTCCTATACTCATTCTAATGCCATCTTAAATTATTTAGTACAATTAAACAATAAAAAAAACAATAACATTTTTCAGATTTTATAAATTTAGAGTGTGTACATAGAGCGGGCAGGTCATACCATACCTCCATATGCAGGTTCACTTTGTGTACTCCCATAAACACTTAAATATCAACAGACAGGGTATTATGGTAAAATGTAGTAACAGATTTTAGCTTTACTTTAAAATGGACATATTTCATAAATGTATCTTGGTCAACATTTCATTAGGTTTGATAAAGCAGATACAGTTTCATGGTCTGGTAATATAAAGTCTTAAAAACCTATTAAATATAAACTAAATTAAATAATGATTACAATATTAATATCACTATAACAGATAAAAATATAAGTATGCTACATACCCATATATTTTCTTTCATATGCATTCTAAGTTGCAGGAACTGCAACAATACAGAAAATTCCAATGTGTTAAAAAATTAAAACTACTGTGACTGTACACATTAGATTTTCTTGTACGGCAAATGATGTCAGATTACCATTGGGTTTTGCTCCATATCCAGTTTATTTGAAGATGGCAGAGAAGCACAGAAGCAAAGTGCATTCGTATTGACACAATGGTAAAAGAAAGAATTGCTGGTTAGTATAACACTGTACTCACCCTAAGGATCTACAGCAGATGGGCTTCCATATACCAAAACGTATGAAAAAATATTGTGAGAGAACTTTGTGGAAAATACTTTTAATTCTGTATTAAAACTATGTATTATGTTTTACATAATTTAAATTTTTCCTATGTATTTGTAAAAATATTTAGGGTTAGGGTTACCACTAAGATTAAAAACAGATTACATTATTAGTTCAAATGTTTTGTAAAGTTGTCACTGCCTACCATTATAACAATTTTTAAAGTATATTTTCATCTATAAATATATTTTTCAATGGGATAGAAGAAAATCAATAATACAGATAAAATCAGTGTGTACTCTGCTTACCATTTCCTTTCGTTTTTTGGCGAATTTGTTGTTTGGGTCCAAACCATAGCCTGAAAACAAAAAGAGTTGTGCATTTTACTTATCTGAAGGGTATATCACATTACACTATATGAAAACAGTACTGAATTACTGAATTCGTACAAAATTAAGAAACGTCAATATTACATGAATTTCTTTCATTTTTATAAATAAAAAGTAAGGTAATTGTGTGCTGTTCTCTAAATCTTAGATGCATGAAACAATGGCTTTTTATTGAGGCAGTCAGGAAAGTATATTAACAGTGACTGTGTTCATGTAATAAAGTTGTATTCTCACAACTGGATGTTAAATTAAGATAGTCACTGCCAGGAAAACTTCATTTGCTTTAATTTGGTGTTAAGAAGCTTTTGGCAGTGGAAAGATTTCGAAAAGCTGTGCAGATTTCCAGAATGTACTGAGACATCAAATATCTCTGAATTTTAATTATTTTTATTTTAACTATTGGATTTTATTAACTATTGAATTAGTAGAAATGCAATGAAAAACGTTTTAAAAATACCTTAAAATCATGTATTTTTTTTTATTTTAGAACATCGCAAACACTTAAAGCTGATACATTTTTTTAAACTGAGATATCCATTGGCTCGTTTCAGACAGGAAATGAGAGAATCATACAAAAAGAAAAGTTCGCTTACTAATAGATCTCTGTGAAGTTAGCATCAAACAAGAGAAAACAGTGGCAGCAAGGATACACAATCACTTAATCAGTTTGCTTTATAGGCAACACCCTTCTCATCCTCCCCTTATTCATTACATATGGTGCATACCTGCTTCTGTGCTCATAAGTAGCACTATAACTTTTTACAGTATATGTTAGTCTAATAATAAAATGGCAACACAATAAAAATCCAGAAACAATTTTTACCGTAATGAGAACTGGTGAATGTTTGCAACATGTTTTGAATGAATACAATACAAAAAATAATTATTGCTCCAACAAATTTCAAAACAGGTTTTATAGTCTGTGCAAAATATAATGTCTTATTTTACCACAAAAGTAAAAGAAAAATATATAACCCAGACATGATCTTAATGTTCTTAAAAATCATGACTTGGTGAGATTTGCCATTGGACTTAAAACAAGCATTAATCAGCCAAATGGATGCTTTAGGATGTGACTTCTTCAAAACACACAGTGTCTGTTCTAAACTTATACCTATTAAGTAATAAAAAGTGTCTTTCATAAACAATTTACTAACAGAACCCTTATTACAGTGACATGTTTTTATGAATTATTTCTGGCATCCTCCCTCGTAAGGATCAAAGAGCATTCAAGTAGCTATGTCCAAAACACTTTAAAATAAAGATTCCCAAAAGGTTCTTTACAGAAATACCATTAAAAACCATTTAGCTTCACCAAAGGACCTTTCAGTCAAATGTTCTTGAAAGAACAATTTCTTTCTTACCTTTTTGTAGTCTAAAGAAGCCTATTCTACTACAAAGAACCTGTTGTGAAACAGAAACGTTCTATGGATGTTTAAGGGTATTTATAGAACAATACAGCCACAACGGTTCTTTAATGACATTGTGAAACACCTTTCATATGAGTGTAGATTATGCATGCAACAGATATGTGAATTGTCATCTTAAGCCTCCTTACCTGTGCCACCCTAAACTGTCATCCAGAGCAATAAAATCATACTTAGAACTGTCCATCTCAACATTGTGGAGATAACTAAAGAAAAGAATCAAGGAGTAGTGAAAAGAGCAAGAGACAGGAAACTGGACCAAGATGTAAAGATAATGGCTTCATAGACATAGACTTTCTTAAACCCTACGAAAGACCAGCTTTCACTTCCTGCCTCTGTAGGTCCATAAACTATGTATCTCATTGCATGTACTACCCTTTACATAGGCTAAATTGTTGACCCGTAAACTAAGAAGGGCTGGGTTCCTTCAGCATGTCTGCATTTTTAACCCATAATGTCATAATGTTTGATGTTCGAAAATGTACTGTTTTTATTAAAGGCCTCCCTGCAACATTAGGTTCGGTTTTTAATACTATGTAGCTGTGATAAATCCATGTCTTGTGTCACTCTCTTTCTTTTCACATAAAATATTGATTTAGATGTATATTATTTTATATGTCCATTTTATTTTTTATCTTGTTGTTGTTATGCAGTAAGTCAGAATGCGCATACAACCGAAATAGGAAATTGATGGAATTTGATGGACGCAAAAGCAGGTACAAAAAGTATTCTTATATAAATAATAACCTGAGCAAAAAGGCAGCTATTCGAACAGGTTCTCATTGTTTGCTTATTAAATGAATAATTGCGTCTGTGCTGGCTAGTTTTCTGCTCTGTCTGGCTGAGATTTTAAGGGCACAATTTGAATTCTAGACATTGAGTATAAAACCAACTCACAGCCAGACACTGTGTAAACTATGACTCTTGTCACTTAAACGCTAATACACTTGAAACAATGTACCAACACACAGTGACGCTCCAGAACGTCTTCAGCAGAGAGGGCACAATAGTTTTTTATATATTTTCAGGATGTTGCTGTTTTTGAAAGTAGTAAACATGCATATTCAAGATTATTATTAAATCATTATGTCATGATATTAATGCTAAGACAGTCAATGTCAAATTAATGCTGTAACAAACAAGTCCTTAAGGCTGCATACAGAGTATATTTCTAAAATGCTGTAGCATAAAAGACAGTACTTTTCATGAGTCTCATTTAAATTTATTTTGGCACTGTTAGTATCCCACAATATAGCTAAACAAACACTGAAATAATTTAAACCTAAAATCTGAAAGGACCAGCATAAAAATATTTAATAATATTTATTTTATATATTGTACATAATATTTTATATATTGTAATCTATAGATTTTCATATATTTTATAGCCAATGTTTGATTATATCTGTATCTACCTTGTATCTTCTTGTATCTGGGGCACATCCATTCTCTGCTCAGTGTTTCAGATCTTCCTCTGTTGGTTGGCTCTGCAAAATTTTTAGATCTACATCTGGTACACATACTCTATCAGACGGCTTTGAACATGAGCCATCTATATAGAGATGTACCCCCCCTCCAGGGGCATATCTTTCAAATCGACCCTGGCTGAAGTGGATCCTTCAATTTCATTCATGCAATCATGAGGTTTTACCCCGGTTATTAATGTTGATAGGCCATAGAGTGACTGTATTGCAGGGCTCAAGACCGAAGTTGGTTTGATTGTCAAATTCTCTGTGGCCAGAAGCGCTGCTTCATAACCTGACCTCCTCTGGTCAGGTTACCGCCATGATCTTGTGTCAAGACCCCCATTGCAACACCCATGGCCTCCCCTGTGTATAAGTGAAACGATTTTGTATAATCTGGGAGCCCCAGTGTGGGGGCGGAAGTATTGGCAGTCTTTAATTCTTAATTCGTAATGGACCTTGGGTTGCACCCATTGCAGCTTGAGGCTTTGAATCCAGCTCTTGCGAGTATGTTACAGACAACAATCTAGGCCTGTAAGCAGTTACACTCCATCTCCGCTGAAATCAGTAAATCATCTGCATACTGTAGGACACATACTGTGGATGGCATATTGGTTATTGTGTCCAAGACACGTTTCACCACAGCAGAGAAGACAGCCTGGCCATTTAGATTAGCCCATCTAGTTCAGGTGTATTGCGTACCTTTAAATGTGAATGCGAACAGAGGCTGCGTGTCCACATGTACAGGTATGGAAAAGGCTGCACACAAATCCACAACCGTAAAATGTGTGTGGTTGTACGGTATGGAATTCAAAATTGTTGGCACATCAGGCACAATCGGTGTCAGAGGAATTATTAATTAATTAATTGCCATTAAATCTTGTCAAACGGCAGGTGTTACCATCAGCTTTCTTAACTGGATTGATTGGTGTATTGTATGGTGAGTGGGTGGGGACAATAAGCCCTTGTTATTTGTCTGTCTGTTTTCCTGCTGTTTAAATCCTCTGTCTCTCTCATCTTTTTCTTTCTTCCAACACTCTTTAGCCCAAAGACCTACATGCCCACAATAGTTGCACACATTAACTACTGATGTGTGGGGAGCTACACCCCGGGTAAGGCCACCACAATATTTAGGGCCTCCTCCTCCCTGTTTCAATTTGCGGTCCAACGCTTTCGGACCATCCGGCCAGATTATCAACAAATGGTTGTGTCCAATAACCAATTTTATTTCTGAACATAAAATCTACAGGCGTTTCGCCTGGTATTGGACGAGATTTTTCTTGCCCCATACTCAACAAATCAAAATCCAATACTTTTTTTTTTTAGACCCGTTGACACCACAAGCGGGTAACACTCGTGTTGTGTGCCTCGCAAGTACTAGGGTGAAAGTTGGCCCACGCTTTACACCACAGAGCGCACACTACATAACAGTACGCAAGTCAAAAGTACCGAAACTAAAGACCCCGTATAAACATCCAACAGCAAGAACACAAAATAAGGAAACAAAAGTTTGCCTTACCTGTGGCTGGACTGTTGGGATAAACCTCAAACACAGTGCAATCACTGTCCCAAGTCGCTGGAGAGTAACGCGGACAAGCCCCCAATTGTAAGAATATAATTTTGTTTGCTGTGTTTGTATCGTCTATTTTCTTCAATACCAGATCAATTGGATGTCATGAGGAGGTACCTTCAGCAGAGCTCTGGGAGCAAGAGACACAGACACTAAAATGTGGTTGACTCAAGCTCGTTTATTTCCTCAACAGAAGCAGATTATATAGAACAGAACAGGATGCACCTAAATCTGTCTCAAGCAATCAAATAGCTGGATTATATTTTATTACCATATATGGTTAGAAACAACAGCTTCAGGGTGTATTCTAGACTTCCCTATGCAACCTTAGGGAGTACATGGTATTCAAAAGATGTCAAAACTCATTAACCCTTATGGGGTGTTGACTATTCATTACTGCGGGGAACTAAATAATCTAACACAGTGATACAAAGCTTCACTGAAAATCACTATTTTTTGACATACCTCTGAGCTTTGGTGTCACGGTTAACATCACCATCAACTACATCTCTGCCTTGCAATCAAACCCCTGCAAATGATTCAGAATGCAGCAGCACATCTGGTCTTCAGCCAATCTCACTCCACTGGCTGCCCATAGCCACCACATTAAATTTAAACATCTGACCCTGGCCTTTAGGATAGTCACCGGAACTTCACCCCTAACTCAACTCACTCATTTGGATTTGTCCCCTCCCATGCTCTGTATCCCTAATGCTGTTAAAAAACTTTCTACATGCTGTCTCTAGCATTAAAATACAATTCCCACTTGTAAATGTAGCTTTGTAGTCTTGGCTTGTTGATTGGGGCAAAATGGTTAATGCTCTCTCTTTGTAAGTTGCTTTCAATAAAAGCATCTGCTGAATGAACATGACATCACTACAATCACATTCCAGAGCATGCTGTGATGCAATTTGTAATGCAATTTTCATTTGCAGGCTAAAGAAAAATACTTGGGTTCAATAAACTGATTAACACGTGTACAATAAATCAGTGTATACAGTATATAGATGGACAAATATGCAGCAGTGCTACTGTATTGAGGATTACACAACAAAATCCTATAGTAAGATTTACAATTTGTAGATTGACCAATTAAATGGTTTGGGTATTTTATATTGGTAATTGTGTTTTGATTCATTGTACTAGCCAAACAGTTATGTCTTTTCAGAACAGCCATGATTGTGCCCAGAAATTGTAGGCTTTACAGGTAATAAGCACTATGGATTTTCTACCATGTTATTAAATTCTAACATTAAGTTCAAATAAACACTCTTTTACAGATTTTTATTTATTTTTCATTTGCATGTGCTCTGCAACAGTGAAAATACAGGTTTGACATGGGGTTTCTTTAAATGTGGAAAAAAAGACAAAAATGAAACTATACAGCAAACATTTGTCACAAATTTACACCCAAAACCTTTCTTTGAAAGACATAGTTGGACTTAAATTTCTATAATTATATTATTTTCATAATTATAAATTAACCCCAGTACCTAAGTGCATCTATATAATTGTCAACCCCAACAGCTTGCTCTGAAAGACCTGTAGACCACAAATTCAACATGATCAGCTTTATCTGTGACAGCTCATGTAAGGCCATATATGGTATTGATTAATAGCTAAATATCAGCCACTTGCTGGTTACTGAAAAATGTCAAAATAGGACAATTAGTGTGCAAATTAAACCTTATTAGAACTGGTAATTAAAAGTTTAAAATTTAGAAGTAAAGACAATGATGTTATTAGGATGATGAATACAGATAAAGCTTTACTGGACGTCTTTTGTGCAAGATCCAGTCCAGTGTTTTAGGTCAACGTAGTGCGAGATCATGGGGTCACTGGTCACAATTATGATGCTACAGCCAGATACCCTGTAGCAGATCTGTGGGGGGGGAGGAGATATGTTATGGCAGAGATATGTTATGGCAGAATTGATCACTCAAGTGTGAACCCTTGTATACAATATGCATTTTCTTTAATAGTTGAAAAATGTGATATAGCATTAGGGTTTGGGTAGATTAGTCGTGGTCGACTACCTAGTCAATGGTATTAGAAGCCACCGAGTACTCAAGTGTGCATTAACAAGAAGTACTTGTGTCTTTTTTAACTTAAGTGTTTTTGACAAGTTCAGACAAACATGAAATACAGAAATATATTTGAGACAAAGATGTGGACTCACTCCATATTGCTCTTAAGCTGGTGGACAGTCCGCTTGTCCAGATACCGACAAAAAAGCGTTAGTAGGTTGGAAGGCAGAAGAAGGGGTTCGACAAGTGTTGTCTGGGACAGTTGTCGGGCAACACAGAATACTGTGTCAGTCCTTAAAATTTAGAAGATTTTTTTAAAGTCAGTTTTCTCCATTTAAACAAAAGTCCCAAAGAGAATTAAGATAACTGCCATCTGTTTATCTTGTTAGTTATAACAATAACTAATATAATAGATATAATAGAATACACTGCGTATATTGCCAACACACCAGGTTTAAGCATACAGCTATGTGAATGATAATTTAAAAATTCAGATAGAAAAGTCCAGTGAATAACTAAATGCACTTTTAAGTACCAGGTTTCAAAGTCTCCAACACTGGGCTCCATAGGGAGGTCAGAAGATAAAAGTCTCTCTCCCTGTGAGAGCAGAGCATAAAGCAGGGACAGACCAAACTGCAAACAAAGAGTTGGACATAAAATCTTTAAAAAATTAAGAAAAAATCTATTAAATCATTCTGCTAATATAAAGCAAATTGCAGGTAATAGCACACCTTATTCTGACAGGCCAGTGCTAACAGTGTATCTTTTGAGTCAGGCAGTGATGAAGTGAATTCCTTCAGAATTTTGATTAGCTGACTGAATGCGAGTCCACCAATCACAGTGCGGAGAGATGGATACAAAACAGGTAGGTCCTGTGAAGAGGATGACACTTACACATTTTTAAATGCAAAAATTTCTAAAATACAAAAGGTTACACATTTGTTCCAGACCTCATTTGTATCCCTGCTCATTAACACTGGCAGGTGTTTGGTCACAACAGCAAGAATATTAAGAGCAGCATCACATGACAGAAAGGGGAGGAGTCTGGCCAGCATCTTCTTTCCTTTAGAAATAAGTAGGCAGGAAAGAAACTCCTCTCCTGACTCCCTGGAGTGTAAAAGCATGACAGATCAGAATCTGGATGAAGTTTCATGTCAAATGTAAAGTGTAGGTTAATCTTACGTAAAGGTAGGGCTGCGCAGCTGACTGTAGATCTGCTCCACCTTCCTGTGTGTGCTCTGCATCAATCTCCTCCCCTCATCTTTGCTGGCTTCAGTTGCTGCCTTCTCTGCCTCTTCTACCTCTAACAAAACTATGAACAGCTGTATGGAGAGCAATGGCATTAAAGCAGAGGACAAAGCAAAGCATAAGAGCCTAAACTTTCCAAAAACAAGCCATCCAATATTTCCCATGAACAGCATACAAAACAGGCCCTGAAAAAGTTGTTTAACCTTGGAAGGTTAACCAAAGATTATATGAACTCTTGCATGAGGTTTGTGATTTTTGCAACCCTGGAAAGTAATTCATAGTTTATTTATGGTATAAGATACCTGTGAAAACAGTTTAAGAGGGGGATGGAAGGGGCTTGTTTTTAAGGACTACCAACACACTGATGGATATTTAAGACGGAAACACTAAAGTAGCTTTACCTTTTCAATAGTGCTCAATACTTTCAACCTTTGCTCTCTAGTATCTTTGTGCTCCTGTCCAAGACAAAAACGGTTTTATGTATACACATACACTATTTTCCAATAAAGCTTTTGCCTCTGCTACAGACAGCAGGTCTCACCTCACCAGGTGTGTGTGCATGAACGGCATCGATTGCTCTTCTTGGAGAGAAACACGTGGACACTGCAACTTGTCCTAACGAACCTTCAATGTGGACAACTGCAGTAACAAGAATTAGTCTTATATAAATCTGTAAATATAACAGTCATTACTATAGCTTTCTGTACCAGACCTGGAATGTAAGAGTCAGTTTTGGTAACATAAGGCGTTGTGAGTTTTGGTGGTTCCTTCTTTAACTGGTCACCCAGCATCTCCTCCTCGACTAGTTTGGCCTCCATCCTCTGATAGTATTCCTGCACAACCATGCTTGTCATGTCAGTTTCTTGTAAATAGAATCACAGTCTTAAAACAAAGTGCTTTGCAATTGCATCTCCGTTTTTCCTTTGCTTCCTTGCATGTTGCAGTTTTACAAACAACTAGATTAGATGGATGTCGAGACACAAAGGCATATAGCTTACATTTTATTTACCCATACTACAAAAAACATGAATTTTCATGAACCTTATATCTGGCAGGTTAACTATGCCAGCATAGACTGCATCTGACAAATTGGCCTGAAACCAAGTTCAAATTCAAGTTCAAATTCAGGTGACATTTATAAAACAGCAATGTGGCTCGATAAAGCAGCCAATGTTAAACCCAACCAAATCCCTGAACACTCTCATGAGATGGATGTTTGTACACCACAGACCTGATAATAGTAGTCATCCAGATGTGGATTTTCACTCTGCAGCTGGATCATCTGCAGTCTGATTATCCATTCCTTCTCCTTATCAGACATGATCTCAGAATAAGGGTCCCAGCTCACTGGCTTCCTGTAATTTACATTAAACATTTTATTTACAGGACTTAAACAACATACAGAGGGCAAATGCAACTTTTATATAGACAAAGCCCTATACACAATTTACCTGTATGGTCTCTGTTGTCTTTGACTCAATAGTCGTTTGTGCTGGGGGTGGAACTGGGCAACAGGACCTGGAGGTCTTAGGTGGACACGAATCAAAAACAAATGAAAAAAAAACAATTACTAACAACAAAAGAGAAAGACACACACTAAAGCAAAATACATGCAACAACTTGTCCATAATGCTTTTGGCTGATTTGTATGGAGTGTTTTTTGCAGATAATTTAAAAAGGAATTGCAAACAGCATTTGTAATTGCTTTTTCTATTTCAATTTTTTTTTGTTTTCTAATTCTAAATGTAACACTTTAAACGCAAATAGTACATTAGTGTAAACGAAAATGCAAACAACGTCTGCCCAAATTTCAAATGAAAATGCAAAGTCCTTTGCAATTGCATTTCCCATGTCTTATGAGTTACAACCCTGTCATATTTAAATTGCAATAGAAATTTAGGGAAGAAGGGAAATGTCAGGAACAAACGATTGTGCCGAATGCTAAAAATTTAAGGGTCCACTTAAGGCTGTCACTAAATATTTCTCCCTAACTGCTTAAGCGTTCCCTTAAGTGGTCAGACTTAATGATGGAATTAACGGAACTCCAATTCCTTCTTAAAATTGTCTGCAAAAACGCTCCATAGATTTGAATTGTGAAACTTGAAATATCAAAGTCCTTTTACGGAAAGTCTCCTCACTCAGTGGCCATATTTGCAATGCCTCTGGGTATTTTAGTTATACTAAACCAAATCCTCTCGATTTAATAGTGGGAAGACAGGTCAGTCTAAAAATCGCAGTTTAAAATGGCAACGAACTAGTAAACCTATAAACAATTTTACTAGAAATTCTAATTCTTAAGCTCAAATTACACAAAAAAAAACAGCAGTTTTTCCAGGTCACTCAAATTACTGCACATGCGTAAAGGCTGTCAGGTAATTCACAACACTCTGTACAGCCAGTCCCCCAAAAATATATTAATGTTTAGTGATTGCTTCTTTTTGAAGGCGGGACTATTTACTAGAACAGCAATATTGAGCTATGCACTCAATGTGTGCAACAAACAGGCCAACACGCGCAACACCCTCATGTCCCTGGCTCTCCGAGACCATCCGCAGCCACCGGATCAAGCACCGGAGAAAATGACGCAAGTCGAAAGACTCTGCAGATCTTAAGTATCAATCTATCTTCCTTTTCTAAAAGTTTCTCCACTGACAAAGCTGCCTACTTTCAAAATAAGATCAGCAACACCTCTAACAGCCATCAACTATTCTCAACTTTCTCATCTCTCCTTAGTGCTCCCCCACTACATCTCTGACTTCCAATGACTTTGCCAGTTTTCACAGACAGTACCTACTATCAGCAACCAATTTTCTGCGACACACCCCTAACCCCCCTTTACCTCCATGCCATCCAACACTCTCCTCTTTCTTTCCTCTCCGAAACCGACATCTCCAAAATTATCCTCTCCAACTGTCCCACCACCTGCCCCCCTGACCCCATCCCCTCACATCTACTGCAAGCGATGTCTTCATCACTTTTGCCTGAACTCACACACATTCTAAACATGTCAGAAGGGGTTAGACATGCAGAGATTGACCTTACTTCACTTGCTACCTAGCCAAATTTAAATCTCTGACACTTGCCTTTAGGACAGTAACTGCACCCGCACCACGCACCACTAAATGTAAATTGTGAAAAGTACAAATACTGTGCAAAGAGCTGTACTTTGTAAAACTGCTTGGAAACTTTGCATTTTAAAAAGAACAATACTAATACATTGAATTTGGTAAAGTAGCTCTTGCTGAAGCATACAAGTTTTACTGCAAGTCATTTTACAAAATTAAACTAAGGGGCGTGTACAACGCATTCTGTAAGTTTAAAAGAGCAGATCACAACCTGCAGCCCTGCATGATATTGGAAGATGGGCTGTAAAATGAAGCAGGCCTGGGGGAGTCTGTTCCGAACCGTAGGTGCATGAGTTTGGGGGTAAGGGGTAGGGGGGTAGAGAGACGAGGACAGGACGGAGACAGGAAACCTCCTGGCTAGAAATGTCAAACAAATAAAAAACACGATAAACTTGTATAAGCAAACTTCAAAGATAAGGACAGTTAAAGCAATTAAGTGACTATAAGATGGATCACCTGGTTGTAATGTTGCTGAGGTGTAAACAGTCTTTGAGGACGGAAAGGAGAGCTAGGTATCATGGGGTTTATCTGTGCCTTTGGGGGGAGGGGGGGAACTATACATTAATTTCCCAGATACACCACCACATTTTACATATTATTCAAAGATATAGATTTGTAACATTCTGTCAGCTACATTCCTAGATAATTAGTGGAGTTTTAGGCAAGCGAAACTATTACTATGGTTTAATCATATTGTAGGTTTAGGAAACGATTCAAATTTCACAAACTTAATTTCAGTAAACAAATCCAACACATGCTAGATATTTTTTAAAAATGCTACATGATTACACTGAAGACCAGAATGTCAGACATGGTTAGGTTTAGGGTTAAGCAACAACCTACTGTACTGTAACAACCACACAGACCATCCTAAAAACTACCTAGAAAAAAAAAACACCTCATAACGGCATCTTTGGTTGAAGGATCCAACATAAGATTGGCCTCTCCTGCCCCGACTAGTGGAAAAAGGCCGTAAAGGAGACATGAAGTTCAGAGAAACAGGTGGAACCCTGCTATGCGCCGATCGGTCAATCACTCCAACAATTGCCTGGTCCTGATTAGAAATTAAATTAAAACTGGTAAATGGTAAACAGAATTATACATTGTATAGATGCAGATGCAAAAGATGCACAGCTGAGATTTGCACCTGAAGAATAGATGCCGCAGATGGCCTGCTGGGTTCCATCGACGATACCATCCACTGTGGGGAAAACAGTAGCAATAATTACACAAGGAAAAACCACAACATACTGTAATATTGATGATTACACACTGTATTTGAATTGAGGTCCTCCCAGTAGGAGCTGAGGCTACAATCCACAATGGCACTATCAATACTCTGGGAAAATTTCCAGGCAATAGAAATGGAGAACAATAAAATTAGAGGAGAAAGGGGGAAAAAAAAATTCAGACACAGGACAAATGAGTTCATAAGTTCATAATTACATACATATATAAAAGTTATATATAAACTTTTAAAATTTTAAAACACTTTAAAAAAAAAAAAAAAAACATCTGGGCATCAGCTGAACCTTCAGGCTGGGTCGACCCTCCACGGTCTTCACCACAGCTGGATCATCAAACAACTGCCCTCGTCCTACTCTTCCTCTCTGAGAACGTCTCACTGAAGTTTGGTATTGAACAGGAGCGCCAAGTTTGGAAGGTGAAGGGGAACTGCGAGGGGAAGGAGAGCTGGGAGGTGTGGACTGCAGTGTTGGGGAGCTGTCACCACACAACAGCAGAAGATCTGTAGGGTCGGCCTCCAGATCTTCAACACCTGCATTTGGGGTTGAGCGTTGCGTGTAAGAAGATACGTTGTCCAAATTTGTACATTCAAAAAATAAAACCATATGCTGCATGACGATAGTAATACTCAACAACAACAAAAAACTAAAAACATAGTATGTTCACTGATTTTAAAACCAAAACACTTCATCAGATCATATGAAATGGACTTAAAGCAACATTATATCATCATGTAATATATTGTGTATAAAATATTTAACAGGGTTCCTGTTAAACCTAAACCAAACGTCTCCTCATTGTAGAGATCAATCTCCACATCCTCTTCTGTCATTTCCTGCAACAGTCCACAATCCTCTTCTCCATCGCTCCACTGACCTCCATCCTCTGGCCAAACACCATCAGGAACAGGTCCCCCAGTTTTATCCTGAGATCAATAAATCAAATGATTCTTAAATTATGCAAACAATTAAGACAGTTGGTGTTGGGGCAGTTTACATGACAATCATTAAACGCAGTTGGATATCCCATACTCCATCTAAAACTACTTACTCCATGTTAAGTATTTACAAAATGTCTAAACGGTTTATAAATTATTTGTTTAACAGTGTGTTAAACTGTATTTTTAAATAGTTTAACTACTACACATCATGAATTAGTATGACGTGAAAGACTAAATGTAATACGTGCCCTTCTTTAAAAAAATGTAAATTATAAACCATCAATAACAAATAGCAGTTAAGGACATTAAGGTATTGGGCACGAGCCTAATTATATCCCATTGGCATTTCTCTTTTATGTCACTGTAGTGCTCAGTACATTCGTAATTTTCTTTATCTACTTACTGGTTGTTCGGAATCACCCATTTTTAATGTTGTCTATTTCACTAGTCTGTGAAATATTTCATCACGCTTCCACAAACGCTAGCATCGTCAGCTCCACGTGGGTATCACAGGTGCTTATCAGCGTTTGTAAACTGCCACACCTGCATACATGAAGGCGTGGTCAAAGCATACAAAGGAATCGACGTGGATCTTACCTATTTAAGTTTCCATATAACTACAGTGCATTGTATACACGCTAGTAGTTGGTTAGACGTTCTAATGGTGTTTTCGAAATAGTAGTGGAGTTTCTCATGGGATTGAAAACAAATCCAGTTTACAGGGAATGAATTGATTGGTACTTATGTACCTTTGAAAATAGTCGATCGACTGGCATACTTAGCGAAAACGGTAAACTATCCGGATTTTAATATCTTTATGCAAGGGCAACGTTTACGGAAGGCGGTCAGTTTAGCGCAGGGACCGGGTGCACCGCCTAAAGGACGGCCCGCTCTGTATTAGTATCACAAAACAGGAGTCGTATATAATTATAACTGCAATCCGTAACGTTTGCCTCTCCATCTCTGTTTAAAACAAAATTGCAGGTTACTTTCGGAGTGGATGGCAAATTTAAATTACAAACTTTAGTTAGGCTTGACAAAGCCCAGTCTGAAAAGTGTATAATTGTTTTAAATACTTTAGGTCTGACATTCTCTAGCACAATGGTAAGAAGTTTAACATGTTTTAGTATGTTGTTAACGTTTTAACAATCTATTATGATTTTAACATGATGCTGAAATATTTTAACATGAAGTTAACAGTTTTTAACATTAATTAGCATAATAGAGGCAAATTGTAGCATGGCACCAAAACATTTCAACATGATGCAGACACGTTTTACCATGGTACCAACACGTTGTAACATGATTTTCACATGTTTAAAATGAACCTAGCATGTTTAACTTGATGTTAGCATGTTTTATTGTGATGTTAACAAGTATTAGCATTAATTAGCATGACATTAGCACATTTTAGCATAATGGTACCTGGAGTGGTTGCTAGGGTGTTGCTATGCTATGCTTGCTTAAGGTGCTCGGGGAGGTTCCTGGGCTTTCGCTGAAGTTGCTGGGGTGGTTGCTAGGGTTCCAACAGTAGTTGTTAGGGTGTTGCAGTTCAGTTGTTAGGGTACCCAAGGTGGTTGTTATAGTGTTGTATTGTGGTTGCTATGGTATTATGTTGTTGCTATGCAGTTTCAAAGGTGCTTGGGGTGATTGCAATATCATTGCCAGGTACCCAGGGGTGGTTGCTATGGTACTCAGTGTGGTTGGTAGAAGACAAAGAAGATCGTGTTGAGCACTGATTTATGTCCCTGCCTAATAACAGATTTTTATTTTTTTAACCAAAAAGTTACAGATTACAGCTTTAAATGTATTTTACCATTTTTTTTATCTCTATAAACATTAAAAGTGTATTAGGAAAATAATGCTATATTTGTTCTGGTTTTAAAATACACAAGTTTAATAGAGGTTTATAATATTTAGAATAAACGTTTAACATTAATATATTAGCCTATAGGTCGTCTTAATCCACAACATGGTATGCTGTACTCGGTCTGAACAAAATAAACAAGTAATGGTGATCAGTAAACCTTACAACATAAAAAGTACATAAAAAATAAATTGTTGTGAAGATGCTGAGGTCTACCTAAAATGCTTTCATCATTTTCACTTTGTGAGGGCATTTTGATAATTTTGTAATTGTGGCCCTTCCAAGTATATGGAATATATATACACAAAAATATTTGTGTATATACACAAATGCACAAATATTATATTACTATATTATATTACTAGATACACAAATATTATGACAAAATGTCACAGCATGGTCTTAATTCATGCAGGCAATAATGCAGGCAGCATTATTATTACACAGCAACGTTTAATTCCACAGCCCCATCAGGTGGTTATATAACATACTGTGACGCTCCAGAAATCTAGAAATCCAGGTGAGTAGAACAGAATATCGAGACCTAGCGGCCCTGACATAATCTGTAATAGTAAGATATGTCTAAATATTTTTTCTATTTAGTATACTTTTAGTATACTATGCTGCACAGTGTGTACAAAGCAGGGTGCTGCACTAAACTCTATGCTGAAGGATTATCCTATGAATATTGTTTATGGCCCACATCATCTTTGTGGTTTCACAAAAGGAGTAATTTTTTTTTATGGTAATGATATATATCACGTAAAAAATAGTCAGCTAAAAACACTACAACTATACAAATAACTGTATCCACATCGCTCTCTTCTTCTTCGTTGGCTTCTACAGATTGCTCTCCACTGAAGTCTAAGTTCCAGGTCAGAGTTGTCCGTTAAAATCTCACTAGCCAATAAGAGTAAAGCACAGTTAAGCTCCGCTCACACATGAGGTTTGTGCCAGAATGTTGAACGTAAATTTGCCGACTGAAAGCGAAAACTGTAATTGTAAACGAAAACTATTTTTTCTTCTTTTAGTATTTTTGTTAGTTTCTTCAAAGTAGCGTTCATTTTATTGGCACAAAATTAATCCCATACTACCGATGCTAGCGGGGAACATTTGCGTGACACAGCTTGCAAATCACATTTTTGTGCTCTGTCAGATTTTGTAAACCTGAACAATATCCATACCACAGAGGTCACCTTTCTTTTCATAACAAGTTCCTCCTCCTGCTCAGGATTGGTTTGTGGGACTTCTTTACCAGCGTGCTTATTTACTCTCACAACTACTCGTATGTGCAGCTTCTCGATCGTTCTCTATGAAGCGTTTTCGCGGACAATTGCATTTGCAATTGCGTTTTCTATTTGTGGATGTAAAAGTTGAGACACAATTCAAATGCAAATTTGCCTTTCTGTTTACACTATATCAAATTACAAAGCAAATGAAAATAAGTCGATTTGCATGTCTTCCGAGGTACGACCCTGTCGTATTTAAATTTAAATATGTCCTTAAAAACGCTGGATATAGATAGATCAATAAAAATGGAGACTCCCTCCTTTAGCTTTACAAGACAACCTGTATCATTTGACGCCTGTAATCGTTTGATGAACAGACAGCCCGTCAGCTAATCTTTAATATGTTTAATATTAAACAATAATTTTGTTTGGTACTGTTTATAGCTTTTCTATTATTAAATTGCTATAAGAGAATGCATAGTAGTAAACGTTGTGACAGAACTTATTTACGGCATTACCACTATGTGACATGGTATATTGTCACAAGGTGGTGACAAAATTATAACTGCGTACGGTTAATACTATTGCCTCCCTATGATTTATAATAGAAATATATGAAAGTATATAAGAAATACAGATTGTTTTTGGCTTTGAGGTTTCACCACTTAAAATAAGACTTAAATTGTAATGACTGCTGTGAGTGCCTAATGATGATGATATAATGCGTTTTAATGAATAAAGGTATGCATAATATGCTACGTGTGCCCAGTGAAGCTATTTTTTAAATAATTATTTTATTATCTGAACCGATCGGCGTATGACGTAATGTGAGAACGATTTGAGAGGCGGCTTCGTATGCTTTTTGATAGCTCTCGCGGTACATTAATGTCATTCACCAATCGGTCAGTACATCGGTCAGGTGTGCATGTCGAACACACCTAGTGTCGTCTCGTGTAGGTAGGATATGCTGTCGTTCGAGGATACTTCACAATAAAACAAAATTCCCCACATCCACTTGTGTTCTTGAATCGGATGAAATCGTCCGGGTAACCATTCAGATAAGGCGTGGATTTATTTCTGTATACCAGTACATTACAACTTACTCGTAGTGACCTGATCATTTGTAGTCGGTTTAGGCTTTGTTTACATTGCCGCCGCAAGTTGCTGGGGCAGATGCTGATACAGATGGGAAAGTCGTAGTGGCCCACTTTTTTTAAAGAATGAATGTTTTAAAAATACTGTCTTCCTGTTCTGAGTATTTCTAGATTATCTTGTCAGGATCCTGACATCCCCTGTGTTCTGTGTCAGAGCATGTTGTTTGGATCCTGACTCCTCCTAGTCTTGATCTGAACGTTAATCTGATCGTTTTGCTCCATTTAGTGGAGTTTTTTTTAGTTCCATTTAAAGCTTGTCTTGTTTCCCGTTTTGCCCCCTCGTGGGTTCTTGTTTTTGTTTATTAAAGTATTTTTTTTCTGTTCAAAGTGCTGTCTGCGACTGGGTTCGTTCCCCGTGACCTTGACAAATACACACACGCACACATTGTAATTTATCGATAGTCGAAGTAAATGATCTTTACTATCAAAATTTAAAATAAGTTTAATTTATAGTTTTTTTAGAGCGTATATATGCAAGCCGCACTAAAAGTTAAGCATATTTGTATTAAATCGCATGCGTTAACAATTAACAAAAATTACGTTTACAAAATATTTAATCATTCACACAAAATACTTTGTAAAAATATATAATTAAAAAAAATATAAAAAAGTGATTTGTTTTTTTTAAATATCTTAAATCTGTCAATGGTGTCAATCACTGTGTATATTAATTAGGTGTAACATTATTAGGTGTAACTTCACTGACAAATAGCCAACCAATGGTACATTTATTCGCAAAATCCTACAGTAATTTATGAAAATAATCTAATTTAATTAATTCGTTGTTTTAAAAGATTAATGTAATCTTTTTAAACATTTTAGCTATGTTTATTGTATGTATGTTCAAACTGATTATCCAAAACAAGGTGATCAATATGTTATTTTAGCATTCCCCCATTGCAAGCACAATCCCTTTTAGTTTCTTGTGATAAGAATGATTCAAGCAAAAGATATAAGGTATTTTCAACCTCATACACAGGTAATCATGTGCTTTATGTATGTGACTAACCCTCTTAACACATACATGTAGCTGCAAAGAGACAGAATGTGATGTGAGCAAAACGATGAGGCCATAAGTGATATTTTATGTGTATTGATCCATGACCTCACCACCTCCGTAATGCAGATTGCTTGGAAATCTAGCGAGGCTAGATTTCCTGAGGCCAAGGATCTTTTAAAAATACAACCTCCATAGCAGCACAATCATGATTTCTATGATATCTTTTTTGGGCCTTTTTCGTTCGGTGGAGGGTCGTTTTCGACTCTCTGTCGGCCTGTAGTTTTGCTGTTCCCAATGTCTGGACATTTTACATGTGGCAACACACTGTACTGCACTCTGTTTTTGTTTCATTAATTTACTGTGGATGATTATTCATTACCTTTAACAGCAGGTTGTGTGTATTATGTGTGTGTAATGTTAATGTAACTATACAGTTAATATTGCACTTGGTTTGTTCTTTGGAAATTAATGCTGTTCATCAAGTCTGTAAACAATTCCAGGGAGGTGTAATTAAATACAGTATATGTTACACATAAATAGTAAGTTTTTTTTGCAATACTGTGGGTTTGTTAAAATTTACTTTAAGTACAATTGTTTTGAAAACTTAAAACTGCAGTGTTAACTGCATTTCCCATTATTCCGTGCTCCTTCACAGCGTCATCAAGTTTCGCCTTTATTATTGTTTTGAAAATATGCCCTCTACCAACAAACATTACAAATTGTTCCTTTAAATTGTGACCACACACTGCATTGAGCATAATTCTTCATAATTCTTTTGTAGCTCAAGTGGTTAAAACAATGGTTACAACTAAAATCTTGATCTATCTATAAATAATCTATATCTATAAATCTATGATCTTTTGATTATGCTTGTGATATCTGCTGTGAGATAATACTTGTATTTAAATAAAATAAAGAATGTTAGTCCAAATTCTAATATATATGAGGTAGAATGAAACTGTCAGAGGTACTATGCTATGGCCCACTACATTTCAATTAAGTAATGATAAAACATCTGTTTGGATCTATATATGAAATTAAATTTACAAGTTGTTTCTAGGTTATAGGTAAAACATCCTTTTTCATATTTATAATTTCATTTATTTTCAGATGACTTTGAGAAAAGTATTTATGTTGTTTTAGTTGTAAAGTTGAGTATGTTTTATTTGAATGTTTTCATTCTATATATATTAATTAAAAAAAAAATATCAGTTGACTATCAGTTGACAGCTGTGATCGTTTAGTTAAATCACCCCTCAAACACAGGCAATGTATTTTTTACTATAATGCAGCATTCTGATGTCCTTAACCATTCCTTATATGTCTGTCTCGCCACCTGACTATTACTGCCTCTTCCACCATAACAACATGCGATCAGAACTTGCTGTGTATGGTATACTGACTCTTATTTATTAATATATGAGTATTTCTTAAAATTCTTATCGGTATTGGTGACTGAAGTCTATTATAGTTAAGTGTATATCCATTTATAAAAATTAATACTCAATGATTGGTTTAAAAAAAATGATGTGTAAAACTTAGAATTGAGGAAAGAGTGGCTGATATTGCTGTTTGGTATTACTTGGACATAAAAAGTAAGCACTCTGAGAATCTGTGGTACAACCCCAAATCAGAAAAAGTTGGAACAGTATGGAAAACACAAAAAAAGTAGTGATTTCTAAATTTACTTTGACTTGTATTTCATTGCAGACAATACAACAGCACATTATTTAATGTGTTCCTCATGATTTTTATTTTTTTCTTCAAAAAAACAAAATTCCTATTTTGGTTCTTGCAACACATTTCAAAAAAAGTTGGAACAGGAGCAATTTAGGACTAGTAATCAGGTAAATTGGTTAAATAATGATGTGATTTGAAACAGGTGATGTCAACAAGTGATTGTAATTATGATTTGGTACAAAAGCAGCATCCAAGAAAGGTCTAGTCCTTTAGGAGCAAAGATGGGCAGAGGATCGCCAGTTTGCCAACAAATACGTGAGAAAATTGAAATGTTTAAAAACAATGTTCCTCAAAGAAAGATAGGAAGACATTTACTTATTACACCTTCAACAGTGCACAACATAATTAAAAGATTCAAGGAATGTGGAGGAATTTTAGTGCATAAAGGACAAGGGCGCAAGCCTAAGCTGAACAACCGTGCTCTCCGATCCCTCAGGTGGCACTGCATCAAGAATCATCATTCATCTATAAGTAATATCACCACATGGGCTCAGGACTACTTTGGCAAACCTTTGTCAAGTACCACAATTCATAGTTACATCCACAAATGCCAGTTAAAACTGTACTGTGCCAAAAGGAAGCCCTATGTTAACAGTGTCCAGAAGCGCCGTCGACATTTCTGGGCTCGGAGGCATCTGGGATGGACCATCACACAGTGAAAACGTGTACTGTGGTCAGATGAATCAGTATTTCAGGTATTTTTTTTGGGAGAAATGGACGCCTTGTGCTCCAGACCAAAGAAGAAAAGGATCATCCAGACTGTTACCAGCAACAAGTCCAAAAGCCAGGGTCTGTCATGGTATGGGGTTGTGTCAGTGCCCTTGGTAAAGGTAACGTGCACTTCTGTGATGGCACCATTAATGCTGAAAAGTATATAGAGATTTTGGAGCACAATATGCTGCCTTCAAGAAGACATCTTTTCCAGGGACGTCCATGCATATTTCAACAAGATAATGCAAAACCACATTCTGCACACATTACAAAGACCTGGCTGCGGAGGAAGAGGATACAGGTATTTGACTGGCCTGCCTGCAGTCCCGACCTGTCTCCAATAGAGAATGTGTGGTGCATTTTGAAGCGCAAAATGCGACAACAAAAACCCCGTACTGTTGCCCACCTTAAGACTTGTTTGCAGCAAGAATGGGACAAAATTACACCTGAAACACTTCTTCACTTGGTGTCTTCAGTCCCTAAACGTGTTTTAAGTGTTGTGAAAAGGAATGGCAACATTACAAAGTGGTAAATACTTTACTGTTCCAACTTTTTTTGAAATGTGTTGCAAGAACCAAAATAGGAATTTTGTTTTTTTTGAAGAAAAATACAATATCTTTGAAATACAAGTCAAAGTAAATTTAGAAATCACTACTTTTTTATTTGTGTTTTCCATACTGTCCCAACTTTTTCTGATTTGGGGTTGTAAATTGATTACTTAAAATTTTGTATAAAGAAAAAACTTTTGTAAACACTGCTAATTTTGTAAAAGTTTTGAAGTGGAAACCAAAGTTAAGGTTCAAAGTTCAAGGTTTAAAGTTAATTTCACTTTGAAATTCAAAGTTAAGGTTTGCTGTATATGTAGAATTTTTGGGATTAAAGTATCCCTTGTGTAAAGAACTTATAGATAAGCTCTATAAAAATTGGTAGAAGAGAACAAAAAACATGATGACAAAAGGCAAAAAGAGGGAACATTTGATGTAGCGTTGTGTGAGATGGGAACTTTGGTGAATAAATTACAAAACTAAAGATATGGATCAGAAGTGGAAATAAAGAGAAAAAAAAGAGAACAAGAAGTGTTAACGATTCAAAAAAGAAGGGGAGAACTTAATGAAAACCATAAAACAGGCTAGAAAAATTCTGGAGGAGGCAGACAGAGAGATTTGTTGAGTTTGCAGACCTCCTCCTTATGTGACCTCTAAAGGTCAAGTTCCATTACTTAAAGGAATGGTGGAAGTTTCTGGAGAGATGTAGATGGAAGGAAATGTGGAGATAAGAGATGAAAAACAAAGGAGGCCTGATGTCAGACTAAAAAGCAGGCAGGATAGGAGTGAAAAGGAAGGCCCGTATTAGACTGTTATAAACAAGTACAGACAGTTTTGGAGAAAATAAAAACACAATATAAACAAGACGTACCGGATGAAAAGAAACTGAACAGAAAGGAAGGATAGAAAAGAAAAATTGAAGTAGAAGCAAGGTTGTTAGAGGAAGTTGAATAGAAGGATTGAGGAGACAGAAAATTTTGTGGATGAAACAGACAGATATTGAGAAGAAGTAGTTTTCTAGAAAGTAGAGTAGAAGAAGATGAAAAGGAGTCTTCATCTGATGAAGGAAGGTGGTCACGGAAAAAGGAAAAGACAGCTTAGACTGCTGGCAAAACAACTCCCTATTTTAATTAAAGGAACGCAGGGGCAATATATATCTTGGGCTTCATAGGATCTTGAGGGGCTGGTCACTCTCCTCCCTGACATGCACGAGGGAGCTGGGAAATGGATTAGAGTGTTTGAAGAAGAAACTATTGGCAAGCTTTTGGAGGAGACATCAAAGCACTCCTAGCAAAAATTATAGGGGGTGCAAAGATGGAAGAAATCCTTCAAGCATCTGGCTTAGAGAGAGCTGTAGACGCACATTACATGGAGGGACTACTTTTAATGTATACCACCCATCGTATGGCAAGCACTATGTGCTGAATATCCAACCAAAGTCGACCCTAAAGGGTGAGCAGTGGGGGGAAACTGAAAACCCAGTCACATAACCCTAACCCTAATGTTCAGAGACAATTGAAAAGATGGAAGCAAGAGACTGAAGGGAATCCAGAAGGAGACCCTCTAATGGCTACATTGTTCAGAAATGCTGTAATAGAAGCCATGCCACAAGCTGTAAAGAGTAAGTTAGAAGATGTAGTTGGTCTGAACTCCCAAACACACAAAGAGTTTTGTGACCATGTATCTCATGCAGTGGAACGGTACAGAAAAATGAACAAAAGCTCAAAAATCAAGAGAAAGAACTACAGACAAAACTAACTCGATTACAGCTTGAAGAACTAACAGCCAAACATGAGAAAAAGATTCAAGCAGTCGTAAAGAAAGAAAAGTCTAACCAAATGACTGTAATGGCTTCTGTAAATGCTTTACAACCGGGACAACAACTGTTCATGCTCAACAACAGGGGCCTCTCGGGTGGAAAGGAAAAACTCAAGCATGGAGACAGAGAGGGAGAGGCAGAGCTATACATTTTCCTCCAGGAGTGTGGTGGGGGATGTGGACAGCCAGGACAGAACAGAAGACACTGCAGATTTGGTTTATGTAGGGTTTACAGATTTGGTGTTATGTAGAAGGAGTGTATGTAGACATGAAGGGAACCTGAATGATGATCTCTGAGCCGAAAGCAAATGTGTAGTGGATAGGACAGACAGATGAAGATATGAGACAGACAATTAATAAATGGGGTAAATCCATTGAAGCACAGATCCCTGAATAACAGATAACCAAGTTAGGATTTCACTGTACGATGAAATATGATCCCTCGAGAAATGCAGACATAGAAAAGGAATGGCAGGAAGGAACAAAAGGGCAAAAAAAAATTTAAATGATCTCACAATACATCATAATAAGTAAACAGGGAACAGCCATGAAAATAACAGAAAATGAGTTCATACAGAGGTGGTTCAATGTAAATGATTCTATGCCACATATATCTGTATATGTATGGAAAAACTGGGAAACGAAGGATTAAAGACCAATGATTAAAAAAACTGCACAAAGCAAATGAGAGCCTACAATAAATCCATTGATTTTTCATTTCTCTAACAAGAATGACACAATTTTGAGAGATTCCATTAAAGTGCTTACAAAATTAGCTCCAGGAGGTCACATAGTATCTAAAACTAAACTGCAATATTGCCTGCCACAAGTTGAATATTTAGGGCGATTAATCTCACATGGCACAAAGGCCATACCCCCAACGTACTTAGAAGGCATAAGTAAAGCACTATTGTCACAAACAGTAGGCCAGATGATGACCTTTTAGGAATGACTGGCTTCAGTAGTGATTGGATAGAAGATTGTGCTATTAAAACAGCCCCAATGAGAGATCTTAGTGACAAAAGAATACCTAAATTTGGCGTTCACATGAAAGACATATTGTTTCACCAACCTAAATCTTAAACATCCTTATTCCAGATAGTAATAAGGAAGATTAAACAACAAGGGTATTGGTCTCCATACTTGTACGCAATGGCAGAGGAATTTTTGTCTACATGTGAGATATGTGTATATCGTTATAAGTATAATGTCAGAAAGGGAAAAACAACACCAATAGTTCATATACCCGTACCTGAAGGACCTTTCAAACACTTGGTGATGGATTATGTGGATATGATAAAACAGGTACAGGGCAAGAGATACTGTTTGTGGTCGTCGACCAATTTAGCTGTTGGATAGAAGCAATAGCGCTGGCAGATGAAAAGGCAGGAACAGTAATACAATTTTTAACGAGAAGTGTTTCCGAGATTTATAATCCCATCAGAAATAAATTCAGATAGATGGATCAGCTTTCATCCAAAAAACTGTAAAACAAGTATTACAACACTTAAGAATAAAGCAAAGACTAGGCTGCATTTACCATCCTCAATCACAGGGACAAGTTGAGAAATTAAAAGTCTTCTCAAATCCAGGCTCAACAAGATATGTGCAAGTACTAAACTTAATCGGCTTGAAGCTTTACCTCTTAAACTAATGAGTAAAAGAGCCCAGGAGAGAGGGACACTACAAAGTTGTGGCAGCTGCTCCAACAGTCGTTCAAGTGGAAGGAACCACCACTTGGTATCATCTAAACCACTGCACAAACGTTCCCAAAGTAAGATCAGAAAGAGAAGGAGAAAAAGCTAAAGGAAAGAAAGAGTCAAACATTGCAGGGTGATAATGTGCAAAGACTTGAAATTCTTGAGAAACTATAGAAAAACCTAAGCAGGAAAATTAAGAAAATAGGTTGAGTAAGATCAATCATCACATTCTTATTGTTAATTAACGGAAACCACAACCAATGCTGGAAAAAATAAAATGTGGGACTGGTTTGATCCAAAATTAGGAAATTAGGGAGCATGGATTGCTAAATTGGTAATGTTTTTGGGAATCATTAACAATAGGAGGATTGTTATTTTGCTGTGTACTTCCCATATTAAAATCATTAGTTTTAAAAGCCATAGTTAGTGCAAATGCAAATATTAAGATGCCAAGATGAGAAATTAATTCTAGTAGATAGCAAGGATATTTATCTTTAAGATTGGGATTTACAAACATTGTATTGAGGATTCAAGCACCTCTAATGAGGACGAAGAAGATGAATAAAGATGAGCCATGCCCTGGGTGTAAGTGCTAGCCTAACCTCTCCCCAAGGGCGAAGTGTCTGGGTTGAAGACATTTGCAAACAGATGTTTTATTATTTTGATTAACAGTTATTTTATGCTATAATGTATTTTATTTTACCTTTAATGTATTCTACATAACTGTGATAACCACAGGCAAGGCTGAAACAAATGCACGCTCATGCTTATAACACTATTTTGTTTTAAATGAGAAGATTAGAGAGAGAGGATCTTTTACTCCTTTCTAGTCAAGAGTGAGAGGAGAAGTTTGGAAACCCCAAACTTTGCATCCCACCCTCTTCTTTACCTCATCTTTTATCATATAAGGACCAAACAAATCCAGGGTTGTAACTCAAATGGTGTGGCTGGTTCTGTCTGCTCTAGTGGAAGGTCTCCCATAATCTGTTGGCATTGCTTCATTCTTGCCTTTCTGCAGGTCACACAGTCCAAAACTTTCTTAGCTAGACTGGGGCCTTTAACCACCCAAGCTCCGTTTCTCATTTTCAAGAAAAAAAAGCCACTCCTTCATGGTTTACTTCATGAGCTTCTTAAGCCAACAGCATAGACACATGCTTCAATTGTCCTCATTGAAGAATTGAATTCTCAATTAACAGTCCAGAGTTTTCATCTTTGTACACTGCCAACCTGTTGAGGGTAGTATCAGGAACGATCACATTCTTTTGGGCAGCTAGAAAGAGGTCTACAAAAGCATTCTTCTGTTTTTGTACTGTCAAGACAGCTTCTTTAGTTTTTTTTTTCCAGAGGAAAGCTTTGCCTCCCACTTTGAGGAACTTAGAGTCTTCTTATTTTCAACCACTTCTTGACAGCTTGACGTACCCAAGCAATAACTCTGACCAACATGGACAATCTGCTGAATTTTTCCACATGAATTAACTTACCTGTTAAAAAGCCATCAAACATCCTTTCTAATGAATCATCCTTCTGCCTTTCCTTTCCCTTAGCAGAGGTGCTGGAGTCTACAGTGGGATGTCTTGATTCAACTTTTCTTCTATCCATATGATCTATCACTTTACATTTCTCCACGGAGGTTGTACCTTCTCTTTCCTTGGCCAGACTTCTGGCGAGAACTAAAGAAAACACTTCCCTCTGAAGTTTGTTGATACTCTCTCTTGCTGCAGTTGGCCATTTTTTCACTGGCCATTTCAGGAACACTGGCCCACTCTGCCATGCAGAATCTTCTTTGAGGTCTTCTGGGTCACCTCCTCTTGTGTATCTGCAACATTTAGATCCCCTGGGATCCACCACCAATCTTTAATAGATATAGTTCTCTGGATCTCCCCAACTCTGTTAGCAAAGAAGGACTGGTAACCCTGGTGATTGCATGTTCTCCTATTTCTTCACTCTGACTATATCTATTTACAGAAACATGTGGAGATGCATTTCTCTGTCTTCCAACCATACAGAGTTGTACATTTTCCTGATATCTCAGAGGACAGCATAAACTCTTCTAAACCTTAAAAGGACAGCTCTGATGGGATTTGGTGCAATTAAGTGGCTCACATACCACAATACCGGTCCATTCCAGCTGTTGATCATGTCCTCAGTGAGCTTAATTGCTGCTCCTCACTCCACCATTTCATGAACTTGAGCTGCATCAGCAATTTCTCCCACTTTCTCCTCATATTTTGCAGCAGCTGTTCTCATTGAGTGAGCAAAATGAGTTTTGGACTCATATACAGCTACATCTGTTTCTTCAAATAAGTCCAGATCAGCTCTACCTACTGTCTTTCCCAAAGGACTGTCCCATAAGACAAGATCCCCGACAACCTTCACTCTTTGTGGGGCTAGTCTTCCTTCTCGGTGGCTAATAAGTAGTTCAATCTCTTTTGGTCTTACCAGCTCCTCAGATTTGACTTCTGGGAAGAATCTCTGCAGTTGCTTAGGTTTGATGACTTTATGCACTTTAGCAATTTCATCCAAGCCATAACAGAGGAGCACATGCCCTTTCTTTACCCTGATCAGCCTTAACTCCGACTCTGAGAAGATATCGCTTGGTTTTCATCTTGATGGTCATTCCAGCAACTCCATGCACTATTAGTGACATCTTCACATCTCAGCCTCAGCCTCTCTGCAGCCATGTGGGTTATATTGGTGGTGTCTGATGCAAGACCAACCAGAGTTCCAATGTTTTGCGCAACATTGGCTGTAACTTCCGTGAGCATCATAATGACAGGCAGTACTCTGCTTAAAGTCTAACTTGAGGCTTTCCAGTGCAGGTTACTGTTGCTGTTTTATTGATGAAGGCATTTCTACACCGCTCAGCCAGCTCTGGAGAAAGTTCCGCTAAAAACTCCTCTTGCTCTACTGTTAGCACATTTACCTTCCTGTGCTCCTTCAGAGACCTTTTCTCACCACCACTCATGGATTCTCTCCTTGGACAAAAGAAATAATGATGATCAAACTCATTTTCCTTTCTGCAGTCTCTGTTTTTACACAAGAACGTGTGTCTGCAATCAGCATCAATCTCATGACATCCAAGGCACTTGCATGCTCCAATCTTTCTCACAACAGCTTTCTTTTCGGCCAGCTTTAGGTCCTTAAACGTCTTACAGAAGAAAATCTTGTCTTTATGATCTACAGCTCCACAAACAGTACACCCAGTGTCAGAATACTTCTTTGTAGTTTTTGTGGATGCATATTTCTTCTCAAATCTTCTTAGATTTATCAAACCTTTCTACCTTGTCAGTAATTCTGAGCTGCTCGAGTTTCTCAAGAACATCTTCCTGTCTCTTTAAACACTTCAGCAGATGATCAAAGTGATTCTCTGGGGTTACACCCTTATCAGGGTCAGTCATGAAGATAAGCCAATCTCTTTTTACAAATTCAGACAATTTACTCTCAATAGATTTAATTATTACAGGGTTCTTGATCACACAAAGATCTGTTAGGTTGGAAAGAGTTTTTTCAACAGTCTGGATAATGAAGTAGAGTCTCTGCTGTGCTTTCTTCACCAGTTCTGTGGTGTTCATGCCCTAGGTCAGGTCTTTCTGAATGCGTAATCCCAGAAAATGGAAGTCTGTGACCCTCTCCACACAATCCCTGCTAATGGATATGGGTTGAATGTCCATTTATTTCTTCCTGAAGTTGATGATTAACTCTATTCAGGAGCAGGTTGTTGTCTCTGCACCACACAGACAGCTGCTCCACCTCATCCCGGTAAGATGAGCCCCACCACTGGGGTGTCATTGGCAAATTTGACAACAGTGCTGCTGGAGTGGACAGGGGTGAGTATTGAGTATTAAGTCATAAGTATTGAGGGTATAGAGCAGCCCTGGTGGGAGCTGGTATTAAGGCTAAGAGGTGTGGAGATGTGGGAGCCTGCTGTGACCCTCTGTGTGCATCCTCTCAGAAAGTCTTTAATCCAAAGATATGTGGAGTCAGGCAGACCCAGGTTCAACAGTTTCCACGTTAGTCTGTGCGGGAGTATTGTGTTAAATGCAGAGCTGTAGTCCACAAAGAGGAGCCGAGTATAGTTTCCCTGCTGCTCCAGGTGGGTCAGCACAGTGTGAAGAGCTGCATCTACAGCGTCCTCCGTAGACCTATTAGCTTTGTAGGCAAACTGATGTGGGTCAAAGGTGTGGGGTAGGAATGATGTGTGGTTCTGTCAAGCGGTCCTGCAGCTGCTGAGAGGCTCCAACCAGCATTAGAGGCTCCAATTAGCATTAGCATCTGGTAGAATGTACATGGCAGTCATCATGACCACAGTAAACTCCCTTGGAAGGTTAAAAGGGCTTCATTTAACAGTCACACACTGTTAAATGGAACACCAGTTGGAGCACCATTGTTATGGATGTACACACACCTGCACCTCCTTCCACAGAGAGCTGGGACTCCTCCATATATATCTGCTGGTATCTGGTATGTGAGAGGAGCTTGTGCCGACCATAGACGGTTGCCTGAAGGAATATTTTATACATTCTATGCATGCCACCACCTTGAGTATTACCCTCTTGTACAAAATAAAGTTCTAATGTTTCTTTAATACACATAATTATGTTTATGTTAAAGTTTATTTAGAACTCTAAATTTCTTTTTAAATTGACGTAACTTTAACTTTAAGATTATTCTTACGTTTCAGTGGAAATGTTGCAATTTATTGTTGCAAATTATTTATTTTTGAGAAACATTGCAGCAAAAACAACCTGTTTCATTTGCTCAGATAGAGACTTAAAACTGGTCATGAAAATATACATCTCTGGATATGAATATCAGGAAAACAAAATGTTTGGTATGAGCCCTTTAAATGTCTATTTATGAGCCCTATTTGAAATGGGAACACTGAAACAAATCCTTAACCACTAGTGTCATTGTGTGTGAAACTTTAAAATCATCTGGGAATTAAAAGTTGAGCAACCTGTATCTTCAGTATTAATTCAGTTAGTATTAATACAGCGGTTTAAGTATGCAAGATTTCACAAGGCAAATAACAGACAATTAAACTTGTCATCGACATTAAAGAAACTGTGAAGATGGTCTTTGGGATAGATGTGGTACCTCTTTAACACAATGGCCCACATCAAAATTAATGACCTCCTTCGTCCTGTTGTTTTCTTGTCCTGTCCCTTTTGCTTTCAGTCTTGTCATATAGGCTTTTAAAACAACATTCTCAACTTTCTTAAGCCTAAATGTCTAGTCACTTAGGCTTAATGCCGATCTCCAGTTCCTCAGAAACATCTGTTGCAGCTTGCCACCTAAGTGCCCTTACTATGGCACTGAATACATTAAGAACACGTATTTAGATTTTACTTATACAAAACATGAACTGGATTCACTTCCGAAAGAAATCTTTAAGACAGCATCAGATCCATCATTGACAATCCCTGCATCTGTCCCAGGGTTGGCAGGCACCTCCCTTTTGTGCTTCCTCTGCCTGTCAACAAATTTTTCATGGAGAACATGAACAATTATTTTGTGACTATTGAATATTGTTTCTTTCTCAACTAGGTATGTTTAGTTTCATAAAAAGTGTTCCTCAATTAATGTGACATCCCATTAGTAATTATTTTACAGAGCAACTTTTAGGAGGAGAATCATGAGAGCAGGTAAAACAAAATCTGTTTCCCTGCATTGAAATGGTTCGGCAGTGGTTGTATTTCAGAGAGTCAAAACAGTTTTATTATTTGATGTACTGTTTTATGTCAGCTGTGGAAGTGGCTACTGTGGAACTATTTCCAGAGTTGGGACATTGTGGCATAAGATACATGTTTTACCACTCTAAATACTGATTAATGATATATTGATTGATGTAATGATTTTTTGTAGGTATGTTTTAATAGGTTAATATGTCATCTTTTATTCCTCTCCAATATGTCCATTTTATTCCTCTTATTATTGTATGTGTGTATGTCTTTAAATATTTACTGGTCTGCCTGTCATATGAATACTTATTGTGTTTTAAGTTCTATATGAGTATATATAGTAAGACCATGCTATAGACATGATTATATCGAAATAAAATCATCATGGCATTTTCTATTTATATTTTATTATATTTATACAAATAAATCTGGCAGTAGTTCAGGTCTATCATCCCTGCCTATTCACAGATATCCTGTTTGTGGAAGCAGACCCAAGAAAGGAAATTATGACCTTGCCAGCAGAAACCAAATAATAACCTTTTAGCATTTCATTGACAATACATTATTATCTGCATTAATACCTGAAGCTCTCCGAGCGGTCTTGTTTTTCTCTGCTCAAAACACAGAAAATGCTTCTGAATAAACTTTACAGTCTTCGCTTCATTTGGCGTTTTTATTCCCTTACACAGTTTCACATTGCCTTAATTCATTAATGCAACAAAAGAGCCAATTCTTATATAGAAATGGACACACAATGGAGCCTTTTCGAAGCATTTAAAAAAACAGCCTTTTAAACGTGGTCCAGTTGTGATGTCTCTTTTCTATCAGCCAGTTACGTACCTATTGGTTACACCAAGGATGTTGTTCAGTTTGTTATAACCAATGCATTTCTGCATCAACTATGTAGGTTGCAAATTATAAAGCATTGGAAAAGCTGTTTTAATTTATTTCTATAAATGTCACTTCTAGATAAAACACGGGAACAGCGAATTAACTATACATTTGTGTCACTTTAATGCATGTAATTTATATGATACCTGCAATCCAGCTTAAACAGACAAAATATTTGCTGGAGAACAGATGAGACATGCATATTTAAATAGTCACCGTCACTCTTTTCAGGGCAAACTGTCAGGGTCCTGGCTTCATGTCTTGAGTGTCTCCTAGATTCTTTTGCCAGAATCCTGACATCCATATGTGTTTGTGTCAGAGCATGTTGTCTGGATCCTGACTCAATGCTAGTCTTGGTTCTTGTTTCTTGGAGTCAGGATCTAGACTCATGCTCTGTGTCTTTGTCATCTGTGGAAGCACATGGCCATTGTTTGTGTACTTTGTGCCATGTGCTCTCCTGTCGTGTTCTTGACCCCGCCATCTTGTTCCCTCGTAATTCTGCCCTCATTAGTTAATTCCTCCCACCTGTCTGTCCTTGTTACCTGCCTTAGTGCAACAGAAAACGTTATGGCGAAAACTATCAAGGTTGTCAAAGTAGGTCTATATTGTAGGTCTTAAGTCTTATTAATTGTCTGTACTATGTATCTTTTTTATTTATTTAACATTGATTAAATTGCCATTTAATTGTTTACAGGGTTTTTTGTATTTTTCAGTCTGGGGACAGACACAGTCTGTATATTATGATATTTAGGTTATTCTATGTGTTGTAAATTGTGACATCTGTGATGTGTTATGCCTAGCAAATAGTTGGTTAAGCCAGTCTGTCTGCTTCCTGGCCTGGGCCCTAGTTAGTCAAGTATTAGTAGTATTAATAACAAGACTATGTGCCAAATTTCTAGATAAAAGAGCAGCACCAGCCCTAGAAGGATAGAGGCTCTCTCTTCAACAGGTCAGGTGTACCCCAAAAACTATGAAACCTATATTATTCTGTGAACACCATTTAGACATAGTGCCAGCCGTTTAGTGGTGACATTCTGCTATGTATTTCGTTACCACGATAAGCAGGGAGGGGGCCAGAGAATATTACAGTGTCCGTCATCATACTAGCAAGTTCACACACCCCTTAATATTATCTTTAGTGATCTCCGACCGATGGAGATGAGCATCATTTGTGCCGACGTTTATAATAAACTTACTAAATTTACATTTAGCTTTAGCCAGCACATTTAAATTTGCTTTGATGTCGGGCACTCTGGCTCCTGGTTAACATTTGACAATGGTGGCCGGCTCCTCTATTTTCACGTTCCATACAATAGAATCTCCAATAACTAGGGCACTTTCAACAGGTGTCTCAGTAGATGCATCACTGGGTAGAACCTGTTTGAAACTGTAATCGGAATAGGAGAGCTGTGTTTTGTCCTGCGGCTGTGTTGTCTCACAGTCCCAAAATTTTCCTGCTGCAGGGAATCCACAACCTGAACTGAACAATGTATAGACCTAGTCGCATCCAGAGTCTTCTCTAAAGCCCTATCACTCTTACTATCCTCAAGTAATGTTTGGATGCGTGTTTCTAATTCTGAAAACTCCATCAGCCTAATTGTTTCCATACGTTTATCACACGTAAACCCTTAAAATCATATATATGTGACCTTTAGACCCTTGGGCATTAGAGTCCATTCTACCAGAATGGTAGTTCTGTGTAAATTCATCTAAGGCTCTGTCTAGGAAAGTATCCATAAGTGATTTGTGTTGCGGCAGGCTAGTCCTCTCCGCACACATTTATTAGATTTTATAGTTTAAACTTGAATGCAACTCCAGACACTCAGGTCCTCCTGGGTTGACAAGTTGACAATTCTGCTCCTTTGTTCTTTGCCAATATTTCACAGCATCTGGGGCAGGCATTCCCTCACTGTGGCATAGTAGGTATTACTTCCCCATAGTGTCAAACATGATGCAGCGTTAAGTCCCCATGAAAGGGAAAGTCTGTAACCCAGTTCCCTGAGACAGGAAACGAGATGCTGCATTGCTTCGCCACACTTCGGTCTTGCCTGCATGGCCTTTCTTCAGACTTAAGCTGATGATATATTTTTGCAGGCGCCTTTTAAAGGCTTTGTGGTGCACATCGCTACATCACATGACCTTGAACTTATCTATAAATAGGCCTGGTTTTACACGTGTTCACACTCAGGCGTGCCTGAAATACGTCCCCACAGAGCGCCAAGCATGACATAGCATCGAGTTCCCTTAAAAAGAAACTAACAAACTACTAAAGTTTCAGTAAAATAATCATCTTTAATTAATAATAACGAATTAAATTAATAATAAATTAAATCAATATTACAAAAGGTGTGAGGTAATCACTGTTTGCTAATATACAGCCATAATAGCACAACTGTGTGATATTTTTTTATTTATTTTGTTTAAACAAATGCGTGCATAAACAAGGACTGCCTGTCCAAGAGTGCTAATACGAAACAGCACTGTGATGCTTTATTTTTTTAATCACCAATCGTGCATCAGAATACAAAAGCAGTTTCACATTTAAGTGTTTGTGGAACACTCCTTGACTTTCCTTATTTATGCACATATTTGTTTAAGCAAAAAATGAAAATTCTCTCATAATGCACTTACCCAACTATGATCCCTGATCATTTACAAAGCATTGCAAACCTTAAATAATATCCTGGAAGAGCCAGGATAATATTTAATCAGAGGATTATTGTGTTCGGCTGATGAAAGAATGTCATATGTCTCCAGGTTGGGATGAGGGTAAGAGAATTTTCTCTCTTCACCCTAGAGAAAGAGAATTTCTTGAGGGTGAATTTTTACAGATTTTACAGAAGCTTTACAGATTTATAACCATATTCAAATTCTAATCTTATATCATTAATCTTGCAGCTTGTGCTGACTGTTACAGAAAAATTGCTGTGTGGTTTGTGAGTCTCTATAGTGAGCTGCTTTGTTGTCTCCTGCCTACTAAAGCTGCCCTCTAAAGCAGCATATTAACTTCAATGGAAGTTAATGGAAGCCCCTCATGTGGGCTAAGTCAAAAACTGCTCCCAGGAACGAGGTTCGTTGGCTGGGAGACAGTGAACTCTTGGCAAAATTGACCCCGAGTCCTAGGCACTCCAAGTGGCTAAGGAGGAGGGATCTGTGGGATACTAGCTCTGCCTATTACTGGGCTAAGATGAGCCAGTCATCAAGGTAATTCAGAATGTGGGTTCCTATCTGTCTCAGAGGGGAAAGAGCCACATCTATGCTTTTTCGTAAAAGTGCAAGGAGCCAGGGAGAGTCTGAAGGGCAGGACCGTGTATTGATATGCCAGTCTCTCAAAGGCAAATTTTAAAAATCGTCTGTGATGGTGGGTTACCTGGATGTGAAAGTATGCATCTTTCAGATCCAGAGAAAGGAACCAGTCTTATGGGCGAATTTGTACAAGGATCTGTTTCAGAGTAATCATCCTAAACAGCCATTGCATGAGGGCGTGGTTCAGTCACCTGAGATCAAGGATGGGCCGGAGGCTGCCATCCTTTTTGGGGACGAGGAAATAACGTCTGACTCATTCTGAGCTGGCGGGACTGTCTCTACGGCCTGTTTTGACAGCAAGGCCATCACCTCTGAGCACAGTACATGAGCATCCTTGCTCTGCACTAAGGTGGAAACCATGCCACTGAATCGCGGGGGTCTTAGAGCGAACTGAAGTGAGTAACCTCATTTTATAATTTCCAAAACCCAATATGACACTTCGGGGATGGCCTGCCAGGCCTTGGCCTGCGTGGCAAGGGGTTGGATTGGTTCAAGTAGTAGATCGGTGCTTAAAAAGGACAGGCAGCTCACTTGCAGCTGAGCGCTGCAAGTCCCTCTGCCCTGCTGTTTTTCCTTGCAGGTCCCTGGGAGAAAGAACATGGGAGGGCACAAGGGGAGAAGTCTCTTTCTTAGATTTCGAAAGAGACTACAAGTGTAGTATTGAAAGGGAACTACATATATCTCTCTGCCTGCTCAAGCATTTGGCATACTTCCCAGTTCCTGGGTACACCATGTCTTGTTTATCATTTCTTAAGAGAAACATAGAAGGTTGATTCAGCCTTGCATAAATCTTTGATTATATGTTACACAACATGAAAAGAATAGAAATTTATACTACTACTTATGTAGTAGTATATGGGTAGTGCACACTGCACACTGTCTAGTGCAGGATAAGTGTAAACAGTTTGTTTGCCGAGCTTGTGTTGCAGCAAAGAAGTTAAAGTGCCTAATGCTATCAGTTAAAATGTACAATGCTTTATAAAGTGTCCAATGCTTGTTTAAGTGTCCTATGCTTCAGGGTAAGATGGTGATGTGCACCCCCAGGAATTTAGTTCTGCTGACTCTCCAGTGTTGAGCTGTTGATGGTTAATGGAAGGTGATTAGTAGAGTTCCTCCTGAACTCGATCAAAATTTTTTGTCTTCCTCACATTGAGAGACACTTTGCTTGCACCACACAATTTCACTAGATGTTTCATTTCCTCTCTGTATGGTGTTTCATCTTTGTGGCTGATGAGACCCACCACAGTTGTCATCTGCAAACTTGATTATGTGGTTAGAGCTGAACTTGGCTGAACAGTGCAGTCATGTGTAAACAGTGTAAAGAGCAGCGGACTGAGCCTTGTGGGGCATCTTTGCTCAGTATGGTGGTGCTGGAGGTGTTGCAGCTGATAGAGACTGACTGAAGTCTTTAGGTTAAGAAATCCAGGATCCAGTTACAGAGAAAGGAGTTGAGGCCCAGCACATTTAGCTTGCTAATGCGCTGTTGTGGGATTAATTTTTTGAATGCTGAGCTGAAGTCAATGAACAACATTCTAACATAAGAGTTTTTGTTCTCTAGGTGGATAAGAGCCAGATGAAGGAAGGAGGATTTGGCATCAGTGATTTGGATAGTATGCAAACTGAAGGGATTGCGTTTGTTTGAACTTCTCAAAGACCTTCATTATAATTGGTTTCAGTGCTATGGTAGTCATTTATCCAGATTACAGCTAACTAGAAAAGTGGGGATGACTGCTTGGATCAGCAAGGTGTTAAAGATTTCTATTTGGACATCTGCGAGCTGTTCAGCAGTCTCTCAGTACACAGCTCCTTCTGCTCCAGATCACTAAGAGCTACTTAACAGTTTTATTTTTATGCTTTGCTAATCACACAGCCTGTCAGACCTTTATAAATGATGCAACAAAATACTATGTAGTTGGAGTGTAGTACAGTACTGCCTTCTGCCATGTGCGAGTCTTTTGTTGCTTCACACACACAAAAAAGGGCATCAAAATGACTAGAACAGTTGTGACACATCAGTGTGCTACAGCTGCATGACAGAACTTGTCAATTTGTTTGGTGCTTTGAGTATAAGCGTGGGTGGATGGTCTATTACTCTTTACACATTCAGGGCTTATAAGAGATTGTGTTAGTGAATTTGAAAAAAAATAAGTAAACAAAAGATTTACCACAGGTGTCAGTCCTCTCTGGATAAATATTGGTCAACCGGTGTTAACTGGATTAATTCTTCTACTTTCAATTTCCATGATACAATGGATACATAATCACAAGTTTAAAAGGTGACATAAATGGTTAAATTACTTAAAGTTGGCATATGACATAAATCTAAATTTATAAAGGAATAGTTTACCCAAACATGGTCAACATTTATTATAAAAGTTTCCTAAAGTATCCCATACAAATCATAAACCATATTCTTCTAAACATATAAAAAATATATAATGTGCATTAAAATCTTCTGAAACCATAAAATAACTTTGTGTGAGTAACAGACTTATTTATGGCTTAAGAACACTTGGACTCTAGTGCGTAAAGTAAAAGATTTTGACAAGCATGTTTGATATTTATGCATTTGGCAAATGCTTTATTCAAAGTGACTTATGGTGCAGTCAAGCGCTACATTTTATGAGTCCATGCATTTCCTGGGAATTGATCCCATGGCCTTGCCGTTCTCAAACAGTCTTGCTACAACAAACTCAGGAGAGTTCTTGGAAAGAGTAAGGTTAATGTTTTCTCCGCTTGTGCACTGTCATTTGATTAATTTATTTATAGAGCATATGTGTAATGTATGGCTGGGGTGAGTGGAACATTATCACATTGGGGTTCTGATTTGAGAATGCAGGGCAGAAATCTGTTCCGTTCATTCTTCCAACCTTCATAGTGCTGCATTTTAGATTCAAAATGCTGTTCTGGACCTTGTAATAACTGTGTAACTTATGCAATGATCGAACAAAAGTACACACAAAATGAAAGACAACGAACAAATATTGTGAGCTCACAATGACATTCAACAGATGCAATTCAATTATTTATTTTAAATCAGTAAGAAAAAGGAAGACTCAATCAGTTTTTTCATGTAAAAAAATGTGAAATGACATCTTCTGTGTAAATATATACACACAAACTGTAGGAGGCTTTCTGAACAGGACAGGGAGACTAAAGGTGAAGTTTATCCTCAGAGCATTTTTAATGTATTCCAATTGTAATGTTTCTTTGCTGTTGTGTTGTAACCAACATTACAGTTACTGTGCTGGAAAGATTAGCACAGTAACTATTGATGGAAACTATTAGAAGGGTTTTAGAAAGCCAGTACCACCTAGAGCAGTAGATAAGTAATATAGTAATATGTATTTACATAGTAAATAAGCCTGAACTTATTTGCTTTTTGGTTAACACTAACCCTTAGCACACAGCATAGGTTAAAACATTTTAATGAAAGGTTATGAAAACAAATTTTCTCTTTAGAACAGTATGCAGTGATGATTCATGTATTTAAAAGAAATCAGTGAATAAAGAAATCTATCTGTAATGTGGTTAGTAATTGGTCATCTATGATTGAGGTTGAGGGATTACTCACCAGCATGTCTTCTCTCAAAGAATCTATTGTAGGTGTACCAAGGGAGCCAATGAATGCCTGAAGTCTTGAACCCATGGACATCACCAAACACTGGATTTCCTCCTTTGTGATGCTTTGCCAGGCCTTTACTGCAGCTGTCTTTAGTTGTTGTTTGTTTGTGGGTCTTTCTGCCTTAAGCTTTGTCTTAAGCAAATGAAATGCATGCTCGATTGGAAGCGCCGCTCAATCAACTTTGCAGCATTTGGCTAACTCTGAGCAGAAAGTATATCCCTATAAACTTTAGAATTCATCCGGCTGCTTCTGTCTTCTGTCACATTATCAGCAAACACTAGTGACCAAGTGTCATTGGAAGCCATGCATGCCCATGTCATCACACTGCCTCCACCATGTTTTACAGAGGATGTGGTGTGCTTTGCATCATGAGCTGTTACAAGCCTTCTCCACATTTTCTTTTTCCCATCATTCTGGTACAGGTTGATCTGTCCAAAGAATGCTGTTCCAGTACTGGGCTGGCTTCTTTATATGTTTTTTACACCTTCTTCCTGCAGAGTGTTCTTCACTTCGGTGGATGTTGTGAAGGGGTTTTTCTTCACCATGGAAAGGAACCTGCCACTGTTGTCTTCTGTGGATGCCCAGGCCTTTTTAAGTTCCCGAGCTCATCAGTGCACTCTTTTTTCACAGAATGTGCCAAACTGTTGATTTGGCCACTCCTAACATTTCTCTGATGGATTTCTTTCGTTTTTTCATCCTGATGATGGTCTATTTTACTTCCATTGAGATTTCTTTTGACCGCATGCTGAGATTCACAGGAACAGCTTCCAAACAGGAATGCCACACCTGGAATCAATTCCAGATTAACGAGGAAACAGCCCATGAAATATCTTTTGAGGCAATTGTCCAATTATTTTAAGTCCCTTAAAATAATTTTAAGACAGCTACATATTAAGGAGCTGTAATTCCTAAACCCTTCTTCCAATTTTGATGTGAATACCCTCAAATTAGAGTCTACACTTTAAGCCCAAGTTAACAGACAAAATTCAAAATCCTTTGTTTGTCCAAAGTACTTTACTTATGTTTGTTCAAAAACTTCTCCAAAGATGCATTAAACAAAAGTGCTGGATAAAAACTGTAAAGGTAAACACACAAAAAGAAGGTTTTATACGTTTCAGGAGTTTTAATTATTGGACCAAAACCTTTCACATGGAACAGCCTAAAACAGCCTGTCTTACTCTTGATGGGTGGTCTATAAAGCCTGCTTCGTTAGCTAAGAATCTGGGTGTCCTATTTAAAAGCAATTTGTCCTTTGAAAGACACATTTCCAATATCTGTAAAACCACATTTTCTCATCTTGAAAATATATCAAAACTACGACACATGCTCTCTACATTAAATAGTGGAAAGTTAATTAATGAATTTATGACATCAAGACTAGATTATCGCAGTGCCTTAGTACAAAAACTCCACCTGGTTTAAAATTTTCTATTTGCCCAGTTCTGTCAACACTGCACTGGCTGCCTATCAAGCATAATATAAATTCTGAAATTCTGCTGATTAACTACAAGGCCCTAAATAGTTAAGCTTCTCAGTACCTGAGCAAGCTCCTTTCTTATTACAGTACTTCACGTTCACTGCAATCTCAAAATCCAAGCCAGTTGATAATACCAAGAATTTCAAAATCAAGGGTGGTAGATCCTTTTCATGTTTGGTGCCCAAACTGGAGCTGAAGATACCCCTTTAAAACTACAGTAAGGTAACAAGAGGGGACCCGCGTGTGACAGAAAGACCTCAGCTATCTGGCACCATGCTGAAAACAAGACACCAAGGGATGTCTCCCAATGGGGGCTTCATCAACTGGTTTGTGGCTAGCCAACACAGTAAACTTTAAGGGTTTAACCCTGCAGAAAGCACTTGGAGAAACTCTAGCACTGAACCAACAGGTCAGTGAACCGGGTCAACATGGTGTCACTCACACCATGACACAAAGAGCTGCCACTTCAGGGCAAACAGTCTCCTAGTAGGTGATGCTCTGGAACTCAGAATGGTCTATACAACTCTGGGTGTCCACCTCTTATAGACACATTCACTTTTCACAGTTTACCTCCAAGTCATTCATTTACATTAACATTTACATTTATTCATTTAGCAGACGCTTTTATCCAAAGCGACTTACAAAGATTGCTTGAAAACTTCTGTCACAGGCTATGTGTTAGAGTTCTGTGTATCATCTGGTGACATCTCAACAACGGTTCAGAGAAACTGAAGTAGTACTGTGGAAAATGTCTTTCCAGCCTAACAGTAAGTGTGTTTCCATTTGTATGTTATGTATTTGTAAGAATATACACTGACGGTCAGGAAAATTGATGTTCTGCTCTACCCCTCAAAAATGTTACACCTTTGTACACTGTACAAAGTATGTTTGTAGAGTCCCAGTGGGAAAGGCAAAGACAGCTGTGGCAGAGAACAAAAACTTCATTTCTTGTTAATAGTACAAATAAAACCTTAACAGAAGCCAGGCTCAGCTGAGGTGATTATGTTAACATTAATTGAATTTAAGAATATTTGATCTGTTTTTGCCATTTCCTTAAACAGTCCTGCAGTGTGACAATTTTTAAAATTTAACTACACAATGAGAAAGAAATCTTTCAGAAGAGAGTAACAGCAGATGCATAAAAATGTTGCCAGGGCAACCAGATAACCTGCAAGCAGGTTTGTTGGCAAATTTACTTTTGTTGCAAAGCAACAAAAGAGTTTTCCTTCTCTGCAAGTGATTTCAGATAGAAGCTGGAAGTACAAGGAATTTATTTAATTTCAACAGAAAAAAGTAAAAAAACCTAACAGCTTAAACCTTTATATATTTACATTTTTAAAGGACTTTCGGGACATCAGGATACATCTCCTGAATTCGGTACCGTTCTAGGTCTCGTCACTGTCATTGTAGTTATGAAACTACAAGAAGTCTCTACAGGCAACACTGGACAGATGACAGTTTAAGAAAGTGGCTTTAATATCTAATACACTCAGATAGCTGAAGATTAGAGATGTTTTGAGACATGTAGTTATCAGCATGCATACACTCTGTGGCCTATTCAGAGAATGAAATGCTGCCATTGACATTCATTGATTCTGTGGCATGTTTAATAGGTGGGGTTTTGTTCTGTGCATGCCTGACTTCATGTGTGAGAATGGTGATTTCCTGATGGTGGCTTTTGAGGTGGACTGGTAGTCAGTGGCGCAGCAGTCCTCCAGCAGTCTTCTGGCTGCAGACCACCTACAGCCAGACCCTTCACACTAAAGAGCTAAACAACAGACAAGCTCAGTAAGGAGAAATCAATCAATGAAAAAGCAGATGGAGACTAAGAATGAAAATAAGAAACACAAGGTAATGATAAGACCAGAATCCAACAAAAAGTTATGGAGAAATCAATAGTCTGAACAGTTTTCTGGACCATTCTAATTTACTTTGTTGAGCTGTTGCTTCGCTCTAATGTTTTAGATATTTCTTTTTGTGTTTTAATAATCTGATTTAGTCGGTTCTAAGACCAGCTTTTTTCTGGGCTCAGCTCTTGGTAGTTTATGGGTATGATGGAGGGTCTCAGTATCACTGCTTCTTAGGTGCGCATGAAATGTAATGGCTCTTTTTTATTTTAATCAGATCAGATTGTTACTGACAGCAGATTGACATGAACAAACAAAAGTAGACAAAGACAATGGAAATATGAGGGTTATAGTATGAGAGCGTGACACACAGGACAAAGGAACCAATCAAAACATGACACATTGAACACAGGAATATGACACACCAGGGAACAATGAAACAAGTTACAATTATGACTATGCTAAACGTCAAAATTAAAGACATGAAAGCATGAACCAAAAAACATGGACAAAGAGAACAGGAAACCAAAATCAAAAGAACACTAAAAGTGAACAAAACATAAACAGACATTACAGATTTTGTACAAATACAAATCTGAAAAAAAATTACAAAAATCTATTAAAAAAAATCTACAAAATTCTGAAAATTATTTATTGACCAACATATTACATTAAGCATGGCAACACACTGACATATTGTCATGCAATCTCAAACAAGTGATATATGAGAGCAGTTGTCAGAGTCATGGTGGAGCACATGGTGGTCATATAAAAGCTGGGTATATAAAAGCTGTTGAATCATGGGAACTCAAGTTTGTGTTGGCCCAGGGTAATGTACTGATCCTGTACCCCAGTAGTAAACTTTGAGTAAAAATATTTTACAGATAAGTTTTTCTCAGAAATACCTAAAGTATATTTCTGATAAGCACATAAAAAGTAGAGAGACAGTATACTTTTATATATATTTTTGTTATAAATGCATACCAGTTTGGAAAGAGTAATTAATTAAAAATTAAAATTCTGTTTAATGTAGGTTGGCAACCTTATGATTACAAGCCAGACTCACTAACCAGTAAACCACAACTGTCCCCAAATAAACTGGTCCACTTGGCCAGAATAAAGTGGACCAGGCTTTATGCCAAATGTGAAAATTCTGGCTGTGTCACTACAATCAAGTGATAGTTTTGCTTAGTTCAGATGTCTTGAAAGTTTTTAATAGTCCACCCTTTTAATAGGTACATGAATAAACAGAGATAGGCTAAACTGCCCGGCAATAAACCAGTGGCATATAGTTGAATTACCCGGATATATCTCTCACACCAATGTTATCTACACAGGTTTCTCTGAGAATGTGTGCAGAGGCTAAAATGTCCTGGTTACGTATGTAACCCTCGTTCCCTGAAGGAGGGAATGGAGACGTTACGTCAACGTACTGACGTATGGGCTCTCGCTTGAGAGCCCTATTACCTTCGAGTAGTAGAAAACGTGCCAATGAACATTGGCCCGAGAGGACAGAGCCAATGAGCATTGGGGCAAAGGATTTGCATGCCGAGATGTGCCCACCCGGAAGTGGGTATAAAGCAGACCGCAACTCACTTTCATTCAGGTTGTGCTGAGGAGCTGAGATGTGTCCCGGCCAATCAGCAGTGCATCAGATTTGCGGCAAGGGGATGCAACGTCTCCGTTCCCTGCTTCAGGGAACAAGGGTTACATACGTAACCAGGACGTTCCCCTTCAGTTAGTCACGTCGACGTTACATCAACATACTGACATATGGGGTCCCTGTGGAAAACGCTGCAAGCCAACCCATGTTACGGGCTAGGAATGCAAGTACTGGCAGGCAAGGTGTGCCTCTGTATGACAGCTCCCCTGCCTCTGTAACCTTCCCAGTGCTCCGCACAGGCAACCATCGCAGTCCCACCGGGTACAGAGCCTGGATGCGGAGAGATCGTGACAACTGTTCCTATCCCCCCAGGAGAAGGCACCTTGGTGCACGGGTCTCCTTCCTCTCTTGAGCCACGAGAACACTGGGGAAAGCGCCCCATTCAAGGGAAAAGGCGCTGCGGAGACCACACCCTACTAAAAGGAGGTAACGTGTGGAGATGAGGTCTAGACTGACAAGGCAGTACTACCTATAAGAAGGTCTCTGTGCAGGTCCTACCTACTGGGACGGCACTACTGCCAACAGAGACTGGCAGCAGTAAGCGCCAAAGGAAAGACACGGGTTCACCAACAGGGAAACCATATTATCGTGGAGAATACACACATGGGATGACCAATGGGGAATCACTACATATGGGGCACCTAGCCCAGTACAAGGGATGACTATGGCACACGAGTACTGGGCCATGAGGCTCCTCCGCTGAGCCTTCCCACCAACAGGTGCTGGAGAAATCGCAGCGCAAGGTTCACCAGTGGAAAACCGTTGCGAAGGAGTAAAAATGCCTATTTCCCCCTATCCCAGGAGGGAGGCAATGCAAGCAAGGACACCAAGCACGTCCTCCCGCCTTAGTGGGCCCCAACACATGGGAGGTCTGCTAGAGGGGTGCCATGCGCCAACGCCCAAGAGGAGGCAACACTCGTAATCGAGTGAGCCCCCACTCCAAGGGGGCACAGCACGCCTTGGGAGTGTACACCAAGGCAACAGCTTCCACTATGCAGTGGCCAACCTTTGTTGGGAGGGCCTTTACTTTCTGCCAACCTCCAAAGCAGACAAAGAGCTGATTGGAGCATCTAAAGCTCCACATACAGTCCACATACATGCGCAGGCTGTGAACAGGACACAAGTAAGGGGCTGGGTCTGCCTCCTCCATGGGCAGTGCTTGCAGGTTCACCACCTGGTCCTTGAAGGGTGTGGTGGGAACATTAGGCACATAGCCAGGCCTGGGTCTCAAGATAATGTGAGAGTAGGCAGGCCCGAACTCTAGGCACGAGTCACTGACCGACAGTGCCTGCAGGTCCCCAACCCTCTTGATAGAGGCAAGTGCGGTCAGGAGCGCTGTCTTAGAGACAGGCTTTTCAGCTGTACCAACTCAAGCGGCTCGAGAGTACTACAGGAAGGTCCCAAGAGGGAAAAGGGGCAGCCTCTGGGAGTTTAGTTTTCGGGTGCCCCTCAGGAACCTGATGACCCGCTCATGCTTCCCTAAATACATACCTTCTACTGCTGTGATGGGCCGAGATAACGGTCACAGACACCTTTAGGGTGGAAGGGGACAACCTCCGTTCCAGCCCTTCCTGCAGAAAGAAAGCACAGAGCTGATCAGGCACATGTGGGGGTCTTCTCCATGGGAAGAACACCAGTCAGAAAAGAGGCTCCACTTCCAGGCGTAAGTCCACCTGGTGGAAGGTGTAGATTGCCTTGATGTACGCCACCATCGCAGTGCTGTCCATAGCACATGCCTGCCCTGCAGCAACGGAAGAAACCGGTGCAGGGCCAAAAGCACTGTCAGCCACTCAAGACAACTGATGTGCCACAGGCATCGAGATCCTGTCCAGGAGCCCGAGGCCGCCTGCTCACTGCACATAGCGCCCCAGCCTGTTTTGAAGCATCTGTTGTCATAACAACATGCCTGGACATTTGTTCTAAGGGCACCCAGCCCGAGAAAGGCAATGTCTGACCCAGGGTTGAAGGTGAAGAAAGATGCTCTGTGTTGGGGAGAGCTTGCTCCTTTCCCAGTTGACCTGAAGCCCCAGGTGGCTGAGGTGCCGAAGCACCAGGTTCCTGTGTTCACACAACTGCTCCCGAGAGCGGGCCAAATTAAGCCAGTCGTCGAGGTAGTTGAGGATGCAAAACCACTTCCCATAATGAGGCAAGGGTGGCCTCCGCGATCTTGGTAAGATGCGGGGGGACAGGGACAGCCCAAAGGGGAGGCCCTTGTACTGATATGCCCGACCCTCGACTGCGAACCAAAGGAACGCCCTGTGTCGAGACATGAAAGTACACACCTTCAGGTCAATCACTGCGAACCAATCGTTGGAACAAATGCACGAGAGGATGCGTTTCTGCATGAGCATCTTGAAGGGTAGGTTGTGCAGGGACCGATTCAAGACACGCAGATCCAAGATTGGTGAAGCGCAGCTGCTGCACTAGCCTCGGCCGGGAGATGGGAGGTGCGTGAGGAGGCAATGCGTCCTGCAAACGCAACCTCAGACCCTCCCCCCGGCCCTCCTCCAGGGGAAGGACTACATTCCAGGCCAGTTCGCTCAGGGTTGCTTAGCCATCCTTCTGGAGGGCTTATCAGGGACCTAAAGAGCGGGCGTCCACTTTTTGCGGACGGCTCTACGACCGGGATGAGTGACAGTCTCAGTCCGCGATGGAGCCGGTGCAGCAAGGGGGTGCCCTCGGAGATAAACAGATGGGGGCCATGCTGCGGTGTGGAGGTGGAGTCACACACAGGAGAATGCACCTGATAACCTCCGTCTGCTTCTGAACTGCCGAGAACTGCTAGGCACAGCCCTCGACAGCATCACCAAAAAGGCCACCTTGGAAGATGGGGTCATCAAGAAAGCAAATTTTGTCACTGTCCCACATCTCCACAAGATTTAGTGAGCGATGGCGCTCCTGGACCACCAAGGTGGACATCATCTGGCCGAGGGCCTGCGTTGTGACTGCCTTCACCCACAGGGCAAGTTCAGTCACCAAGCGCAGCTTCTTCATCACCCCGGCTCAGAACTACCCTCGTGAAGCTGGTTAAGTGCCTTGGCCTGGTGAACCTGCAGGATGAACATGGTGAGTAGGGTGGAGGCTGCCTGTCCAGCACACTGTAAACTTCGGCAGGAAGAGCTGTCGCAGTCTACAGGCCTAGGATGGGAGATGCAGGCGACTCATCCAGGTGGCAGCATTTTAAGGGCACAGGCCTGTGCACCGTAATAGCACAACGGAAGAATCTGCACACATCCCTTGGCAGCCGTGACTGCAGTGTCAAGCTGGCTATGCTCTTATAGTAAGAGCACAACCTGACCGCGAACACTGTCTCTGCATTCTTGCCCAGGCATGTGATGCAGCAATCATGGCCATCAGACGAGAACGGGAAGTGACTGCATCCAGAAACACACGGACAGAAAACGTCTTTAAAAAGACGCCCGTCGTCCGTAGGAGCTCTTTTAGAATGGAAGTTCACTGTTTAGAGACTCACCTTTTTATAACCAGGTTTGCCAAAGCGCCGAGTGGTCCGCCACCGGAAGCGAGCGAAAACCGTTGAATGCTCCGTCACACGCAGCAGACGCTGGGGAACTCAAAAGGTGATAGTCGCGTGAAACGAAGAGCGAAGAGCGAGTAGCGCACACTCGGCTCCGAAGCGAAATATGAATGAAAGTGATTTGCGGCCAGCTTCATACCCGCTTCCGGGTGGGCGCGTCTCGGCACGCAAATCCTTTGCCCCAATGCCCATTGGCTCTGTCCTCTCGGGCCAATGTTCATTCGCACTACTCGAAGGTGGTAGGGCTCTTAAGCGAGACCCCATATGTCAGTACGTTGACGTAACGTCGAACGTGACTGACTGAAGTGGAACCATGGGCTGTTCTATCAAAAAGTGAATATAAATGCTATAATCTATGACAGAATGATGATGTGAACATGTGCATACAAAGGCTCTTCGTTCATTTCCCAGTCATCTCCAGAGAGATAGTGAGCCACTTAATATATTGCAGGAGATAAATTGCCCTGTACCCTACAGCCAAACATCATCTGAACATTTACAGCAATAACATTAACTCAACAGCCAACCGGCTCACACCCCTCTTACACAACATCACACAAGATCATTGTCTCTACACAAGAGCATTGTTTTGTACATTGTTTTTGACAGCTGGGCTAAACCAATTCAAGGTCAGTAAATTGCACAGACGCTATCAAAGAAACAGAAGGTCTTTACATGTATGTATGAAATGGAGAAGACTGGCAAAATGTATCGGTAGTGTTTGCTAAGGTAAGCACCACTATTACTAACACAGTATGTGTCGTTGACAATACCTCACATAACACTGTTTGCTAAGGGCAAACGATGTTTGCTATTACTGTCTAAGTGATCAAATGTACAGATTCCGCGCCAGGTGGACAATAAAATGGGTAAATAAAAATAGCGGGGGTGTATATACAGACGGCTAAACAAGTTGAACCCAAGCCTAATAAAGTTTAGTAAACAAGATTCAGACAACATAAAAGGCAAAGAAGAAGCTTAAAAAACAAATAAAATGCATGACATCAAAGACAAAGACTGTTTGGACTGGACATTGTATATGCCGCTCCTTCACATTTTTAAATAAATATATTACGATTTGTATACTGTGCTCATTAAAAACAGATATAATTTTAATCTGGCCACATATAAATTGCAATTTGGGTGTCTATTTTTACAACCCGTTTTTTACAGTTTCGTTTACGTTTAACAAGCATAAGTTAAATTCGCAGGTCGGCTTATGTATTGTTGTTCAAGTTAGTAGGTACAATGATGATTTTGGAGTTTAATGTCTAATTGTGAGTCTCGCTCTGTGACACGGAAAGTTTCTAAGCAGCATCCATTCTCGTGCGATGTGCAACACCCCTAAAACGCCCTATCTGTATCTATTTTAACGGCTGATAATGCTCCAGTTTCCGGAAAAACAAATCGCTGTTTCCCTTTTCGGTTATTATCCAAGAAATTCAGGCTACTGGCAACATAGGCGTATCTATCTCCAACCCCAATTTCCTCATTACTCTGAACTGTTTTTCCCGTAAACCACCAAAAAAATGCTTCCAATCGCTACAGCATTAAAGGAATCCGAGCTGGATCCATCAAAGTCTTTTTAGTGTGATAGAAATTAATTTTCGGGGACCCTTCCTCTGCGATTAACAATTCACAAGCCTCCCTCCTCAAAGGCATTTAAAGAAGCCACCCTATCTGCCCGAATACCAGGCAGCCTATTACTATTATCATACCAGCTGCATTTACACTCTCCGTCTCGGCTATTACTCCGATAACAGCTCGCACTCTCGACGCAATGTTCTTCTTGGCCTTTGGTTTTCTCCACCGCTCCGAATTAACCTTCACTTAACATTAACTTCAACTTTATATACATCCTACAATCGCAGTCTTACAGGTTTTGGATATCGAAACAATCGCTTTCTCGCAAAACAGATCAAGCAAAAAGGTCACTTCATTTATATTTTCAACTTACCGACTCCCATTCAACCGTGCCACTCTCTCTTAAATTATCTACAGCACAGTCGGTCGTTCCCTGGTCCGGCCTCCAAATGATCCACGTTTCATCGATGACTCCTATCACCCCGCAACGAGATTCAAAATTACTTTAAACTCGTTCTCAACCAGTCCGGAGTCCTAGCAGACTAATTTCAGCCACTCATTTCGTTTAGGTGCAGCAACCGCAGCCGCTGAGAAAGGTCTCTCACTACATCAAATTCAGGCATTAGGCCGCTTGTCATCTGAAGCCTTCAAAACTTACGCCAGATCCAGCCACTTTTATATTCGAAAAGCTTACCTAGCCTTAATCAGCTAATTAAATAATACCGTCACCAGCGCTCATTCTCCCTCATCAACCTGTTTGTCTAAATCTGTGTTTATTATGTCTAAATTTATGTCTAACATCTATGTTCGCCTCACCAATTATACTGTTTTCGTTCGTCAAAAACATAATCAAATAAAAAATAGTGCTGTCCGTTATATAAATATTTCCTGTCCGTTATGCGAGTTCTCCTCATTTTGTTATTTCATTTTTACACCGCTTTTAAATTCCATTTCAGATTTTCCGTGTATTCGTTTAACATCGTTAAGACACGAGTAAAGAATGCAGAATCGAAACATGCAGGATCCGTTTGTCTTCGTTTCGAAACTATCTGTCCGCTCGCTGGGCCTACCCGTCCGATGCCGTGAGCATCTCCGTCATAGCTCCCGTCGGATGCAGCGAGGGCTCTCCCGGTTGAGCGGTCGCGTTTTGTTACCCGTCCGATGCTGCGAGCATCTCAGCTAAAGCTCCCGTGCGCTTCGTTTTACCTTTATTCCGCTTACCACCTGTTACATTCTTTATTTTGTTTCTTCCGCGCTTTTTCAATTTCGCTTCAGATTCTCCGTGTATTCGTTTAATACTTTTTCTAAGCTCCCGTCGGTTGCTGCGAAAGCCCTTCCAGTCGAGCATTGTATGTATTCCGAGCTTGGATCCCTCACCCCGGACAGCACGCCAAATATACATATATGATAATTTGCGATTACATGCGATTACATTCACAACGTGAATTGTAAGTAATTACCAAAAGTAAATAATAAAAAAGTAAATAATAATAAAACAATTTTCAGGACAGTGATAATGACTTTAACACAATGACATCCATGTCATGACTGGTTAAACCATTTGTACATTGAAACACTTTTTCAACCATAACACACTCAGGCATACATGTACATTAAGTCATTTGGCAGACGCTTTTATCCAAAGCGACTAGAGCATTGAACATTTTGCATTGCGAGCCGACAGGCCAAGTCTACATAGCTACATTTACAAGCGGATATTGTATTCTGCTACTAGAGACAAGATGAACTAGAGACAAGGAGATTTTTTTGAGGATAGGATAGAGCATTAGGGCATGCATTTGTTCATCATGCTTACATACATAAGCATACATTTGTTCATCATCCTATTGAAAAACACAGACTCTCGGGCTGCTTGTATTACGCTCAGTTTGACATGCTTCAAAAAACATTGATCAACACTAAATAATTTATGATCACACATGCAGCAGAAAGATGGTGCATGCTTAAAAACTAGTTCTGTGAGTTAAACAACCAGCTTTGGAAAACTCAAAGTTTTATAAATGTCAGATGTATTTCCCAATTAAACTGTAAATGCTAGTAATAAGATGATGTAATTATTCTTAAAGAAAATATATTGGTTTTGATAGACTGGCTGATTATTCAGCATGGTTAAAGAAGTTCACCCAAAAAAAACATGTAAAGTAAAGGAGATGTTTAATAGAAAGACTGGGTTGTCCTTTTAAATGTAATAAAACATACAATGGGCTGTTAATATCCAAAACTGACAAAAAAGACCATAAACACTATAGAAGTACCAAAAGCCAGCACAATGACTTATGCAATATTTTTAAATGAAGCTGTGTGTGAGAAACAGACTCACATTTAACTTGCTATTCACTTAAAATCTTTGTTACTTATGCACATTCAGATTTAATTGTGCTACCATAAATTTGATGTCAATTATGCAAAACTGTTTTTTGACAGCCCCTGGTGACAATGTCCTATACAGCAGCAGCTGTGTGATGCAATCATGTCAATATTGAGCAAAATCTCATTCGAATGTTTTAAACACTATGCCAAATCTATATTACAAAGTGTTTTTAAAAGGCAATTTTAACGTCAAAATTTACATTTTGGCGTTTACCAGACGTATTTATCCAAAGTGACTTACAATGTGAGGAAAACAATGAAGCGACAAATCATAGGGAGGCAATGACATCAGTCGTACAACAATTAGTCATACCAAAGTCGTACCAAGAGTACAATATTTTAGTGCTTGAAAAAGCAGCTCTCCCTTTAAATACATGTTCTTGTTAATAAATCCTTTATCTCATTAACATGCAGCTTGTCTATATCCAGCTCTCTTTCGTTGATATTGCATTACACTATTAAAGAAAAACAAAAGCACTTTTTTCAACAGTAGACATTCCTTTTTAAATTAGCCTTGATTTTCCTTTCTGAAAATGGGAATCAAAGTAGCTTCAGAGCCAGGAACATCTTGATGTTTTCAGGGCCTAACATATCAAAGTCTTGTCATAGTTATTACTGGTTATTTGGTGCATAAAACTTAAAGGTATGCAATTATTCTGAGTTTTCATACCAGAGGAAATAATTTCCATAATAACAATGGAACATTTTTAACATTTGGATAGACTCTCTAACACATCACATTTTTTATGTGAATTATTATTGTTATATTATTATTTTAGATATCAGATATTTCCAATATTTATACTATTTCACACACAGTTATAATTAGTATTCAGTCTCACTAATAACGTAATAAAATAATAGCATATGGGGAAAGGAAACAGATAATAGAATAACCTAATAAGAAAAACAATCCATACATGCAATTTCATCCACACGCAGAGCTCTGCTACAAGTGCTTTAGTGCCAGTCATTTGTGTATGTGAATTCTATGGCATGTCTGTCAGGTGCTTTGTTTGAAGAGCTTACAAAAAGAGATGCAATACCATGACGCTTTAAAAGCCAGAATAAAGTGTCATTTCAACTGGTCTTACAGTCCCGTTTCAAAGGATATTGAACAGTTTATTCAAACATATAGAAAGTTTTAAAGAAAGCAAATATATGTGACTCTCACAATGGTTTAAACATGCCTACATTTTCAGTTTTCACACCTAAATTAAAAGATTAACCCACATGAAAATTCTTTACCAGTGTTTGTTTTTTGGCTTGATGTTCAAGTAAAAATATGAGGGTTCTATGCAAAATAAATAAATAAAACATTTGTGTATATAAAAGCATAAAGATGAATTAAAAACAAATAAAAATAAAGAAATATAAAGAATTATTCTCAGAAGAATCTCTTTGCTACTTAGAACTGAGGAAAAACTTTGTAAAAATGTCAACAACTGCATAACTGATGTTCAACTTGGTGATCTCTCCTGGGACTAAAGGAGCAGGTTGTTTCAACAATAGTTCTTTCGACGTGCAGCAATCTGAGGGAAGCTACAACATTATAAAGGGAAAGCAATTTTCATGGACAGGGGAGCAGAATCTTAATACTGAGATACAGAACAGAACTGAGGAACAGAGAAAAGTGACAAACCAGACCTCTCCACCATGATCAACCAGACAGAGGTAAAAGTCATATGAATGGTATCATGGTAGAAAAAACTGAACTTCCACCTCCACAAAAAAAAAGCTGCCAATATGCACCTTTCCATCTAAACATACATTTACAGTTCACATTAAAACTGATTTTTGAACTGAAGTTGAACACACGCACATCAGTGATCAGGCTAATCAAAGGCTGGTCAGAGCTCTGAACACACATACACACAAGCGACTCCCAGCAGTGTGAAATGAAACAAATGAGGGGTCAGAGGGAAGCAGATGACCTTTAGAGAGCAGAGGTCAGGGGTCAGTTTTCTTGCCTTGTCCCACCTCTTTCTCTCATCCTCCCACATTTTGGAAACACTCTGAATTTTTGCTGTTGGTTCAAATCCCTAGATGTCCAGATGTTTAGTGCAGGAACAAATGACAGAACTTGTAATCATCAAAGAGAGAGAAGGGCTTTTCACACCTAAAATCATTAATCCAGGGTCATTAGTAAATGCAATCTAGGGATAATCATCTTTCATATTTTCACTGTACTTTTGCAAATCCTGGGTTAAAGTTCCTACATGCATATTTATGACATCAATAACATTGATTAGCTGAATAATGTTCTTTTTGCATCTAAATGAAGTCAATAACATTGATGAATAGAAAGAAATTATGTAACACTCAGTGCCCTGTGTAAAACGAATATTGTCCCTTAATTAATAACTCGTTACACTCCCATTAGCAGCAGTAACTGCAACCACATTCTGTAGTTATTTATGAGTGCTACACACCGTGAAGGTGCTCACTCTCAAGCCTGAAATGTGTGTTTCAGATTGGGGTGCCAAATATTTAATAGCTTTTTTTTAATTACAATTTTCTTGTTTTTCAATTATTCTAAGTTAGAATTTTTGTATGATCCTGATCATTGTCTAGATGTGTGATTCAACTGTGCTTCAACTTCACACTAAAAGAAAGTAAAAAGTAAAATAACAGAAAATAACATTATGACTCTATTAAAATGTGAAATGTAAAGCTTTTAATATGAATTTAATATGAAGTGTTTGCTATATTTGCATTTTGTTGGGAAACTTGAAATATTTATAGATCTCTCAGATTTAAATTTAGGCATTTGGCAAACACTTTTATTTAAAGCAAGTTACAGTGCATTCAAGGCATACACTTTTATCAGTGTGTTCCCTGGGAAACAAACCACAACCTTTGCGCTGCTAGGACAATGCTCTATCAGTTTAGCTACAGCAACACTTATTTACAGGGTTATTTACAGATATGTAAAACCTACTTTTGAATGTTCCCAGCATGCACTGGGTCATGAATGTTTAAAAATGTTATTGTAGAATGTAACATCTTGTGATGTCAGGAGGTAATTTTCTACTTAAAATGACTCATGCATACTCAAAATGTAAAGGATATGTCCACCTCAAAATGAAAATTTCCGTAATAGTTTACTCACCCCCATGTCATCCAAGATGTTTGTTTTTCTTTCTTCAGTCAAAAAGACTGAACTAAAAAGTCAAAACTGTGCAGGATTTTTCTCCATCTAATGCAATTCAACAGGGTTCATTGTTTTGAAGGTCCAAAATAAGGTTTCAGTGCAGCTTCCAATTGTTCCTCTCATCCCAAGCAGATGAATAAGAGTCTTGTCTAGTGAAACGATTAGTCATTTTCGGAACAAAAAATTATATACTTTTTAACTACAAATATTTGCCTTGCTCTGGCTCTGCAATGCACGTTCCTGAACCCACACATTACGTAATCACGTTGGAAAGGTCATCATCAGATGAGATTTTTAGATGCTTAGCAAACATGACAAGATATTAAAACACATAAGCTGAGTACAGTTATTATTATGCTGTTTTGAATTTTTCCTGATAATCATTTATGATTGTCATTTTGAGATACTTCTTTTTAACATCAGATATAATAGATCAACATCTGCTAATTATACCCCTCCCAAAATAATAACTGTGGTGATGCAGCACATCTTTTTTATTTTTTATTTACATAGCCTACCATGGCATCAAGTAGCTGCCTGCTACTTCAGTGTACTTAAATAGTGTTGCCATCATAGTACCATGTCCTAAAAAAAGTAACACCATGATACATTGTTGTAAATGACTTAGCATAACTTTATTACATTATACATTGCACATTAAAGAAAACCTGTGCATCATGGGATATTTCTGGCACAAACATGTAGCTCATCTCAGAATGTACCCTGAGATTTAATGAATTGTGACAAGTGTCTCTAGCAGCAATGTGGCCATCTCAGGGTTTTGGCTTGTGCACATCACAAAATGTGGCATTGCTGGCACCATGTGAAAAGAAGCTGCTAACGCCAATTCATCCTGTGTCACTAATCCCCTCAATGAAAATTTGCTTTCATTTGGGCTGGTTTCGCTCTGACAGGCGTGAATCCACCCCAATTTACCTTCTACTTGGGGTTCCCCCAAACGCACCCACCCCATTCGGGTTTGATCTTAGGCCCGCGCCCTCGGCTCAATGAGGCGCTTCATTAGTTTTAATATATGAAGTGTGCCAAGACCTGCCTGGGCAGTGCTTGAATATAACCCCCTCCGTGAGCTAAGTGAATCTTTTGTTGCTCTTGAATATTGCAGTATGTGGAGTGTGTGTTGGTGGGGGGAGAATGGCCTGTGCTGGCAGTGTGTGTGTTCTTTGCATAACTGGATTAGAGTGAATGCTGCGGATGTTGCCTGTCAATTAGACCTTTATGAACTGCATTTTATTGCCCGAGAATATTTCCTATACAATAAGCAGATTATATAAACCAAGTTATAAAAATGGGTGGTAAAATGAATATCATATGTAATCTTTTGGAGTTGATTGTTAGAACCTTAATATTATTGCCAGTGTAACAAAGTTTTTGAAATAGTACAACGGTAGTACTTTGAGGAGAATTTATGAATACCATCCATGAACCATTGTATATATAACTGTTTACTTTTATACAGATATATTTATTATATAAATTGTCTATATTTGTTTCTCATGATCTTCAAACCATTTTGATTGAAAGGCTCATGCTTGAATGTTTTAATTTTGTTGACAAATATGAATTATGCCTATGCATGAATTGATTTACAACACATTTTTATTATGAGTTAAAGTGGACAGTTAAGAAAATATACAATGTCCATCACACATAATAACTGTGGTTAGTTATATAGTAAAGGTGGCTACCTTACAGGACAAAATACAGTTTTCATACTTATTTTTATCATTTTTTGGGCACTGTCTAGTTCCCATCATCCATTTGTGTTACTATTTCAAAGATTAACTTTTATGTGAAACACAGTAATAAAAGGGTGTCCAAATTTACTGGTAGTAAGTATATGTATAAAAATGTGCATTTGTTTTTTATTTGTAATAAAGCAGGAACCATCTGTGTTTATATCTGAGTGTCAGGAGATCCAGTCAGTGATCACTCACATGCATCTAATCCACTTTTGATGAACTGTGTTAATAGACTCCCTGTGGTCATTATCAAAGACACTCATTTTTATTCAATTCTCAGTGCACACGACTCTTGCACACCCCTTATTACGCGTGGGTATAAATACAACACTTTTGTAGTGTTGATCATCAGTCCATCCACTGAAGTCAAACATGCCCCGTCCAGACGGCTCTTACGCGCAGTTCATTTTGAGAGAGACCGACAGAGGCCGTTTAGATCATCGCGCACAGGACAGGGTTAGCTGTGACCCGTGCGCTCTCGTCCAGCTCCGGCTCTCCGGACTTACGTACCATGACGACGACCAGAGCGCCATCGCCCGAGCACGGAGACGTCGCAGGCTGGCCGCTAATGCCCGTGAGAGGAGGAGGATGCTGGGGTTAAACGTGGCCTTTGATCGCCTGAGGAGCGTCATTCCTAACGTGGAGAGCGACAGGAAACTGTCCAAGTCTGAAACGCTTCAGATGGCGCAGATCTACATCAGCACTCTGAGCGAGCTACTAGAGGAGAGAGAGTGTGTCCCTGAATTAAGTTACCCCACCCTGGTGATGGGTCTGGAAGAACAGGTGATCATGAACAGTTCCGTGGAGGCTTCAGTACGAGAGCCGACCAAACCGGAAAGGAAAAGTTCTCCCACCTGTAGGATAAATTCACATAGTGAAAGTTTCGGGCGACCCATTTGCTGTGACGCCAAATCACCTGCAGACTTAGAAATGAACTTACTCGGAAGGAGCAATGGAGCAAGATAACCCAGATAACTTTGATGCTGGGGGTTTAGTGTTTTTAATTTTACTTTAAACAGCGGAAATATTTTTGTACATGCTGTAGTTACCCGAGTCAGATATTAATATCTCGGTATCAATAAGGTTTTTTATTATAATGCTGCAAATAAATATTTTGAAAAGAAAAAAACTGCTTCTTTTTTACTTAAAATCTCATTACATATAGTGTACATTTTTTACTGGAAATTCTACATTGTCAGAGCTCTGGGCAATGGCAAATCTTAAGTCTCTCTCTCTCTCTCTCTATATATATATATATGAACACAGACACGGGACATTCCATGGAGTTCTATTATTTTATACACCGCTAGTTAAAAACACTGTAACCTAACCATTAATCACACTCTAACCCTAACAGAAACATTTCTGCATTTTTACAGTATTTTTAGTTTTACATATTTTTTTTTTTTACTGAAACATTTTTAAAAATGAGGACGTTCCCAAAAGCAAGTTTTGCTTAGATTTGTTAGATTCTGCTCACTTTTGGGTACAAGTATGTTTCCAATATATGGTAAACCCACACACGCCTGTGCCTGGACCAGCTCGTGACCTAGAGTCTAAGTTACAAAGTACAAGTTACAAAGTGCATTTAGGGATTTTGTAAACTAGACAAAGATGACACAAATAGGAGTACTGAAAGTAGCAATTTTTATTTGAGTTAAAATAATATACAAGACATTATTTTTGAAATTGGTACAAATTTTATGTTCCTGTAGTTGGCTTTTTTTGAGAAGTCTTACCTCAAAGAACACAACTGAGAAAAATGCAGTATAAAATAAAAAGACTGGATTCAGAAAAAGTCTATCTAGTCCTCCAACAGACAATATTTACAGGAGAATATACAGTTCATGTGGCATCATTCAATCTCACTGTGCTGTCTGCAGCACACACACACACGCATGCACACATGACTAGACCCGGAACAGCTCGTGACCCAACAGTCTGCCTAGAAAACACACTCACCTTAACTGTTAGTGTATTGTGTGATAGAGGAGTGAAAACCACATTGTTAAACAGTGTGATCACAACCCCCAGAAAACAAAATGTTTAACAAAGATCTCAATGTTCATACATAAAGCATGAATTAGCATTCAACATTTTATTTGATGTTGTGTGTGCAAAAACAAGAAACTATTTCATTTCTGTCTATGCTCATTGAAGAACTAACAACGGCAGCAAAATGTCTGACATTTGAAACCAAACAAAATGCCAAGTTTAGCACTGATAAATGTCTGAGATAAACAAACAGTAGCACGCTTATGAAAACTAACTCATTAAGATAAAAACAGTTTGGGTCAAAATCCATACCCAAATAACATACTGGCCATATCAGAGAGCATAAGACATCAAATGCTAAATTCAATCTTGTACTATAAGTACAAGAAGACTAGTATTTATAGTATTTAGTTTGACAGTTCAGAAACTAGTTAAATGTGGGCTGAAAGTTTGTGTTCAGTAAATCTGCTTTCCATCCAAATTCATGGGTGTGTCTAGATAGTAACACATTTTGTGAAACTCTCGTAAGACAGGTACGTAAGACATACTGTTTACCTGAAGTTCAGCAGCAATGTTCATCCTTATAAAACCTCAGCAGCATTTGTAAATGAATGAGAATATTCACAAAAGTGTGTTACTGGTCATGACCTCCACCCTCAGATAAGACTTCCTGGTTATTAAAATGCATTTTAATGAACTCAAATATATGGTTCTGTGTTCAGAAAAGACTACAATTTAGATTTACTACTTCTTATGTAGAATACTTTAACAGTTGTGGCATTTCTACCTTCAGCTTATTGCATGATTTCAAGGCAAAATTGACCATTTGCATTTTCAAAATGTCTTTTTGAGCCACATAAGGTTTGGAATACTGGATACTTATTATTACCTGCACAACTACAGTTAGCATTATGGTATTTGCACAATGCGTTCTACGCATCACAACTGCTATAACATTTTAAAAACGTTTAGTCCCTTTCCTGCCCTCTTAAATGGAAAGAGTTACAATTTGTTCATTCCCAGACCTTTGACATGCCACTATTGGTTAAAAACACTATTTCTGTCACACAAAGTGAGCATATATATGGATTTGAAACAAGAGACAAGAATCTTGAGTGGTGTTCTGGATTCACCCTCCAGTTTGGCTCAATGCTGAGCTTTTGAAATTTACAGAAGTGGTTATAAAAAAAAACAGAGGCGACATCAGAGTTACACCAATTTTATCAAATCTACTTTCAATTTCTGCCATTCAGAAAGTGAAATTACAAACCAACAATAAGGACTTTACAAGAAAACACAATGACGTTCTAACACTCAATTTGTCGTGAGCATTTGAAAACTTAACACAGCTTCTTTGAACAGAGGTCAGTTTGGCGTGCTTCAAACTTCATTTAGCATTTAGTCTTTCTGAATGGATGGTGGTGGGTGTGTTTTACAGGTGTATTTGGGCTGGGCGGGCATGTTCTGTAGTCTGTGCAGGGAGCTCCACCAACACACTAGCAGTGTTCCAGATAATCAATGACTCTGGAGATAGACTTCTGCCCTGTGGTGCCCACATCACACTACAGGGGAAACAAACAAACTAATTAGTCAAAAAAAAAAATCTAATTAGTGTTTTTCAGCAAATTTGATTTTTAGTTGTATATATTTGTAATGGTATTAGTACAGTATTAATAAGCACTGACAAAGTGGGCAGAAAATTCCTGTATGTCAGCTGGTAGAATTTCGTGAGCAGACAAAGGTCACAGGTTTGATTCCCAGTTAACACAAACTGATCATGTATTGCTTAAATGCACTGCAAGTTGCTCTGGATAAAAGCATTTACCAAATGCATAAAATGTAAACATTTAAAATGTAAAGTTCTAGAACTTCAATTCAGTACTTAAGTGCTGTATATAAAAAATGCATGTGTAATATCTAAATGTTTACTTGAAAGTTGAAGTAAAAAAACTTGTAATCCAAGTAATTTGTATTTTGTCCCATTGCTTGTATTTGGTATTATAATTTGATTGATGTTTATTTCTGACTGTTGCTGAAATTGACTTATAATAGTATTCCACAGATGGAATAGTTCATTGGTATTGGTATATTGGTATATCAGCTACTGAAACAGTGGTGATGTAACTAACATTACTAATATCAGCCAACTGCCATCACTATACTGCTTTCAGCCACTGAAAACTAACATTGGTGGACCACTAAATTTGTGTGTACTTACCGTGAGGTTCATGAAATTCAGAAACTTCTTGAGCATCTCTGTCATGACTGAAAAATCCCCTTTTGGCAGGTTTTCCCTCACAGCAGTCACATTCATCTGAAAAAAAAACGGCATTAGAAACTCATTCATGGGAGGCGACAGTAGATTACTGGGACTCATGGGAGGTGACAGAAGACTCTGGGGATTGTTAAAGCAAGTCTCTGTTGATCAAAGCAGCATCTCTGACCATGTTTCACTGCTTGCCACGTCCCTTGGTGATCAATCTCCAAACAAAAAAAAAATTATCATAGATTTCAATTTCCTTCCCGCAAATTCTCTGATGCCTCTATTATTTAGACAGATAATGACCGTGTACATCAGTCAGACGGCAAAAAAGCTTTGTGAATAAATTCATTAATACTGCCAAAATACTGCTGGTTTTCATTAGAGAACTGTCCTGAAACTTTACAACTACCATTTAGACAAACAACAGCAAAGAAATGACTACAACACATCTTGAATGCATTGCGCTGGTAAACATGTGCCATTGGTTGTCACTGGTCAATCCTGAGTTCTGTCCATAATCATTCCACTACTTCTGGACCTGAATGAGCAAGCAAGTCATGTGAAGAGAACAAGGAAGTACCTCTTCCTGTTCTAAAAATAACTCAGAAAATAACACATCAAGCAGCATGGTTTGAGGTATGAATGTCTGCTATAGTCAGGGTTGTGTGTGTGTCTTACAGGGCTCCCCTGGCACAGACAGCCCAACAGCAGTGCAGTGTATGAAGCCACGATACTATCCTCCATGTGCTTGCCAGCATGCTGAAGAGCTGCAAACACAGAAGAAAAACACTCAGGAACTTCAAAGCACACAGAAGGTTTGTGGGTGAGAATTCAGAATTTTCATTAAAAAAGAAAAAGGCTTACAAGAATTTAAAATTGTACATAATTTTTAAAAAAGTGTTTTGACATGTCAACAAAACATTTTTTGCATAACAAACTTGCATTTTACTATTTGAATTTTGCCAGATTTTGTTAATGGAGTGAATGGATAAATCCTGAGCAATCAAACTACAATTCAATTTTAACTAAATGCATATGGTGGCAACGTTTGCATCAAGCACATGTGAAACAGTATAAACATGATCATCACATGCTGACTCCTGTGTATTTAGGTTGTGACATCCTGTGATTGGGGTGACCTGCTTTATTTGCTCATTCTACATGAGATTAAATGCTTTTGTTCCATACTTTGTTTACACACACTGCTTAATGTTTTTAACTTAAAGGCTTGTTGTGGAAATAGCCTAATTATAATTTTTTTAAAAAGATGACAAAGTCTCTCATTGAATTTAGCTGAAATATTTTAATACAATACTCCTTTAAGCATTTTAGTTTTTACATGTTACAATGATAGGATTGTTACACCACAGTGCCAGCTTTTGCTTTAAATGCCCCCCACTGATAAAAAGACACTGACTGTACAAAATACATGTTTTGTTTTTTTAACATACATTGTCACAAAACATAAAATGTTTACATTTACCCCATAAAAAGTGTAAAAGTCTGCATATGTACCCTAATAATGCACTGAGATTTGCACTGAGTTTGTTTAACAATGAGTAAGCATCGAACATAAACGTGTGTGCACATCTGTACCTTTATTGAGATCCAGCTCTTCTTCCTCCTCTCCTTTCTTCTTATTGTCATCTGTGCTGTTGTTTTCTGAAGCCACCCACTGGATCCCCTCATTGGTCTCCTTCCACTCTCCACTCTGATCCAGCTGGGATTTGGGCGTGTCACTGATTAAGTCATCAGTCTCCGCCTCTGCCAACATGGCAGCATGTTCTCGCTGAAGAAAAAGCTATTCACACACAAACACAGACTGATTAAAGCTCATATCTACTGTATTATGATATTTCCAGATCATATATTTCCAGATCATATTACTCATAAATTTGTGTATATAGCATTACTGATCAGGCTAATTAAGGTGGTTAAAGCTGCCTCTAAGGCAACTAGAATCCAAAAGAGCCAGCTTCACGACATTTTTAAAGAACGTGTTAAAAAAGCTTGTTGAATAGCCAGTTGCCCAGCACATCCCATGTATATAGTCTGATGTCTTTCTATATAGTCTGATGTCTTTCTATATAGTCTGATGTCTTTCTATCAGGCTGTGGATATAGAGTATCTAAGGAGAGGTCCAGGAGGTTTGGGAGCTCATTTATACCATCTGCTGTTTGCATGTTAAACTTTTTGTAACCATGGCAACAGATTTTTAAAATAACTTTGATAACCTGAATGATGGCTACTGACTCCCTGTTATTGCTGATCTTGTGGTATTGTATCATTGTATTGTACTATTAAAAATATGCGTGTTAATGTGACGCGGGGCATGTATGCAATCAAAATGTCCTAAGGAATAAAAAAAAAAAAAAAATAGACAGTAAAGTGAGTTTTGTGTGGTCAACCTCTACATCAGAAATGACTGGTTTTATAAAGTTAAAAGGTTCAAATGTACAGTTTCTGTAGTATGGCCCACTTAAAGTGGGAATCATGGCAGGAGTGGAAACTGTAGTCCACTTGCTTTCTTCCAAACAAAAGTGAGTGCACATGGTAGAACCCAGTAAGATCTGAACTCAACTACTAGAACCTGTGAATGAGTATCTAAAACGGTGATTAAAGAGGTTGCGATACTTGACCATACAGTAGTTTGTTTGTGTGTGTTCATGATACCTTCACCAGAGCAGCAATGGCGCTGAGAGATCCTTCTGTGTGCAGCTCATCTTTATCAGATACACCCATAGACTCCCACACTTTACTTCCCATCTGCAGCTCCACCAGACAGTGTCTGTTTCTTGCACTATACTCCACCAGATTAATAAGCAGACCGAGACCCTACAGACACACACACGCTACTAATCACACTACTGGCCCATTTGTAAACCCTAGCAAAACCTCATAAGCTTGATAAATTGATTCACTGAGTGTATACTACCAGTGTTATTAGTGCAGGTGAGTACTCACCAGGACTCTGATATCAAACCTCTGCTCTTGAGGCAGGTACTGCGGGACCCTGAGCACACAGTTCAGAGCTGTGGTGATTAAGTCCTCTTGCTCGCCTGTCTTTGTGCTGCCCCATTCTGCAGACACACATAAAGAGAATATATGAGTTCAGCTGGTTAATCAGGGATTTTCTCTGCCTGTTTTTCTATGAGCCGCTGCACTGGAAGAGCTTGCGTCATGCTTACAGCTTAGTGTTTCAACATTATGCTAAAGGGTTTGGCAGCCATACTGATGAGCAGAACCACTAATAGAAAGCCATTTCAAACAGAACCCATTTAAGAAAGACTTAAACCTTTCTGATATAAACGCTCAGCTTTACAACCTCCTGCCCACCAGCCTGACTGATAATCTAAACAGCTCCCACCACATATTACACTGAATTACATTGATGATGGTCTACTGTGTTTGAAGCACTGACCATTGTCATGCGTGAGGTTGAGCAGAACTCCGATGACTGCTCGCATACAGTCCTCCACGGCTTTCCCCACATTACTGTTGCTGCAGTAGGGCAGCGGCAATCCAGACGAGCATACACCTCTGTTGACCTCTCGACTGTACCTCTGAACCATCTCCTCACAGTGTCTTAAAGCCCTGAAACACATGCAAACAAGAATAGTTAAACCTCTGTCACAGCTATTTAAAGATATACACATTTTAGTTCTCTGACCATAGGACAAACGAACAGTTCTTACAATATGTCCTAACAAAACATGATGCTGCAACATGTGATAAAAGGTATATTTTCCATGCTAACCAGAAGTTTTGTCCTAACCAGCCAAATCAGCCTGACGGCAAAATCTGACAGCAACAGCAATTCTGTTTCTATTTCTGCGACATTGTGGCTGATAGATCATGTCCTGATGTACTTTCATATGCGTTGAATAATGTTAAAATTATTTTATTTGGAATAATTTGAATATGCACTTCTCTTTTTATTGTGAATGGAAGACAACAGCGTGCTTTAGGAGACAGAAACTGCTCATACACGGATTTGTGATTTTGTTGCATCGCTTTTGTATGGAATCACGTTTGGTTAGGACATGGTGTTAGAATTCTGAGCAAAATGAAGACTCCTAAAAACAAACCTAGAATGAAGAACTTCTGATCTGAAGTTAAATATATGAAAATCTGGAAGGGACAGTTCACCACAAAATAATTTTTTTTCCATCATATACTCACCCTCATGTCATTTCAAACCTGTATGACTTTTTTTCTTTTGTGGAGCTCAAGATATTTTGAGAAATGTCTTAGTGGTTTTGTGTCCATACAATGCAAGTCAAGGGGTGTTACTTTTGTTTGGTTTCCAACATACTTCAAAATACCTTCTTTTGTGTTCCTCAGAAGCAAAAAAGTCATAGGTTTAGAATGACAAGTTAATGTAAATGGAAAGATTTTTTGGGGTGAACTATTCATTTAAGTGTACTTAAATTCTTTTAGGCAATTAAACACTTATCCATTTTAAATTACACAATCTAATCAAAGGCTGAAGATACATTATTATTACCTTATGACATCTTTATTTTTACTTACTATGTTTATTTCAAAATATGTATACATTTAAATGTTGTCAGTAGACCAACATGATTACATTTTTCACAATGATGCAACTTTTATGCAATTTTTATTCCCACAGTAACAGTGACATCTCTAATTGGTGGATATTGCTCCAGGATTGTGGGTATTGTGGTTCTGCTCTGGGAACTGGAGTTAGACACAAAAAAAGTTAAATTACACAAACTTAACAGTAAGTATTTTTATCATTTAGCCTCAGAACGCAGAGCAAAGTCTATCTTGAAAGTTTTATACATTATTAAAAATATATTTCACTTTGAAGAAAATACACAGGCGTTTTACTACAGAAATCTAAATTTGTTAAAATTGCACCCTATTATAAAATTTGACAATATTATACTACAAATAGCTAAGGAGACTTCATTGGCACTTGAATAATGGCTGTTTAGAGTAACTTTTTTTAGGCAAAACATGTAACAGTCCCAGAGGGAAGTGTGCACATCCTAATGAATCACATTCACACCACAGCCATGGTCAGCAGACACTAATGTAGGCTGTATTAGCTTTCAGCAGAGGGAATAACAAAGATCAGCCTCTCTACTGGACCCTATGACAAGTGTCTATGACAAGAAAGACACTGCATCCCCAGCACAAGCACTACAGCACAATCAGCTTAATGCAAAACACCACTAATGTACTTAGAACAATGAGTGGACATTCATGATGGCGATGGGAAACAGTGCTAGAGGTTCATGTGGTCATATATTAGTGAAGTCATTATTAATGCAGGCGTGTCATACTGTGTAATTAAATTAAAGAGATGGCTTTGTTGACTCATGGAGATCTACCATCTTTACCATACCATGTTTGGTTCATCATGCACTCTGGAAGTTCTGACCCCGTCTGGAGAGCGAGGTCACCAGCTCAAAATTACATTAGCAGCGGAAGAGAGGCCAGACAGCTTCAAACACACTAGAATGAGCTACATTTACCACAATGCATAATTACAGGCGCTTAGCCCTTGATGCAATTTCAAATGGAAAGTAGATGTTTAAAAGAATAGCTCACCCCAAAACTATTTATTTGTTTTAAAGTACATGAAATGGTGACTGTCTGCTATGATACTGGGTGAAAACCTAGCTGTTACTATGCTGTTTCTAGGGTGTCCTGGGGGGGTAGCTAAGTGGTAATTTACTGGCATCATATAAGGACCCCACCCCCAAGTCTCTATTGTTTTCTATAGATATGGCTTAGCTCTCTTCTTCAATGCAAGTCTATGGAATTTTTAACCAGAAAATTCTCTCACTGAAATGTGAAAGCACACAGTACCTCACCCACATGCTTCATTTGAGGTACAATTTATGTCTATGGAACTAAGGCTATGGACAACTTTTATGGTGTTGGAGCGCGAAAGCCCATGGTAACGATACCCTTTTATTGTATGGAAAAGGGCAACACAAACATCTGCCCTTGAGCTCCACAAAAGAAAATGGTCCTATAGGTTAAAATGATGACCAGATTTTTAATCACTAAACTGTTCCTTTAACACCTCAGAATTTGCATGGAAATCTCATCACTGTTCAAAGTGTTGTATCTTTAAGATCACATCTCAGCATGGCCCAGTCCATATTAGAGTGGGTTTCTGGCACAGCAGTGTATGCTCATGGTCTTTGCTGCTGGTCCAATTGATAATGTGCTCCCATTGCTTTTTGGGAGGTTAATGAGTCTGGAGTCTTTCTGCAGTAATGAGGAAAGCTAGCAGAGCATGCACAGTTAAGCTGAACTCTGCTAGACCACAGTGTATCAGGCTTCCTGCCAAAATCTCTCCAAGAGTCAGAAAAACACTACGGGTCTACTGCAGTGAGACTGTTGAGAAATAACTGCAAACACACTTACTTTGCTGAAGACACTATGAGCTGAGAGTCCTTGTAGGCAATAAGGTAGGCCTGGTTTTCAGGATTGTGAACAGTTACCTGTATCAAAATGCATAAAAAGGGTTAGGACAATTCACAAGGCTCTTCATAAAAAAGTTAAAAGAATATATACCAAGGGTTTAATTCTGTAAACAGCAACAATAATAAACAAAACTTCATATGGGTTTTTGCATAACACCAAAACAGATCTTAATTGTAACATTGGAAAAAGCTTTGTTCAACGTTTTCAGAATTGTTCAGAATTGTAGAAATTTAGATTTCCTGGTGCAAGCAACACCAAGGTCATAGGCTTGATTCCTAGAAACACACAGTGAATTCAAGTTATACAGTTGATCTGTTGTAAGTTGCTTAGGATAATGTGCCTGTCAAATGCTAAAGTATAAATATAAAATAACATTTTATGTACAATAGAAGTCATCCAAAAGTGGCAAACTTACACTTTCTAGTACACGCAGACATCTCTCAGCACCCCACAATGAAGCCACTAGATTCTCCTTATCATCTTCTCGACTCAGGTTCTCCACACACTCTTTCACTGTGAAAAACAGACACCTGTCATATTTAGCAGCACCTTAAAAGGCATGTGCCTGGAACCAGGGCAAAAGTGATGGCCATTCATAATATTCTACACCAATCACCCATCTCCATAACAGCAAACACTATTATTCAAAATTAAAGCTCTTATTCTATGCAAAATACTTTAACATATGGTCTGTGACAGCTACATACCTTTATCTACAATGTGGTCCAGGCCTCCAAGAAGCCTGAGTTCTTCTTTAAACCAATCCCCTGCTCGCTTTGATGTCAACGACAACAATGTCTCCATGGCTAAATGTCCTGTCTGTGGACAACAAGAACACCCATTAGACTAAAAGACACTGCCAAAAAAAACACTACAATAATGACTTCAGCACAAATGTAAAAGTAATGGTTGATGAATTTAACATTTAAAAAAGTAAAGGGAAAAGAAACACATTCCTCAAAAATATCCCTGATAAGTTAATAGGTTAATCAGTCTCTTGTTCTTCAGGCAAAAAGTATGTAAATTATTTGATATCATGATATTAATGTAGAACTATCAAGTCAATTAAATGAGGAAAGACGTGTTCGACCAATGACAAAGAAACTGATTAGTGAAGTCAACTAGTTTTTCTAAATGCGTTTTGGTAGCATATGTTGATTACTATTGTAAGGCAGCTAGTCTAGTGATCAGTGTTGGGTTTATTTGAGGGAACATATCATTAATCAACAAAACACCATTTGATGTTTGTTCCCAGGCTATTGTTCCTTGCTTCCCCGCATGTGGCACTGATACCCTGAATTTAATCTCTGCCTTCCCTCTCACTCTCATTCTCCCCCTCCCTCTAGACTCAGATCAATGGAGCTCACTGAACATATATGTGCACCATATAGTGTGATGTCATGTCATGTTTGGCACCCTAACCCTATTTTTATTATTATGGGACACATTGTTTTAAGGGATAAAAAGCTTAGAAAATAATCTACACCCATGGTATGGGTCTCCCTTTTCTTAACTGTTGGTCTATGCATGTGGACATCTTTGGCTGTTACAATTTATGTCACATAAATTTCATAATGCAGTGACAAGAACAAACAGTTTGAGATTCCCTACAGTATCCCTGCACGTACATCGGCTTGTAGTCACTTCGCTGTCAGCACCTAAAAACCCTTCTGAGAGAAAGTCTAATAATGCAATAAGTTGCAATAAGTTGCAGTAAGCAACAATACATTAAGACAATGCCAGACTTCAAATCACCTGCTAAGATTTATCAGTTGAATGTTTGTTATCAGTTATCCTATCGACGGGCCACAATTTTGAGAATATACATGCTGTGCACATTTCCAGGATGCAAAACACAAACTCTTAACAAGGATGTCCTGTTGTCAAGTAAGTACTGCCCTGCCACTATGTTCTACATTCATGTATCATGTAAATCTGTTTTTATGCCTTAAAAAACATCATCTGCTCTTTGATGTATTGGAGACTGCTGTTCTGAATACTGCCATTTTAAACCTCACCAAAGTAAACCTGCTACATTAACATCTGGCAAAACTGAACTTGGAGGCATCAGTTAAAATGAGTTGACACTTCTCAAAAGCTAAAGTTTAGGGTAGGCAGTTTTGGAGATGCTAGCAATAGCAAGCTAGCTTTGAAAGCATAAAATCCCACCATCCCTTCAGAGACCTCTCCAAAGCCAGGCCTCCTCCAAAACACATGAACACGCTGATGAAAGATTAGCGCAGAGGTGCGCGAATACATAGCTTGACAGCCAATGATTGTATGCCACTGCATCTTACACAGAAGATAGATATTATATAAAAATATACTTAGGTCACTTTGCTAAGTAATTGCTATGAGAATGTAGAGACTTTTAACAGGCATAACAAACAATGATTCTGGAAAAGATAACCTACCCTGCTTTGAAAGATGTTGAAATATAATATTACTGGCACAAAAATATACATGGCCTACAACATTTAAACTTGTTTGAGATGGGGCTAGCTGAATAACATCATTACTTGAGCCCTGAAAGTGTATCCACTTGGGGAAGCAAAGTTGGAAACTTTCTGAAAAACCTAAACCAACACAATCTTTCCCCCACATAGTCCATCACAGAGGCAGCCTGATAAAAAATGCATCACAATACCAAGACAGAAGAACTTGAGAAAAAACAAACTGGAGAAAGGAAGACACTGCAGAATGAGAAGGAACTTACTGTGATGTTCTCCAAGTCAAGATGCTTATTGTGGACAGTTTCGCATAGCTTCCGAATCTTTTCTTTGACTTTGTTAATTTCTTTTGCTGTCAGCTGATCAGTGGTGGATTTGTCCTGTTCTAATTCTAGTAGCCGGATCATTAGGTCCAGGCTGGCTCGATCCAGGTCCATGTTCAAACGATCTCTGCTGAGAATGTACATCAGCGAGGCCGTACACAAAGCTAGATTCTAAGGAAGAATAAAGACAAAGAACAAATCATGAAAGATGCAAGTGATGCTGATGTTTGCATTACTTTGTCTAAAAAGTCAAAAGTTTGTCTGCATTTCAAAAATTATTTAAATAACTTGATTTTCAAACCAACAAAACTGGGTATGAAAGGTCTTACTGGGTGCTGAGGTGCATCACTGAGGGTTTTAAAGACCAGAGCCACTTTCCCACGAGCCCTCAGGTGCATCCTAAAACTGGGCATGGCGCATCGTGTGGCCAAACTAATAATACTGCACACAGAGATATGTTAATATAACAGGCTGCATGTACTGCAAATCTAATCAAGTAATAGCTCATAGGTTTTTGAAGAATGAAAGATTATGCATTAATGAATATTTTCTGTACCTAAGGCAGCGTGTGTTGAGGGGCTGACCACTCTTCAGACCGGTGGCAAGATATTCAAAGTCATCAGTAAACTCTTGATTCTCACCAAACTCCACCACGTCATTGAAGTGCTTTACATGTTGGACAACGGTGTACAACTGCACAGAAAAATATAAAAAGAAAGAAAGGGGTTGCTGAAAGACCTTGAATTGACCCTGAAAAACCATTATTTCAAGGTGAACATGCAGGAAATATTTTATAATTATGACAAAGAAAAGATCTATAACAATGACAGATATGTTAAACTACTAGATGCCTTACAAGTCTGCTGGTGTTTTAAAGCCTAATCACATCAAACAAATTTTCACAAACACAAAAATACTTAGAATAGAATAGAATGCTATAACATATAAGCCATCTACAGTACCCAGACATGCAATTTAACATCAGATATGCAATTTAACATTAATAATTTAATTATTAATCTTACTGGCCACAACAGCTTTCAAATATACTGGAGTAAAATTATTGAGATATCATTTTGCATTATATCATCCAGCCCTAACAACAATCAGTGCAGAGGAGTAGAAAGCAAGCTATTGTGACATGATGGCTGAAATGTGGGTGGGTTTAAAAGCCATTTCACTGTTCAAGGATTTACCTGGCATCAGTGCTTTCTGGACATACATTCAGGTTTTTATGTTATTACTATTACAAATAGTATTTTTCCCAGGCTCAGGTCATCCAATTTTGAAATTAATTCAACAACAGCTGCACTACATTATCTGTGTATTAAGATGAAGCTTTATGCCTTTATGCATTCACACATGCAAGCAGGAAAATGCCCCAAACAACATGCTTCTGTCCTCACAATTCACATTCATAATTACCTACATACTGTAGCCACATCAATGTTTTGCTAACAGTAAATGTAAATGGTCATGACAGGAAGAGACTGTACTACAGTCTATTAAAGCTGACAGAAGCACAAACACACTTAAAAACAACAAAGTTGGGAAAGACTAAAGTTATTAACTGTTAGAGAAATATGAATAATGTGTGTGGGCTTATTTGAGATGCAAGACTTAGATAAGATTTTAATCAGATTTGCCACAGAACTGGGTAGCTTACATTGTTAGGAAACAACCAGGGATGATTCTCTTGTGCTTATTCTGATGCAAATAATAGAGAATGTGCCAATATTTCTCAGATTTATTAAATTTTTGGACTAAAAGTGAAAATGGATATTATACCATGAACACTGGAAAATTAACGAGCGTGATCCTAACTGGATTCATAATAAAGGTATGATGTGCCATTTTGAATGCACATTTGGTAAGTTGCAGTCCTTGCACAGATTATTGTATTACTGTTGCTAGAGTATTTGCTTCATGATATCAAACCATATGACATTTGTAATGACAGGATGTGTAGTTTAATACTGTTGGACGATAGAATACATAGTAAAGCAGAAAATAGGGATGGATGACGCTGTGTTTGAAACACTTTAAAATGTTTGTAGGCTAAGTATAAACTTGTTATACTTGTAATGGTGAGTGCCTGTGTTTTATATGGCATTCGGCCAATCAATATACACTTGTCATTGGTATTTTTAAGACCCCACCCTAAAGTATGAGCTTTTGTTCCTTTAAAAGGTGTTCTTAGAACTAAAATCGTAGCTCCTGTGGTGCAAGCAAGCCAGAAGCAGGAACTTTCACCAACAGTTCTAGGAATTATGAAACTACGGTGCAAAAACCTCTTTTGATGCATTTAGCAATGCAGAACTGACACATTGGTTTTGATTGTAATCCATGCAGAACGTTGCTGCACTGTGTGAAACCACATGTGGATGCCAAAGGTCTGCACTCACCTCTTTGTGCTCTTTTCTACACTTCAGTGCAGTGACCATGTCCTGGTAAGGCTCTGTGGGGATGGTGACTGACTTGAAGACTTTGGGAGGTGGGGCTGGAGCTTTAAACACACCGTCATCCTTGTGTGAGTTTGACTCTTTGCTGCCTCCTGATAAAGTGGCCTGTGCAAAAACCAACAACTTAAGATTAAAGTACAAAACAGTCTGAGTTAAAAGACAGAACTAATGACCATACAGCAATGCTTCTAAATAAAACAAGCAAATACAACCTTTCAAAGCTGATACACACTCCAAAGTTCCACACATTTGAAAATGAATAATGAACTGTTTTGAAAATTCTATTATCTGTGGCTTTGTTTCTAGGGATCGTACAAACTGAGGTGTTGAGTTAATAAGAATGGTAACAAACAGTTTAACTGTAGCATAAGCGTATCTGTCAGTACTCATAACATTGCACTGGGCGTCACTGACGGCAGCAGATGCAGGTGATCTTGTGTGTTGGACTGGCAAATGTTAAGAGAGAAACTGAGTGAAGGCAAGGGTAAGAAGCGAAGTGTGCAATGACGCAGTGTTTGCACAAGCAGCTTAATTTGACATTAATTTAAAATGAACCCCATTCACTTGTTTAATATACTTCACAGATCTTATTGTACACTGTCACCACACGTTATTCCAAAGATTAAATTTTTTTTTAAGTTTTAATAGTTTTAATAAAAGTTTTAATAATCTTTTATTAAAATGTAATGACTTGAACAGCCTCTGATAAAAACTCTCTCTTTGGAAATGACTTTGCTGGAACCAATAGCAAAGACACAGATAAAATCTGTTATCTTTCTTTGCAAAAATCTTTAAGGGGTATTATGGAAAAATCTGTGGAATGGATAAGTGTGCTGAATAAGGCAAATTTAGGTACTGTTTCACCCTTAGTTAACAGTAGTTTAATACAATTTAAAAATCAAGCAAATATGGCTTATTTCGGGGACACAATGTTCATCCTCTCCACAATCCACTACAAACTCATATTCAGGTCAAACTCCATTCTGTTATGTTATCTTTTTCAAGATCCAATCAATTCTCAATGGACAAAAACCAAGTCATTTGCTTTTTTCCTCCTCATTAAATCTTATTTCACTTGGAAAGATGTCACATTACATAAGCGCAATGGGTTTCAAACTCTGTTTCTGTTTACTTTACAGCTTAACAATGCATAGACACTTTATCTAAAATTTTTAAAGTAAAGTTTGGAAAGTTTACTAATTAAAACAAGAATTTATTTACAGACGATTCAAAACTATTATAAAATGATTGTTTAATAAAGAAATTTATGAGATTATTGTTTTATACAACAATATTTATGTTCTTATTTATATGTTCTCATTTTTAAATATTTGTTCTAATGTTACAAGTTACGAGTGTTGTTTCAGCAAATTACTACTACTTTCTGCTACTTCACTGTTGGTTTAAACTTGACTGCTCAGTCACCCCTTGTCGTTTTAAATAATAGTACAATCGTGAAAGTGTTAAGTTTAAATGCCTTATCCACAAGCCTCCAGTCCAGATATAAACAAGGCTTATGGGTGTAGGTGTTGAAGTACACACTAGAGGAGCCTGAGATCGTGATGATGGTGCAGGGAGCAGTTCTTCTGCCTCTGGCTGGTTCCAGTGTCGTGCATTATACACAGCTTTAGTTGGTGACTGCAAGAAAGAAGAAAAACATATACTTAGAGCGTTTGAACACATAAGCCACAGTTTAGTTGCTATTTTCAAAACCTTTGTGCACGTTGTCTACTTGAAAATGGGTGATTTATCAGCATCAGTTTAAAATGCTTGTTTCTTTTGTGGAGTTCATAAAGTTTATTGTAAAATAAGATTATTGTAATACATTTAACCTGTAAGGAACATTACACAATCCACAAAGGAAAAAGCATATAAACATATTTTGGTGTTCTTGATAGTCCCTTCTTTCCAGATCATTCCGCATCAAACTGGCCAAGTATTCAATGCAAGTGTAACAAAACCTGAGAATACATCCAGTGCATACAATAAAACACTATTCAATTCCTTCTACTGCACTTTGTACAAAGGCAGCAATATTGCCTCTCCAACTGTAATCAAATTTGTAATTAAAACTCATTAAGAAGTGCTACATTTCTCTGCTTGTTTGTGTTGGTGGAGTGTGAATTCAAGCGTAGGTCATTTGTCTCAGTGGGAATGCATTCAAAGCAGACTGCAGGAACACTTTATATGAACAACTCACAGAGGATGCCAGACTGAGTCAAACAGCAGGGACTGACAGTGAACAAACAGCCAAAAGAGGTGGGGGTGATAAAAGTGAACTCAACAAGCATAGGAGACGCAAACAGAGCATTGGGCAATGCTGAGGTTGGGTTATTAATATTAATGAAAAGAGAAAGAGTTTGGCTGGAATGCTACTCTGCTGGAGACTGGTTTTAATCTTCTATAATTAAGAAGTGTTCGTCAAGCTAGTGGGGAGTGAAAGTCAAGCTACACCCCATACAAAGCTCCTCACACTGGGTTAGAAGCTTCCAGAGGGTCCTGCCGAGGGAAATCAAAAGTGACCCCTAAAGAGTTTTTTCAAAGTTGGAATCCCCCATCTAAAGTCTGGGAATGATGCTGCCAAGTAAGAGTTTAGACTTAACCTAAAACACAACAAGACTAAATAGGTCTTATCATCAGTTTATAAAAGCAATAAGCCATGTGTTAATGGTTTCACCACTATGCATCAAGGATTGCCCTCGCCAGTGGTACAAAGCATTTCGTTGTTTATGGGTTTGTTTTGCCACTCTTGCCAAGAGCATAGTGTAGATTTACAGATTTACTTGCCATTAAACTGAATTTTGTATTATTTATTGTCATTTTTGACAGTTGGGTTATTTAGTTGGTTTCCATGTGCTTGCAGCAAACTGCATCATTTTTGGCATCATATTGTAACTGGTCTCTCTTTGAAACAGCACCTCTCACAAAACACAATGACAACTGGCTATTCTACATTTAACTGTTGTCAAGACTTCATTATGTTTCTCATAATTTCTTCTTTGTGACTTGGCAACACGATCCCAGGTGGCATTGAGTTTAGAAGTCATTCTTTTAAGACAACGCTCACTTTTCTTTAATCACTGCTACCTTCTTTACTACACTTGCTCACTTCAGCAGGGCTCAATAATAAAGTGAGAGAGATTTTCAGGACAATTTACTGAAGTGTCTCTTGGCTTTTCAGACCAGTGCTGCCATTCCAAAGATCTCACATTCACTGAACAACAGCACATAGATTATTTAGTCAATACTGCAATTCTAATATTCCAAAACAAAAAATAACTAACTAATCATGCACTAATTAAGAACTCTCAACACAACACTCAACAAGCCCTAATGTGCATTTACCATGAGATAACATGGGGCTAAGTGTCTCGCTAATGCACACGAATGACCATCATACAAATTTATCCGGCTGACACATCAAAATGATGTGTAGCAATGGCATTCTGGTACTTTATTAAAAACAAACATGAAGTAACCAGAGTGCCCATAATGGCACAAGCTAACAGGCTGGTATTATTTTTGTTTAAAGTTGTGAATCAATCATAACTCCAAAGTGGCCAGTACATACAGAACAGACTCTGCAGCCTTTTTTATAATGGCTTGAGTTTACAGCAGGGGTGAGCAAGATAAAAACATCACTGTCATCACAGATAAAAGGCAACAGATGACAGTAATGTAATGTTCCCTCCCCATTCTGCCTTCACTATACTTCTGCTTGTATAAATAAACCAATGGACAGCAACATTTTGTGTACACTGTCCTCCCGAAACACCATAAACCATCAGCTGAATTATTTGAAAGATGGACAGAACATGAAGCACTTGCGCAACCTTACCTTCTTAGGCCCACTGAAGATCTTCCTGCTGCTATCCCTGGCTTTCTCCTGAGGTTTCACCTGAGCTTTCCTGACTGTCTCAGACATGGAGGGAGAGTGGACTTCAAGGTTCCCCAGTGGATCTGGAGTGGAAAACAGCAAACAAACACCAGATAAAAGGTCTCTAAAAGGCTTCTGAAAAGAAGTTTCAAATTTCAAGTTTATATTCACTTTCATACACAGCACAACATGCAGTGAAATGCCTATTATGATTGTCCCCCCACATATATTAGGATAAAAGTAAAAATAAAAAATAGAAGAAATCAAACATTTAAGATTTACAAGACTGAGATTAAGAGAATTATATAATCTGGAGAATAACAACATAATGAACATGACAGAATGTGGAGACAGAAGAAATATGTACATACGTATGCATACAAATATGAAATAGTGCAAAATGGCAGATGTAGAGGCATTAGCAGGTCTGACTGGCAGTATGTACATGTAAAGCAATCTTGCTCAGCCTGATGCATTTGCATTGACAAACTTGTCTGTTTCTGACCTAAAAGCAAACATGATGCATGCAATTACAGCAAAGTTAAAAGCATAAGTGTGTGTGTGTGTGCATATACTGACCATGTTTGAGGCCATGACCCACTGCATAACTGCTTTGAGAGTTCTGTGTCTCTCTGGGTTGAACACTCTCTACATTTGTCTCTATAGAAACAATCGGCCTTGCTACGCCCACCTCAGGCTTTCTCTGGGCCTTACTCCTTGCAGAGGAACCCTCCTCTTCTTCACTCTCACTCGCACTTAGGTCATCAAAGCCAAAGTATTTAATCCTGTAGTTGGAGCTCCGTGAAGCAGAGTCGTCGTCCTCCTCAGCCAGTGTGTCACTATCGTCAAACCCAAAGAGCTCCAGCTTACTGCTTTTAGCTTCGCTCTGTGGAGGTCTAGATCGACTGAAAACCCAACAGACAAAGGGTCAGAACCACTCATGTAAACATCAAATCTGAGACAGGAAGCGAGTAGACCTAATGAACTTGACGATAAAAACATTTTATTCATGCGAAATTGGGTAGACTTGATCAGTGATGTAAAAGTGACGAAAAGAGCTGTGTATTATCATGTCTAGAGTGCAAACTGTTGTGCTTATGTGGATGCAAGATTCAGTTTGGTTTACTTTACTTCCCAGTGGCACAAGGACAAAAACAAAAAGCTAAACAAAGCCAAAGAAACCCAAAGAAAAACACTGAAAAAAGAAAACATTAAACAAAAAAGTAGGAGCAGGTAATCACAACCTGATCTCAAAGCTATTTATGAGATGTCAATTTAGTATAAATTCAATATGAATCATACAAAAAAGTTCAATTATTAGAAAGCAAGCATGAAGGTCAACCCCAACCCCACACTTACCTAAATGCCACTGGAACTAAAGCTGACCATGTGAATACATACAAATAAAAATCATACATAGTAGCCAATAATTCGCTAAAATATCAAATAGTTACAAATTGCCATGAGACTGTTGAATATTTAACTGTCTTCGTAAAAAGTATGAAGCAGGATCTGGAACAATACTTCCAGGAATTCATTTCATGGGATGTCATGTGATAACAGTAATGTTTCTACATTACACTATTACCTCACAGGTTTGCTTTCTGTCTCTGTTTTCTTCTTTAGTCTTCCAACATCTCCTGAGTCAGCCGCTGGAGCACTGGCCTCCATACTGCGGTCCACTGAGTCCTGGAAGGTGACGTTAAACATGGAAACACAAGATGGGTGCAGCACTGTGTAGTCTCTTGTCCGACCTCTCCTCACTGTGTTCTCAGCAGTTTCAGGCTGACTTCTCTGTGGGATCCCAGAGACATGACCAGAGGGGTTTTCACTTTCATCAGCTCCACCAGGCTGTTTGCTTTTATTGGGTCTGCGGTACGTTCTGCAGTTGGAAACCCTAAGCAGAGACTGAGAGTGGTCCTCGCTTTCAGATGGCTCAACGGGAACATTACAGTCTCCCTGGCCGAGCACGTCTAAGTGAGTCTCAGTGGATGTTTTGCCTTGAATGCTGCTGCAACTGTAACTACCAGATGCCCATATGGAGGTTGGAGAGTCTTTAGTGCCAGTAAAAAGGGATGTGGAGCATGCCCCAAGACCGACCACAACGCTCCAGGCATCGTAAGAGTCCTTGTCCTCTGTTTTCTCAGACTTTAACGTGGTGATCTGGGCCAAGGGTCTTGTGTCGCTTTCAGAAGGGTTTTTGTACCACGAATAACTGTGGCGCTCTGTGCTTTCGATGGACCAACTAGGGGTCTTTCCTATAGAAAAAGTGAGCAGTAAAAACTGAAAAACTGCCAACAGCTTCTGCAGAACACGGTGTAGCATTTGCAAATCATTACAATTTATCAGTTACTTTGACTATAATGTTGTAACTATTAGTTATTACTGCTAAGATGCACAAATTAATTGAATGATTTGTGTTGCTGGCTGACAGTGATTTTAGACCTTTAACTGACACCTGGTTCAGCATCATGCAAAAGGTTTCTGCTGTTGGATAATAACGCATTATCAGTGATGGGTCAGGATGACTCTATGACTAGTCTATTAGTGAGGTCAATCACTTTGGCTGCACCAGCAGCATTTAAACCCCTTAAAAACCATTTTACAGTCTTCAGCAAATGGTAAGTCATATATATTTTTGTTAAACAAATCCAATCCAAAAGCTAAAATTTACCTACAGTGCCTTGAAAATATTTCCCCTTTCCAGATTTCCTCTTTAATTGCATTTTTCTTTCAATTAATAGTTTCATATCACAAAACTTAGTCATATCAGACCTAAGAAGTGAACCCTAAAAAAATAAATTACTAATATAATTAGTAATAAATAGTAAAAAATAATAAATGAGTATGTTTACAATTATACAACTGCTGAGAGTCTTGAAACAAAGAAATGAACAAATATATTAAAAAATGTATTTTATTTATTTATTTGTTTGACTGGTTATATATATATAAAAAGACAGTGAAAACAAAGAGACAAAACCACATTGTGGTTAATCTAGGAAGCAAGCAATGTCTTCTGTCCCCCAATTAATGTTTTTTACATTTAACGTGTAAATGACAGAATTTTAATTTATGGATGAAGCTTTAGGATTACTAATCATCCCAAACAGATTAGGCGTCAATTATGGAAATGTGTAGGTTTGCCCTAATTTCCCATCCGCCATTACACCAATACTTACAATTATGTTTATTTACCATGAGTTAGGAGAAAGGACAAAACACGGCTAACCATTCCAGGTAATGGGAAAAAAGTCCTCCAACATACAAAACCTCTATTGTGGTACGTGGAAAAAAAGTCAGCATGAAAACTATTACACCACAGCACTTACACAATGACTTGTATCACCACTAATTCAGAACATTCCCCTATTCATTAGGTTGTGAAAAGCTGAAAATGACTAAATAAGCTTGACAAAATAACTACGACTCAAACGTCACAATTTTTACTAAACAATATCCAAATGACAGTTAATCAATGCAAAAGTATCAGTGTCAATTCAAAGGAGTTGCTATTAAACAACCTATCACTCTTCAGATTTTTAAAATTAACAGACCTACAAACAGCTTTCAAATACCAGACAAAGCCTATATATCAGATATAAAAGTCTGTACAGTTACAGACACATTTACAGTGGCAAAGCAAACAAAATCATTACATTTCAATAAGAGTTGACATGCAATTAAAACCCATCGGACACACAATTCAGTAAAAACCAATGGGGTGCAGACAGTTGAGATCACACAGGATATTTGCTGGACATAGCACAACAGAATGGAACAGGGAGCAGGGAGCTTGAGAACTGTTTTTAATAGTTTAACTAATTTTAAAGTGACAAGGTCCAACAAAATGCAATAAAATGCAATGCTCACTGTGAGAGATATCACAACAGTCAAACGTCAACAGTTAAAGAACAAATTAACCCAAAGATATTTACGCAAGAATTAACCCAAGAATTAACATCTAGAAAGGTTTATTGCACAAAACCATTAAAGTTTTTATCATGCACAATAACAGGACCATTTATCAGAGCCATCCAACAGTAATGTTGAAGATTGTGAATGTGATACAAAAGCAGTGCTTGTTGGCTATAGCACCAGGGGAATCAAGGGCTAAATATAAAGGATGCAAATCTAAGAGGTAGTTTTACAGTTCCAATAGTACTGTTAGCATGCTAAGGCACAGCACACTGAAATGCTCAGAGAAGCTGCATCTCTACATTTTTTCCCTTTAAAGCACTACTGTGTATATACATATCCAATGTCACACTATGACTGCAGCATTACTGAACTGAAGCAAGTCAACTGATTATCAGCTGGCTTTCTTTTAGTGAAATCTTTATTGTCTGGTGAATTTTAGACTGTTTTGCTTTAAAGCAAGAGGCAACAGTTTACATAAAAGAAAGAGAAGGACGAGTGTTTTCTTCTCTTTGTGTACATAAACATTTGCCTCTGATTTGTTACATTTTCACTGCAGTCTAATTAGTGCACTTCAATTTATGGCCAGATTACAGGATGATCTGGCAAGTCACAATGAGGATCACAATAAGGATTGTTACAAGAGTAACAATAGGGATCTCTGAGAGACCTCACTCACATATGTATGGGATTTATTTTCTGCCAATAAAAATGAAATTTTTAAAGAAATGAACAAAAAGAAACATGAAAAAAGTGAAAGAAGACAAACACTGAAAATAAAAACAAACTCATGGCAAAAGTGTAGCGTGGTTTTTAAATCATATTTTTAAACTCTTTCGCACACTGAATGGCAGAGTTTTCATTTACACTTTCACAGGTTTCAATTCACAAATTTACGTTTGCCTCTCATGTGGGCAGGAGAACAAGCCCTAAAAATTTAAAGATAATAGACAATGAGTTTTCTGTGCTCTGCTTCTAAATAAAATAAGCAGCAAACGTAAGCCTGTCCAGACACTATGTTTCACAGGCATCAAAATGTTCTCCTTGTATTAACATCACTACTGACGGGGTGTCAATATTTTACAGTGTCCTCCGACTTCACCTTATTAATTAGCGAGCCATTTGATCTGCAAGACCCTGTAGAAGTACCAATCTGAAAAAGCACTTATAGAAAGGAAATGTAAAGTAGGATTTGGGTCCATTAAAGATTTTAATTTCTTGTCTGCTGAGAGCTTCAGTCTGTTTTAGGAATCAAAAGACTGTATTCATTATGATGGTATTAAACAGGGTCTTAAACACAGATTTAACAGCTTGTAATACTGGAGTCCTGAGCATTTATAGATTAATAATATTGTGTCAATGTGCTTAATGCCAGCATGTCAGTTTGAATGTACTACTTGAATGTGCTGTGACCAAAGCCCCTGCAATTTCTCTTGAAATCCTACATTTAACCCATCCTAGAACTATCCATTAGCATTTTCTGCCAGACTTAGCTCTGCCAAAGCTCATGTTTGATGTTTTATTGGGCATAAGACAACAGAAAAGGTTAAATCCTTCAGAAACAGCAATAGGTTGATATGGAACTTTGAGCAAACATTAAGTATGTGCAAAATATTTTCAGACTAGTTGGTGGGTTGTCTGAATGAGTAGCCAGTCATTGCTGGTTTAGGGTCATGTCCACCAGACACAAGTGTTTCTTAGAAGGTTTATTTAAAACACAAAAGTCAAGATGTGTCTTAAGATCAGAGCAGTACAACAAGTGAAGACATGTGGATAAGATCATCTTGAGAATCATGTTTAACTTGGCAGGACATCTTAAAAATTAAATGCCTAAGGTTCTAGGCACATTTAGACAAAGTCATGCCTGCAGGTTTACCGTTTGGTTTCAGCACACAGATACAGTAAAAACACAGCACACTGTGAGAGCACTACCAACCCTCTCTGAAGACTTATCTTTTTTCATCCACTGTAAAGTGCAAAAAACTGATAAAACACTTGTTAAACTCAACAATGAACTGGTTGGTTATAGTAATTGTCTATCGTGATATCCATAGTTAACAATGTAAAAGCATACAGCAAAATTTCTGAAATTAGTATCTAATATGCAATCATTAAACCAGGCTTTATTCATATTAACCTTATCTAGGGAACAGGGTGACAGGTATAAGTTAGCCGTAAATACGGACATAGTTAGCGGACATAAATATAAAAAACACCTTCATTACAAAGCATTTACATCCACTTGTTAAATGTTAAACATCTATCAGAAACACAAGATGTACTCTCTTTGCACAGCTCTATGTACAGCTCTTTACAAACTGCCTAAAAGACCTCTTATTCCAAGTAAAAAGTCTCTGAGCCAAAGAAAGCCACATTAAGCACCTAACAAACCCTCAAAACAAATATTACCAAAAGGAGTTTTTGTTATGCAGAAGATAAACCGCCAATTTTAGCAATATTTAGATGCAGTCAGCCTCTGTACATAATAAAGGTGACTGTTCAAACACCATGACAAACAGACAAACAACCACAATAACCCCAAATCTATGCAAGATGAAGGGCACCCGTGATGGGTCAAGTCTCTTTCAACAATATAATCACATCTGACAAGACAAAACAACAACTGATTAAGGACTGGATGCTGGAAAGAACATATGCTACTACTTCAGTCAAACAAATTAAATAATAAACAGAATTCTTTAGGATAAGAACTTCATAAAACAAATATAAATAACTTCTATGATAAAAACAAACACTAGATGAACAAAGGAATTATTATAAAAGGAAAAGTCCTCCAGAAACATACCTGCAGCAGAGGTGTTGAAGAATTTCCCAGGATCCTCTGGTACTTTGTGAGCACTTCTTTCACTACTAAAGGTGAAATGGGCCCTGCTGGGGGCCACAGCCTCCACACTAGCAGGCTGGTTCACCCTGCTATTCGGCTCCAGCGTCAGGCTGGCCTGAGAAACTTCAGTGGACATTACCTTGGGCTTGGGCTGGGCTACATTACGGGATGTAACTGGCCTTGACTCATCATCACTGTCAAACCCAAAAGGATCTTCTGAGCCATCACCTTCCGCGCCCTTGGACCTCTTGTTCCGATCAGTCAACTCAGTCTTTAAACCAGGTCTTTTTGCTCCCACTTTGGCTTTGTAAGTCGTTTCACCCCATTTGGTGCTGAGCATGGCCCTTTTGTTGGACAACACCTCGTCAAACTTGGAGGTCCCATCTCCTCCTCTTCGGCTATAGGTTTTTCCAAATCTAGACGTCATTGTGGCATCTGTCTCATATTCCCTGTGAACGATCATAAAGTCTTATTCACTGCCTGTTTTGTAATCAATGTTTCAGGTTTCAATGGTTTTATGCATTTAACATGTCTGAACCAAAAATAATATAGAATAATCCATTATAAACAAATAAGTTCACTCCAAGTCTCTTTCAAAAAGAACAATGTGCATTTCTGTGCTGATATTAGGGGGCAAATATCTCAGGCAACATTCTTTTTTTTAAAGGTTTTTAAGATTAAGATTTTAATTTCAATACCAAGCACAACTAATTACACAGGTTTATGTCACTTTGAGTCCCATAGTAAAATACAAACCTAATGCATGTTTTCAACTTTGATTTAGACAATGACCAATAAAACAGCAATGGAAGATCACAACAAAGTAAGCAATATAAAAGCACTAACAAAAGTACCACAAAGTGGTTTTAGACAAAAAAAAACAAGTGGTTAATACCATAATGCATCCTATAATATAATAATAATTCATTATAATGAAATTACCTACTAATACCTACAATGTACCAAGTTAACCGAGTAGTTAACTTGCTGCTATAATTTAAGTATTTACTGCATGACAAAATTACCAAGCTTTTGGGCATAAACCCATTTGCTACGGCTGCAAATCTAACCACTTTTCATTCATAAACAATTATAAATACATAAAGCGACTAAAAAGGAGTAATTCTAGCGACTATAAAACATGCTAACTTCAATAGATTAAATTAGATTTGATCAGATCTTTTCTCACGTGCTTACAACCTTCCTTTCCTTGTCGAGAACATGACACCACTAACCCAACTTCTTAACACGGATTACATCGAAAGAGTGATTGAAAACAGGCTGTAATCTATCCGAGTTGACGAAAACAACATAGCAATGCTAATAGGCTAGCATGAGAATTAGCCCGATCAGGCTAGCAGTCTAATTACACCATGTTAAATCAAATACTTGTCAAAACACGCTCATTTAAATGTCAAGACATAGGCTTAAATGTAACTTGAAATTGAATTTAAATGTATATGTTGGATCTGTAATGTCTGGTACATTTTAAGCTTAAGGAGAGACAGGAGGCAAAATACTCGCCTGATTATTGAATAGAGTGAATCCGGGCCTCTGAGCTCTACAAACACTGAGTAAACAAACGCTCAATATTGCGTCACACACACTTTATTAACACAGCTGTGGGTGTATTTAAGATGAGAGTCGCGACCTGGTGGAATATGAAGAATGACAACTTTAACTTAAGTTTTCCTTGTGTAATTTTGATTCGATTGTTTCGGATCTAAAACTCTAACGGCCTCCATTCGTTTTCGCCCTCCCTCGCGCTTTTGTATGACGACATTCGCGTTGCGACACAGGCGAAGAAATATTGCCAATCACAGACCGCAGTGGGGTACGACAGCGGATTTTACAGTGTGTGATTGGTTAGTTTAGAAAGCGAGTTGCCCTAGAACGCGATAGGCGTGACTTGATTCTTGTTGCATTCTGGGAATTGTATGTAAAACTAAGGCTTAATTTTAAAGCGCGTGATTAAATGACAGTGTAAACAAATGATATGCACGTAAACGTGTTTAATATTTAGCTAGAAGAATTTTGTTGGTTTATTTTAGTCATCAATGTTTTAAGATGTAATCTTGCTACTTAACTGGTCAAGTGACCCCACGTCTCCTAGCAACAGAAGCTGTCAACAGTAGATATGGGCCCTTAACGCTAAAAAAAAGTAGTGTCTTTATCATTCATCAACCACCTATACAGCACTGTTTAGTGGCTTTAAGTTGTTTAGTTAAAATTATTAACAACACCACACGTTGCTTAATAGGCCTTTGAATGGTTCATGAGAGTTAAGGATTTAGTTAGTCGGGACCCCTAAAAACAGTATTGGGTAAAATAGGGAATGCATATTCACTGACGTCAGTTATCTGCCTGCAATATGCCATCCAGACCTCATACAAGGTGGGTTGATGTGTCTTGCATGTTAATTATAATTCAGTATGTCTGTGTTGTAAAGGCTGCAGTTTAAATTATTTTTTGTTGCAGATTGATGATTATCACCTCCAACATTTCACAGCAAAACTCTAAAAGAGGCGTAAGTTTAAGCCATCTTAATTTTTACTTCATGATGCTAATACCAAGTATATAACTATATTCCCTTTTAAATGTACTGCTTATTACTTGTGCGTTTACTCTGTGATTGTAACAGGCGTCAGTCAACTCGCTCCTGTGTAAGCGCACACAAGCGGGGCACACTAACCGCTGGCAGCTGACAGGTGCTGAGGGCAGTGACCTGTTGGGTCTGGCACAGGTGCTGCGGGCAGAGGACGTTGACAATAAATCATCAGACAGAAAAATTAAATCAGGTGAGTGGTGTTACCAGAATGCACAAACAAACTAATCACGTTTCTGACGTCTATTATATTTGGATTATTGAACCTAAACATACCTTACTCAATTTGTCACACATGCTTTGCTGCATATATTAATTTGTTGGACGAAAACATGGTTAAATATTTGTGTATATTACTTGCATTGCACTATTTTGTACTATTAGTGTTTCTTGCTGTCTGTTGTGACAACATAGCATATACAGTGTGGCAACATGCAGCAATTGACTGTATCTTTTTCCTGAACATTAACATTGGAAATGTTTAAATAGCCTTTAGGTAGCCTTAAGACTTACTGTTCTGTTTCCATTGACTGGAGCAGATTCTAGTCGTTGAAACTCAGAGGCAATCCACTACACAACACATTGAAAGGATATATCCACCCCAAAATAATAATTTCCCGATAATTTACAGGATCCCCATTTCAAGATGCGTATCCCAAAACTCACGCATTACAAACTTACAGTGAAAAGGTCAGAGCCAGACCATGGTGAGAATTTGTGGTTAAGAAGTATATAAACTTTTATTTTTTCTATAAATGACTCACCATTTTGCTAGACAAGACCCTTATTCATCAGCTAGGGTCGAGAGGAGGCATTGAAACTTTATTTTGGACCTTCAAAACAATGAACCTGTTGAATTGCATTAGATGGAGGAAAATCCTGTAATGTTTTCTTTAATAACCTTAATTTCCTTTTGACTGAAGAAAAGCATAAACATCTTGCATGACATGGGGATGAGTAAATTATCAGGAAATTTTCATTTTGAGGTGAACATATCCTTTAAGTGTGTTTTGTAGTGGATTGACTGGAATTTGGAGTGGATTTTGGAAGTGGACAAATCCTTTAATGGTTGCCTACATCATTTTAAAAAAATCTTTGTGAGGACAGCTGGTGATGACTGGTTCTTAAAATCTAAGACTAGAATCTTTAGATGCCACACACTACATGGCGATCTGCCGACTGTAAATACAAACTGAGCTCAATTGGAATAGACCTAGACTGACTGGGCAAGATTTGGCTTTAGTGGTTGCAGAGACAATTAGTATATTTGAAGTGTTTTATTTTAGGAGATGTAAGTATCATCTTTTATTAAACACAAAACTGAGTAATTAATATTTTTTATAGTTTAAAGAATTTTTAACTCCTTTTAACTAACTAAACTCCTTTTAACTAACTCCTTTAACTAACCAAAATAATTACACAGAGCAAGCATATTAGAAGTATCCACTAATGATACACAAATCATACTGTCTGAAAATTGGTGTTTTTATTTAACATCAAAGAGTAGCCAACTTGCATCAGTGCTCTCAGTTTTACCCATTAGCCATAGGTTGTCTTCAGTATTGACTTTGCCAAAATCCTGGCTTGACCAGAAGATACAAATACCACTCTGTGCCAACCCAGCCAACCTGGTGTCACAGACCTGGCATGATTTTAAAGATAGGCACCTAGAGGGGTCTGGCACCAGAGGGTTTAAGAGCTCCTGGCAGTTACACACATAAACAACCATCACCCAGCAGAAAATAAAAAACAGTATGGCTTTTTAATTCCAGTGCCAGATTACTGTGGGTCTTTTAATCTGAATAATCAAAATATTGTGGCCAAATGTAGGTGCACATGTTGAGAGGCATCTGCTTGCTTTGAATACTCCTTATGATTGTAGTTATGGCTATACTAAATAAGATGCGTAAGCTTTTACCTTCTGTTACATAAAGGCGCGTGTTTCATACACACCAAATATATCCCATACACACAAGCACACACACATCGTAGTGATTTTTGACTGTACACAACTGAAATAAAATGAATTAAGTGAAGTTTAATAAGTAAAAGTTACATAACAAAGATAAAACCTACAGATGTTTATTGTTAGAAACAAACTAATGTATTCATACAATAAATAAAAACTATATTAATAATAATAAAAAATATAAAATGAAAGTAAAATAAAGCAGAACAACAAATTTTAATCTCCTGTTGGAGGAGAAAAAAAATATAGTAATAAGATTTTTTAACATTTTTAAATTTAGCTTTTTTCTTAGTCTAATTGTTTTTCTAACTAAACGTAAGTTGTTGTGTACCCAATTAATTAAAAGTGGCATAACCATTAATAGCGGACTGCTTCTAATTACATACCCTTATGGAAATAAACCATGGTGTTATTATAGTAAAGGTGTACTAACCATGATTTAGTGGTGCATTGATTATTTGTATAACCAGTATTACTACAAAAACCATAGCTAAACTTTTGTTGCTATAACAAAGCAATGGTTAATTTGTGGTAACTAAGGTTTAACTGTAGTAATCATTTTTTTGTTTGTTTAGTTTGTAGAAAAATGATGGCGCTTTTACTTTTTAATAGTCCTTAATTGAGTCTTTGTTTTATTAATGTATTAGAAGCCATCTGTCACAAAAACAAAGGCATATGTTTGCTTAAAGCTTAAAAAATCTGGATCACTTCATTTTATGTTTGAACACACGCATACATACAGATTTTCTCTCACTGTGTTTATGTTGCAGCTGACCCCACGGCACTCCACTGGCACAAGGATGGCACTAGCTGCACACAATCATCTTTGCCACGACTATTTCACCCGCTGTCAGCCAGCCAACACACCAGTCTCTGGTACGTTGCCAGAGGCAAGTGGACTTCCATGGCAACTGTTTAGCAGGAGAGAGACAGGCTGGCGGAGAGAGAGGGAGACAGTTTATCTTACTCTGGGGATAGATCTGTGGGATATCTGCCAGACATGCGATCATTAAGGAGCAGGTTGGATAGTACATTAGTACTAGTACATTTCAGTTTGGTGGAACTTTGAACACAAAGCATAGGGATTAGGATTCAAGGGATTCAAGGAGATTAGAGTAACATGATGTGCTTCTGTGTGTTTGTATATCTACAATTCAAAGATGCAGCTGTAATGTATCTTTTTACCTTTACATAAAATGTAGCAAAGAAGTCAGATGGCCTTCAAAGCGTGACACCCCAGAGGAACAATTCTACAATCTCTCTTGCAGAGTGTCCCGTAAAGCTAAACCGGGTATGACTGAAGTATTGATTGTCTCATCTGATAAATTCTAACTGACAGACAAGCATCATTATCACTGTTGCTTATATTTAGGGTTAGTGCTTCAAAAAGTGTGTATTACAGGGAGAGAGGTGCTTTAACTTTGCTAAGACATCAGATCTGTGTTTGGTGTAAAACCTAATATAAATTTATAGTAAAGGAAGAGCCCGAGTCACATATAGAAACAAGAATATCCTTGAGCAGTGTACAAGTAAGCAACCACCCAAAAATGCTGTAACAATAAAATAACCACTGTCATGGTTCTGCAAAACTATTTCTTTAATTAAATGTAGTAATATCTGTCTTTGTGCATGTTAATAGATGCAGTACTAGAGTGTCTGGGGGGCAGATGGCAGCTGCATTCCCCCTTTCTGAACGGCTCAGACACATTATCTGAGCTATATACCAACAGCAAGAGACAAAGAGATGTGCAGCTACAGGAGAGAGGAGGTATAATGTCCATATGATGTTATCTTAAGATTACATTTAAACATGTTTATTTTTGTTATTCAGGCATGAGGGCAGAATTTAACAGGAGCTAACGTTATATACAAGTGCATTGTAGTGATTTGATCATTCATTAAGGTGTTATAAGGTATTATTATAAAATTATTATTATAATTATTAATATATATTATTGCTCAGCCTAAACAGATTGTTTATAAATGTTAATTCTCCCACTGCATAGAACTGTGTTTACAATGAGTTCATTAAATACTCATAAAATACACATGATAATAAACAGGAGTATTATTGCATTATATTGAATTCTTTCACAGCGTTTATTAAATGACAAACACATTAAGAAACGGCTCAACATTAGCCTGTGTGATTTGTTGTGATAGCTGCAGTGAGTGGTCAAAGCAGCAGGGCAGGAAGTTCTTCTTGCTGGTCTGGAAGAGGTCTGCTGTATCTCACTGGACCATTGACTCTCCGGCTGCCTGTCAAAGATTCCTCCATCACAAAAAATGGCAAGCGCTTTAAAGACAAATTTATAGCCATGAGTGACAAGTTGTTTCATCATAACTTCAATTTCCCATCACCTCGTAACACACTGTCACATCAGTTTCTAATATGTTGTTACGTAACAGCACAGAGAATGACAGTGAAGGAGTAACATGGTTATTTAAGAGTCTCTGCTCTCATTCAGCTCTGTCATTTGTCTTGCGGACGCTCTATGACCCCGAGGAACATGCAGACGAATGGGGAGAGAGTGTAATCTCTGCTGCAGCTTTACTGGGAATGTCATATATCTTTCAAAAGTGAGTATAGACATCCATGTTTCAGCAGACTGGCTTTTGCCTTCTAAATATTAAAAAAGGTTCTTGCATTCTTGCAGTGCAAGAATGTTCATATCCATTGAATTCAGTAAATTTACAAGCCAGGATGTTCCAGTTAATGTCAATTCCCTTTGATAAATGGTCATGCAAAGTCATGAACACAAACCACTGATCTAGTAGTTAATGTCTGCACCCAGGTCTCTAGAGTTAGTTTGCATGTCCAATCCCAGTCTGATTCGTATCCGGGACATTTGAGTGGAACTTGATGTGACTTTGGCACTGCAGCCCGTCACTGCATTCATCTGAAAAATATTTTTCATATAAGATCAACCATGTTCCACCCAGCTGAGTTTCAGCTACAACTTGCATTTCATTATAATTCTTTCTCCCTTGCTCATGGGTTCGTTAATTTCTAATCTTTTAGGCAAAGCAAATATTCTACACGCAAAAATACTGACATATTTACATTTAGGCATTTAGTAGATGCTTACAAGATGAGGAAGACAATGAAGATATCATAGGGAGGGAATAACATGAGAAGTGCTGTACAAAGTAACAAATTTACAACAATTGTAGGGATGATACCTGACGACGGACAGAAAAGGATTAGAGTGTTTTTTAATAAGGAGAGCAGTTAACAGTTAATTCCTGTCAAGTATTCATGAAAAGACAAGTTTTAAGCTGTCAGATACTGTGAGGGATGCAGCTGACAAAACAGAGTTTGGAAGATCATCCCACCAGCAAGGAATTGTGAATGTCACCCATTTATGAATATAAAATGATATAAGCTATATCAAACATATCCTATATGAGGTTGAAGCAAACTGTATTAATGTATGGATATTCTTGACAGGTGTCTTAATAAGATGAAGACAAATATCTCATCCTTGACTGTGTGTAGCTTTCACAAGGTGTCCTGTAAGGTAAAAAAAGAGGGATATAGTGGTCTTAAAATGATTTTCATAATTTTTCTGTAATCAGTAGGGGGAGACCTCAGCTCTGTTTGGTGCGTGTAAAATGTCTGTTTTTCAGTTTAATGAAACAGGCCTCCAGAAAGCGTGTGAGCGTTGGTTGGAGCTGTTCTTAGTGACCGATCTCTCCTGTCACATAAATCTCAAAGATTTGCCCTCTGACCTTCTGCTCAAGACTTTGCATAGTCCAAGGTCTCCTGCTTTTTTATACTTTGACCTCTTTGGGTGTGTCAGTGATAAGTCACAATCATAACACAGCAAAAGCACTTAATATAATATAATAATATTATCATAATTATAGTATGATTACCATTATAAAAATAGTTATACATTAAAACAAATTCTGCAAATGATCAATTAAGCTTCCATCAACTAAGTTCAGCTCTTTACTGTACTTGAAATCACCTTCTGCAGACATAGTGACTAATAAAACAAATCAAAATGAATAGATGGGTAAATCAACAGGAAACTAACAGGAGTTATTTTGTCTCTTTCCGTGTAGATTGTTTACACTTAGTGAATATGATCTCTTGAGAACAGTACTGTATTGGCTCTACCTACAGTTAACCCCCCCCAGACAGACCCTACCGGCACACAGCACCATCATCAGCTTCTTCAGCAGGTAGATGTCTTTCTGTATATAAATGACACATTCACTATTACAGTGTCAGCAACATTGAACCCTGAGTGCCACAGAGCAGATGGTACATTAGTATAATTCCAAACATATAGTGAAAGCAGAATGTGTTGAGGTAATTCAGTAACATAAAATATGCAAGTCCATTAGGAAAAACCTTGATGCTGCTCAGCTACTTTCCTGCTCATATGTTGTGTTAATTACCTCTGTGTGTTCCTCTTGTTCAGGGATACAGGTATTTTCTTGGAACAGCCTCATGGACAAAAATACATCACTGTTTTTCAAGCTCTTCGACTGCATGGCATTACTGAATGTATGTACCTTATTCTTCAAGAACACTACAAATCAAATTTCTATGCTGTTTTTCAAAAAGATGTTAAGGCCCAACAACGTAGGAATTTATTAGCAACATTACAAGAAATTCACACATCGTTTGGGAAATAATATTTATAGTTACACTTTATTGACTTTTTGGCAATTGCATGAAGACATATTAATAGTCCTAATTAATCTTTATGAGGCAGCCTGATAAGGTTTCAACGCCTTTCACTTTACATCCTGATAGCAATCACTAAGTGATCTAAATATATTTTTTGTATACATTTATCTTCTGTGCAATGCACAAGGCCATAAAATGTTTGTCAAATCATTGCATTCACTCTGAGTGTAATTATAGGAAGTCCTAGTTGCCTGTCAAGTTTATGTACTTGCATACCTTTGCACACCGTGCTCATGCAGATAGTCTTCCATTCATGTTTTTTGGAGGAGGTATGGTTCTGGAGAATGCTCTGAAGGGATAGTTGGATCTCCTGCTTTGAAAGCTAGCTTACTATTGCTAGCCTTTCTGACATTGCCTACCCTACCTTTAAATAAAAGCAGATCATCTGGCACAATGAATGTGTTACTTTCATGACATACCCTACTAGCTGTAGGCTGGTAGTAATGTCGATGCTCAAAACCTTATCCATTGGACCTACAGCACCCACCCAGTGTGTAATTACCCTGTGTGTAATTACACCCGGCAGACATGACAACAGTATCAACTATTCAAAACAATCTTCAACAACATATGCAGACAATTACAATGGGCAAGTATATAATATTTCAGATGTTAAGTAGGACAAAAGTAAGCCATTGGCATGTCGTGATTTTACCGAACAGTAGTAACTATCCCTTTTAAGATTTTTTACTGCTGGATTACTGCTAATCAAGACTAAGCGGTGGGCTCTTTTGATAGATTATTTTTAGAAATCAATCAATCAATTTAAAAAATGATTTATTTTTGTGAGTGGGTTTCATGTTGCAGAGATTACATAGAGCATACTTTTGTGCTACAGAAAATGTAATTTAATAATAATATATATCTAATATCTTATATAAAAGCTGTAAAAAGTAGTTTTGATAATTAGGGGAGTAAACACAAATTACATTGCATTACATTGTGATTCACACCTTTTGAGAATTTGAAAAGGAGAGTAAATTTTATATAAACATGTTTCTGTAAGTGCCAGGGCTGATGTTTATGAGTGTTGATTTATGTCGCAGGGCAACATCTGCAGGAGCTGCACAGTGCCAGAGTGTTTTCTGAAGCCTGCTTACTGCACATTCTGTCCAATCATTACCGCACTGTGAGATCTGTAAAACACAAACACCCACCTATCATTTCAGATGGACAGACATTTACATTTCCTTTGCTTTTAGCTAGACAAAAAATTGTTTAAGTTGTACCACTTGTCAAAACAGCAAGCTGAGATCCAGGGAAAGAATCTGTAGTGCTGTCATGCTGTCAATTCCTACATAAATAGATAATCGTTTAAATTTCCCTCCGATTTCATCACACTAGTATCATGTCACAAACAATCATGTTGAAATAGTAGTGGACGGAAGAAGACAGGGTCGGCGTTACAGGAATTCGGATTTTATTGGCCTTTTCAACACAAACAACAATAGCTGCAATTACTGAAACAGACACAGGTGTTTGTCATTTGCACTTGACCCACTTACGCACCGCTCGTTTACTGTCTGTCTCTCACGCTCCAGCCCCCCTTGCCACAAGTATGTTTTATCATTTATTCCAGTAAAATGCTTTGTCCCTTTGTAAGTGCATTACTAAAAACAAAATGTTTATACAAATTAAGGAAATAAATTATTTCCATAGGGCTTAGCATTGAACCTGGAACATTCCTTTAAATATGTGTTCAGTTTGATTGCTTCCCATGACATCATTCTTTCTGTACCAACCGAGTAAAAACTACTTTATTCCAAACCTTAGATGTGTTTTGAAGTGGTCTGTTTCTAAAGTGAAAATTTCTTTGATGTTTTCCCAGTTTAACACCGGAGGTGACATGACCATCTCTGAATTCTCCAAACAAGCAATCCGTTTTGGAATGATTGTAGACAGGGTGCAGTATACTTTCTGACACTTTCAGACTGATTCAAACCATTTGTAAAGTCATACATGGCCCAGTTCTTAAGTAGGGTGTCCAACAAAAAAACATTTTGATTTAAGACAGAAAAGAATGTGTTCAGTTGCAACACATTCTCCATGGTGTTCAGTGTCCTTAAATAACATCAAACTTAAGCAAACATGACTGTTGCAATATGACAATAAGTCAATTAATGCTCAGTCTTTATTGACTGTACTTTATTTGTATTTTTGAGCTGTGCTTTGTGTGTTTATTTTTCACTGTGACCCTATAGGAACAAGAGCACTGTACTCAGACCATCGACCTCTTCGGTTTTTATTTTCTACTCAAAGCTGGTAAAATGGGTGAATCAGATACATACAGCTTTTGCATTGAGGTTAGAGCTCTCAGAGTTTTATTTCCATGTCCATGAAGGCACAAAGGCCTTTGTATCTTTCACTTTAGTTTTTTCCTAATGTCTCCACAAGATGGCACTTTGAGATAATGACAAAAAAGGACTTGAAATGTAGCAGTAAGTAAATTAAAAATTGTGTTTTTGCGTAAATTGTTTCTTTACTACATTAACATTATGGCAAATATGGTTAACCCTGGAATATGTAACTTTTTTGTTTAAAATTAAAAAAAAATATGTATCTAAGCAAGGACATAAAAATGTTGTATTCTGAACCTAATTTTCTTACCTTACCCTGATAGGCAACTGCAAGTTTATAGTAGTGATTTATAGTTTTGACTGTTAGGTCCAATTTTATGGGAAATGTCAGTTAGACATCATTCATCTGTGTGATTATGTCAGTGTGTGATTAAGTCACATGTCTGCAAAAAGATCTGACTATTGTGTGTCCAGGTGCTGAGGATAACTGAGCTTTTGTTCTTTCTTGTCATCCACGTAAAAAATAATAATCCTTTAATTTTGTCTCTTGGGGTTCCTTCTCCCTCTTTATAGAGGTTGAGACACTGGGACAATGCTCTGTCACAGTCTTCCATTGCGACTCGTCCATTCTGTATGAGGTCTGATCGATCAGTCAGCTATCGCATCACTGTGCAGAGCTACATCAACAGTGAGTTTCAGGAACACAGCAGTGGACCTGTCAATCAAGAGTTTGGATTATGTAAACGTCGCTGCAGGAGTAAGGTACTAATAAACACACATTTAAAAGAAAATGAAAACGAAACACTTTTTGACAGACTAACTCTTTGTTGAAAAGCAAAGTTGTTCTAATTAAATCTTTTTTTTACAGCCATTCCACATTGAAGGACTTAATCCACCCATTATGGTGACATTTGCTCTGGCATTCCCAATTTCCACTCCAGTTAAATAAAATGAATAACTACTGTGTATAATAATACTGCTTATGTGTTTATCATGTTTCACTTTAAATATATGGTGTGTCAAAATGACAACTGTTTTAATAATGGTATAATAATTTAAAGGTATATATGTAATTAATACATTTGCAAGTGTGATTGTGGTTCTATTTTAGAACTGGACAAAATGCTGCCTGCTGTAGAAGGTTAATTCAGAGCAGTTTTTCAGTGCATAACTGAAAAACTGAGTTTGGAATAGAATATCAGAGTGTTCTGTTAGAGAGTATCACTGCATACTGCACAGTGTACACTGAAACCTACTGTTTTTGTAACAGGATGTGAAAATCCACAATATGTAATGCCAAACCTAATGTGCTATGATGTTGTCAGATGACCTTACTACGTTGTATGTTTGATCAGCAAGCCTTTAGTTATTTCAAAAATGAAAATGTTGCATATTTTGCATGCATTGCATTGCGTTGTGCACAGAAAGAGTTTGTATGCTATAGTGTATAAAACATAGTAATGTTATAGAAATCACCTTTTAAACTCTCATAGATGGTTGATGCACCTTTTGACCTCTACAAGTAATTTTTTAAAAAGTTGTAAAAGCATTTTTACATGCAGAGAGTAGTTATTACAGCTTAATATAGCTGATTTCTCCCATGTGTAGACCTGACACACTGGCTACTTCAAAACTGTGGACTGTCGTCATTTGCAACCTCAAAATAGTTTCCCTGCTCTTGAAATATGCCGCATTGCTATTGTTTTCAGGAGCTCCAAATTGAGGGAAGAGGAAGCATGTTTTGTGTGGTGCGCTCTGTGTTTTCACATGGGCAAACTGCCATTGAGGAAGTAAAGCCATCCCATCACAATACATGCTGGAAAACTCTCAGTGGAGCAGTGCGGATATACAGGAGCCGTCCACAAACTACTTTATGACCCCTTGACCTGCTGCCTGCTTTAAATAAAGTTACCCTGGTGCTTTGACAACAGCCAGTGCTCCACAGAGAGATCTGATCTCACAATCATCGAGTCTGTCTGTGATTACATTATGAACCAACAGAAAAAACTGAGACAGACTAAATCCAGAAGAACTGTGGCAGCATCTCCAAGACAGCTGAAGAAACCTGCCTGCAAAGCTACCTGAAAAGCTATGTGCATGTTTACCAAAGACAAAAGAGGTTTTAACCAAAGGGTGTTCACACAAATATTTATTTAATTTAGTTATTAGAAGTTAATTGATAAAATCTATTTATGACATTATTTCTGAAAGCATCTCCACTTTAGAGCATTAAACAAGTGGCTAAAAACTTTTCATAGCACTGTAGCTTTACAGACAGGTTTACAGGCAGTAATATATATATATATATATATATATATATATATATATATATATATATATATATATATATATATATATATATATATGTATTTTTTTTATTTTAAGATGAACTCCTAATATGTGTAATATCAGCCCTGTGTGAATGCAGGTCCGTGTAACCTTTAATAACACATACTTAAAGCTTAAAGGTCTGTCTGAACAATGAAACACTGGCATATTATGCTGTCGTCAGTGGGATTTCCCATAGTTAAAAAATCATGCAATACAGCACTGTTTCCTTCAGTCATCTAAGAGGAGCAATGCTGGCATCATAAGCATCACTGAGACATTGAAATGTGCATAAAATGCCCAAAAATGCTGTCTAGGCATTCTTACTAAAGGAATTGCAATAACTTGCACTTCAAGGGCCTTACAAGCAGCGTAGGCACATAACCCATCCTCAGTTTAAGGATAACATTACAGTCACCAGACCTTAACTGCATACAAGCAGCATCCACAGAAAGCACTTGTGAATCCTTTATACACTTGACTGAAACAAGGGCTAGAAGCAGGGCAGTTTTAAAAGGAAGATTTCTCAACCTCAAATCCAAGGATGGAACAGAGGGAAGGCCAGAAGTTCTCATCCATCTGGCCCCACTCAAAAACCTGATCACCAGATCATGCTTTCCTATAAATCACCCATCAATTTGAGTGTGATATACTGCAATAGCTGCAACATAAACCTTCAGAGTGGACAGCATGCTACTATTGTCCAGCCACTGTTGCACAAAAGCCAAAATCCACAACACAGGACAGCTCTGTGGGTCATAGCCATTCAGTTCACGCCATTTAAAGAAAACTGACCAAAATCATACAGGTGCCTTGAAGAAGTGTTTGAAGTCACAGGTTCTCATTCATCACCCACACATGCAAGGACCACAGCTTAGGGTTGTGGTGCCAGAAGGTCCTATCTCAGCAGAATTGGCCAAGGTGGAGTAATCAGCTGCTTCATCAGAATCATGGCTGTGTTGGCCATTTTGGGGCAGTTAGAGCTCTCTCCTCTCTGCATAAGTGGCAAAATCTTCACCATACAAGCAATACACATACAAGCAATGCACCCCTAAATATGTGACTTTGAATGCAAATCTCAAAAAGGCGCCTGTGCTTAGGGGATATCTGAACATGGAAATATGCATGCTTTCGATCTGCTAAAATAAACCAGTCCCTGGGCTGGATCTGCACAAGGATATGCTTCAGCATAGTCATTTTGAAAGGATGTTTGCACAGCGCTCGGTTGATGTGTCTCAGGTCTAAAAACTGAAATGACTCCATTCCGTTCAAACAGTTTGTCTATATCAAAACTGGAGTGAATAGCTGTTTTTTATAACATTTAAAATTCACTCTGATATGCCTGGAATGGACCACCAAACACTCCAAAATGGTCAAAGTGGGTAAAGCGGACCGCCCTCTGTAAATTGAGCAGTGCAATCACACTGCAAGGATGTATTCAGAAGTTCTAAATAAGAACTCAGTGCACTGTGCTGGCGTTGAGGGCTTGCACATAGCCGTTGGCAGGGAGTTCTTTGCTGCATGCATAATAGGTGCATTAGCATGAAAGTGCAAAGCATTGAAAGCAAACTGCTACAGGGTGGGCTGAAGCCCAAGACAGGGATAAGAGCATCACTGGCAGTATGGGGATGCTGCAAATCAAGATTTGTTTGAGTAAGAGATGATTCTCTGTCAAACAACAGAGGGCCTGGGGCAATCACTGTTGAAGAAAAAGAAATTAGTTCTTTTGGTGAAATTAGCCCTTTATTGTGTTCTGAAAACATACAAACAATACTTTCATGTTGTCACCTGCAACTGCCAGGAGGACATCCCAAGAAAGCCTTAGACGCTTCATGGTGGGCCTGACATCCAGCACTCTCCTCCTCCAACCTCCCCCATCAGAAATGAGGCTTAGATCCCAAACATGAACCACTCTGCTGGGTGCTATTCTTTACTCCATGCCACTTCTTGGACACCCTCTTTTATGTGTACATGGGGTGAACAGATGGAACTGGGTCCAGCACAGATGAAGTTGATATAGCAGGGTTCTGCTTCACAGGACGCTGAGAAGCAAAAGCCAATCTGTGCACTCAAAAGACCAATATGAAGCACAACGTGACACAACTCATGGCCCTGGAGTGCTTTTGCACCTCAAAAAAGCATTCCACGGCATCACTGAAGAGGCCAGCAGAAGATTCGGAAGCATTAAGGAGGATCTTTCTGTCCACATCTTTTAACTAAGGGTAAACCAGAGATGTCCTCAATGCAAAGTCTGTTTTTAAAATTCCCAAGGACTTAAGTAGCAGAGCCTGGAAGACCTACCGCCATGGTGTGCAGTGCTGACACAGCTTCTCCCGAGTGGGTGTGCTGTCTCGATATTGGCAGTCAGGTGGCAAAGAATTAAAAGGAATGTTGCAGATGACCCCAGAGATGCCAGTGAAAAGCAACTTCTCAACCACTGTTGGTAGGGCAAAGGAAATTTGTGTGAAGGAGAAGGACAGTGCATTATATAAAGGCATTGCCCAGACCCTGTTTGCCCTCTTGATTTTCATCTGCGCTGGTGTTATGCAATAAGGCTTCAGGTAGGATTTAAGAGAATGATATTCCCCATAGCGTCAGCCTCTGATGCAATGCCGATTGAACTGAAAGGGAACTTAGACTACACAATACAGATACTATAAAACCTCATTTAAAAAAAATTGATTTTTGGCTTTACTGTTTAATTAACTTTGTAAGTCTGTTAAACCTTTTTGACCTCTTATCATATATTATGTATTAGCCTATCTTATATAAATGTTAATCCTTTCCTAAAAAAATCATGCCACTCTTTACTAAATCTAAAAGCGGTATGTGAAGTATTCAACAGCAGTATTTTTATGCACTACAATTCCCATGATCCAGTCTCTCAGCCGCTCCCGCTCTGGTTTGCGGATCTGGTTGCGGAGAACCCTTCGTTCATGACTTATTTAATAACGTGACAATTATAAGTGACTGACTGAACCAGTCGTTGGTATGTGGGCGTTAGTCTGCTGCCGCATTATCGAATCTCAAGGAAGGATACATAGTAACGTCAGAATGTGCTAATTAATAATCATAAGCTGAGCCTTGTCCATAGTAGTTTTGGTAATTCGCTCTCCACCCGTCAGCTGCGGGGATGATCGTCGGAAGTTTGTGGGAGATGGGCTGAAAGTCCAACACAGAGGACCAGCACAGGAGTTTCGCAGCTGCTTATGAGTTTGTAAGTTATCGAACCCATACTATTGCGCTTTATTTGTGAATATTATGCTTGGAATGTGTGCTGTAGTTGCACATTTACTGGAGTTTTCCCACTGCCTCACTTCATGCAAAACCTGTCGCTCATGTTTTAGACAGTCACAGAATGCTAAATATTTATTCGATCCCTGGAAATATAAAAGAACCACTTCAAACGATTAATCATGTCTGGAGATGTGGGATTGATGCATTAAGTCTGTGTCATGTCTGTTTGTTTGACTGTTTCAAAACCTAATGCAGTACTTTGACTGCATTCCGTGTATCACAGGCACACATAGATGATTTTAGCGTTGTCTGCGTATCTTACTGTGGCAATACAGTTACAGTGTATTGTCACAGCAACACTGCGACAGTATAATACTTTGTTATACACTTGGTTTCTTGAATGATCATACTCATGTCCCACAGCATGTAAATGGTGCTTCAAGTTACTTCAAAGAATAACATGGTACCACCATTGTAGATGTTCGATAATTCATGATAGTACCATGGTATGTTGTGATTGTTGTGAGTGTACGCAAATCACGGCTTTGAGACACGTGATATCACTAATCATCAATATGCAAAATGGCAGTACCATTTTGCATATTATTTATGTGACAGCTGTCAATTACCGTTTAGATTATAAGGAATACTTTTTATTGTGTTTCTGCAATTATAATTCAGGCTGCTTTTTAATCAGTTTATTTTTTATCGGGTTTGTGATTGATGTATTGTAGCAGCATTACAACGACTATACCTATTCCTTTTGTTTTACTATGACATTTATCATGTCGTTCTTTTCTTAGCATTATCATCACTTAGTTGTCCAATCAGTAATTACTAAAACATTGTTTTACAAAGTTTCAGATATAATAGGCTCACATATGGCAGACCTCTTAATAGGTAACATCATAATATTGACTTGTTTTGAATGTATCAGGTTAAAGGAAGGAATAGTTCCCAAAAAAGTGAATATTGACTTACTTACTCTCATGTTGTTTACAAACCATTGTTATTTTTTGAAAAACAGATAAATAGAAAATTATGTAAAATCCAGCTTTTTTTCTATACTGTAGTACATAGTGATGGTGTGTCATTCTTCAAAAGTTACCATCTAAGCACAATAAATAAATTCTATACAAGGCGTTTGATAGTGTTTAATGGTGTTTGATAGTGTTGAACAAACTGAAATGATGATTACTTTCAAATTCTGTCCTCTTTTTCACTAGATGCATTTTGCTTCCTGGTTTTCTGTAAGCCAGTTTGGGCATTTCTGATGAATTTTCATGTTATTCTATACTCGCTACCTTTAGAATCTGAGAAAGTGTAAAACTGATGGTGGAATTGATTTTTGCTGAGGAGAAACACCAAGAAAGCTAAAATGAGAGCATTTTCATTGATTAGCTATTTAAATTTCACACAACTCACACAAATCTGTCCAGTGACTTCAAAAGATGTGCAAATGTATAATGTAGTTTAACGGTTGTATTATAATACATGCCCTTTGTTTTTTCACATGCTTCATTAAACACGTTCAAGTTGTTTACTTGTTTCTGTTTGTTCTTTAAATTGCATTTAGACCAGTTCTGTTTTACATATTACAATACTTTGATTCAGATGCAGTCATGTTGAATCAAATATGAGTGTAACCTTTAATGTCCTTTTGAACTGCTAATGATAATATGACATTAATATGATAATTCATTTCAAACTATAAAAATCTGAACACTAGGCTTCTAGCAGGGAGAGTTTAAAAACTATGTTTTGTTGACTGCAGAGTAGATGAAAGGAGAACATGTGTAAGATACAGAATAAATTGTGTCATTGTATGTGACGTTACACTCAAGGTATTTTACAGGGGCAATATGTGTTTGACCTGTCAAGCAAGTATGTTGAGTGTATCAAAACTGGCCCTTCCAAAAAAATCTAGGTGAGTGTCAGACAGTCTTATTTACAGTATGTGTGGAGTTACAAAATAATGCATGGTATTGTGATTTCTGTCATTAAAAGCATTTTTGTACATAAAATATGTTTTTGTGTATAAAATATGTCCAGTACATGTCTAAACAACCTCTGTAGTACTACAGTAAATGTCCCAAAACATGGTAGTACAATGACACAAGAAACAAGCATAACTGATTTTTTCAGTCCAGAGATTATAAGCATAGCATTAGTATATTTCACACCAGTTTTCCATATGGCTAGTTCATCCAGTTCTTATTTGCACTTTTCAGACCAGTGTTTTCGTGTGATTGCTTACTAGGACTGATTTTTGGTCTCTTATTAACCCAGGTCTATAGATCACACACATACAAATCACCATAATATTCTTTTCTCTAGATATGGGTTATGTCCTGTTACAAATGTAAATCTTTCGGTTGTGTTTTATCACATGGCAAATAAAATGGTACGTAAATAGGGTAAATATATATTGTATATGTGAATATTTTACACTTTTTTAATACTCTCTGATTACTGATATGATAGTGGTGTTGTGTTTGTATTGCACTAGATCTTAACTCTTGTGTTCAGAACAGTACTGCTGTTGATATCATTTGTAAATGAAATAATGTGACATTTAAAGCTGCAATACATAACTTTTACCTTTTTGTCACTATCTGTATTTGAAATACAAAATTAGCACGGAACAAGCTACAAGCGCTCCACCATCCTCAGCACTCACACTTAGCACAGTAGCTGCTTCCTTCTGTTTTCGGACATGATATAACCATGCAGATTCATTCTGAACACTAATCTATTATGTACTTGCTTAATAACTGAGTTTTTTCATTTTTAGCCAAATAAATTACAGATTGCAGATTTTAACTAATGAGTTGTTACAGTTTATAATGACTATATGCATTCTGGGTTGTCAAGATTCACTGGCCTTGTTTCCAACATCTTTGAGTCCATGTCAAAAGCCAGTATGTTGCACATATTTGTATCTGTTTATATCTATGCACACTGCAACTGTGATATGTAAGCCCACTTCTTACTCTGTCTTCTTTACACACGCACACACGCACGTCTTTTCTCACTTGTTTGTGAGCAGCCCACACTTGTTCAGACATGGGGTCAGGTAAGCAAGGCAATGGCAAATCTTTTTACTCTTCTCTTACTAGTTTCCATTCTGTCCACACTAACACCAAAGATGTGGCAATGCAAATCAATTGCATTCACAATATACATATAAAACACTTTGGATTAGTGAGATTTCATGGTGGGTGAGGATTTCCAGCATTAAACAGAAATAAAAGTAAATGAAATAAAAGTAAATGATCAATGAAATTACAAAAAACAGACTGAAAAGTGACAAAAAGTGACTTTTGTCATCACACATCACGTTGAGTTACTAATTTAATATGCATCCCTTGCAGGTCAGTGGCATGCAAATAAAGTAATATGGTTGTGTTTTTTAATTAGAAAACATGCACAGGCTGTGATATAGTCATTGATATCATGATCCAATATACACAGTTCCTAATTCGTTTGAGCAACATATGACATGATCCTGTCAGGCCCTGTAAACTGTAAGATGATAAAAATCAGGTGCAGAAACTGAAATTATATGCTTACTGTATGACATCTGAAGATTAAGAGTCTTTTGGGCTTGTTGAATATCTTTAGTTTTTGCATTATTGGCTAAATATAGTAGAAAATGACGCAAAGGTCTTATGGAGAGAGGGACAATGTGGGATTGGTCAATCTTTTGCATTGTGTTTTAAATAATGTAATGAAACTAGATATTTATATTTTCTTAAGAAAATGTGTGCTTCTTACCCATGCAAAACTTGCCAGCACAGTGCTAATGTTTTCTGGATGGCAATAACTCTAGGGTATTGCTGGTTCATGGCAAAAGAGTACACTTTGATGTCTTTATAATATTCTAGTCTCTAGAGATTAGAGAGTTGACCAAGAACCGGATGGTCACTCTGACTGAGCTCCAGAAATTCTGTGTGGAGATGGAACAAAGTTCCAGAAGGACAACCATCACTGCAGCCCTCTACCGATCTGAGCTTTATGGCAGTGTAGCTATACAGAAGCCTCTCCTCAGTACAAAACACATGAAAGCTCCCTTTTTGTAAAATGCACATGGAGGACTCTCAGGCTGTAAGGAACAAGATTCTCTGGTCTGTTGAAACCACCATTTAACTATTTGGCCTCAATTCTAAATGTTATGTCTGGAGAAAACCAGGCACTGCTCATCACCTGCCCAATACCATCCCAGCAGTGAAGCATAGTGGTGGCAGCATCATGCTGTGGGGGTGTTTTTCAGCAGTAGAGACTTGGAGACTGATAAGGGTTGAGGGAAAGCAGAATGAAGGAAAGTACAGAGATATCCTCAATGAAAACTTGTTCCTCAGCACTCAGGACCTCAGACTGGACATGAAGGTTCACTTTCAAACATGGCATTGACCCTAAGCACCCAGCCAAGACAACACAGGAGTGGCTTATAAACAAGTCTTTAAATGTCCAAGAGAGGCTAAGCCAAAGCCCTGACTTGAACCCCATTTCTGGAGAGACCTGCAAATGGCTTTTTTGTTTTGACATTGTCATTATGGGGTACTGTGTGTAGATTGAGAAAAAAGGAATTTAAATGATTGTATCAGGCTGCAGCATAACAAAATTGAAAAAAATATATGACCCCTTGAAGTTGTCAATATGAATTGTGTGCACATATACATTTCTCATGAAATACTTGAACTTGAAAAACTGGAAGTTAGGACAAGGCATTTTTAAAATGTCGATAGCCTTAATTTTGTCACAATCCCACACATCCGTGATTTGCTGTTTGTATTTCTAGCTGATGGCAAGTAAAATAAGAGGGAGGTGGATTTGATTGTTCCTCTCAAACAATCTGAGAGCTATTGTTTGAGAAATAGAGGAATAGCTGCCAACTTCAAGACTATTGGTACTGTAGTTCTTCAACTGTTAAAAACAGTTTTTACAGAATATCTTATCCACAGGTTTCTCTGAAGGTCAGAAGTTTTTCCGAAATCAAATTGAATGGGATTTTATTTTCAGATGCTGTTTTAGCTCTTAATTTCTGAATGCACTGTATTTTGTCTTTGGAGCGTACCAGTTTTACATTTCACTGCTGGTTGTATCCTGCATATAACAACCTATGTGATGAATAAAAAAATCTTGTATCTTTCACTACCCCTCCATCTTTATAATCCCCATCTTTCGCTCTGTTGCAGGGTAATGTAAAGGTTCAAAAATGCCATACGTAGATCGTCAGAATCGAAACTGTGGCTTTCTAGACATTGAGGAAATGGAGAACAGCAGCAAGTTTCTGCGCCGCTACTTCATCCTAGACACAGTGGAGGGCAGCCTGGTCTGGTACATGGATAACCCCCAGGTATCAAACCCTCTTCATCCCCCTCACCTTGTTATTATATTGCTAAACTCAATGTCTTTTAATTATTCATCTGAAGGGCTCCTCTTATTTGTTCACTGCTGATGTAGTTAAATAGTCATATTGGGCTAGTCATCAGCCCAATCTACTTTTATATGTTCATAAGTTTTCATGTCATAATATTCATGATTTGTTCTTAAGCTTATTTGAGATGCTCTTTTAAAGCTTAAAGACTAAGCTTTCCAGAATATCAGTTATTACTGTAGCATTTGTGTTGTGAACATTTATAATCTGGCCTAAACACAGATTGTTAAAAACACTATAAATTTGAAAATATTTATTTATGTCAAAGACAATGGTTTTTGCTCATTTGTTTCTCAAGAAGTTTAGTTTTTGTCAGTGCACAAACTGTGCCAAGTGTGGTTTGGCTAAAGAATATCAAATAGGTCGTATGACTTTCACATTAACTGATTTGCTGACAGGTGGATGTTGGTAGGTGAGTACTAGCCATAGTAAGATTATCGCTTAACCATTATATTTATGCAGCACACTGCTGAAATAACAGGTTGGCAGTGGTTGCTTGGTTGTTGATAGAGCCTTTGTTTTATGCTGCCCTCCAGTTATAGTGGTTGCTACAATTCTGGTTTCAGGAAACTCGTGGGTAGACATATGGTACAACATAGTTCTTCTGTAAGACCATATGGCGTCTGTGGTTTTTACTGTAGAAGTAACTATGTAACAGTACTCTCAGAAATGTAAAACAGTAAGTGTCGGTTGACCATTTTTAGCTATCATGACACCTTGATATGCAAAATATTTGTGCAATGCAAAAATTACTCTTATGGAACTTATTACAGTTTTGAGAAGAGGATGTCACACATATGTTTGTAATCAGTCAGAGCTGTTAACTGTTTTACACATGAAACTTTCCTGAAAGGGCTATGGAGAGTTTCATTTCTCATGTGCTTGTGGGTAAAGGATATGAATGCTGTGGGCTTCATAACCTTATAAAGTGTTGAAGAGGACTGATCACTCTCTGCTTTCAGACCACTGTAACCGTTTAGAGAGAGAATACACTTACTAAGTGTGTGTGAACCTGTGTGGGTCACAGTTAACTTTACTGCACACCTTTTTATTGGTGTCCTTGTCTGAGATTCCAGACAAGCAAACTTTATTCACTCTGTTGAGCTCCAAAAAACGTCACTCTAAACCACTGGTTCTTCCAGTTTTTGGTTAATGGATTGGAAATATTTAATGTTAGGGTAGGCAATTTCAGAGAGGCTAGCAATAGCATCATAGTTTTAAAAACATAAGAAACTTGGTTGACTCCCCCCCTACATTGTTATGTCACAGTGGGAATATTTGAATAATTTCACCCAAATGTATATGCAAAGAAAGGAGACATGGCTTCAGTTATCCAGGTTGTGTTGCTACTTATGACGAGCACAAAGGTCCCAAAATAAGACCAATGACTTGCTGCAGGAAGTCACTCAGCTATCACCAGTAGCTATTGAGTTTCCGCTGATAAGCCATTGTGGCCTACTGAGGAGCAAACAACAGACCTTCCTAACTGGAAGGTCCAGTTAGGAAGATTTAATTATTCCTCTCAAACAATCAAATCACTGCCAACTTTAAGATTATTAGTACTGTAGTTCTTCAACCATTAAAAACAGTTTTTTTGAAGCTGTAATCATATACATTTGTGGCTTTTACAGAATATCTTATCCACAGGTTTCTCTGAAGGTCAAAATCAAGTTTCTCTTGAAGGTCAAAATCAAGTTTCTCCGAAGTGTAATTGAATAGGATTTTATTTTCTGGTGCTTTTTTAGCTTTTCAGTTTTTCTTAACCTTTAATTTCTGTGAGTGGCCTGTGTCATTCTCCTTAAACTGTCTGTAGTATATTCCCATTGTAAAGAGCCCTTTATTGGAGATGATATCATTAATATGTGTGGTTCATTTTCTCAGCAGAGAAGAACTTCAAATTGTAAATGCATGTTTTTAACCTTTTTGAGTTCACTAGCATATAGATGTTAGCCCTAAAGCAATCTAAACAAACTAAACTGGAATAAAAAACTTCTTATAGGGTCAGATGATTAGTAAGGACTGATATCTGAATGTAAGGTCTTTCAGTCTCGGTATGATACTAGACTACTCTCTTTTAGACTGATTCTTTAAACATTGCAGAGTTTTCATATTTAGAAATACTTAATTAACTAATTAGATTTAGCAACATCATTCTACACTTGATATGAACCTTGACATAATATGTTTGTCTTTGGGTTGGATCTGAGAGAAAGCTGTGGTTTTATCTTCTCATGATGGTTTTAGTGATGTATAGTAATGTAGCTTTAAGTAAAAGAGGAAATCACTGCTGGCGTTTAGTGATGTCTTTTTTTTAGACTTTGTTTTCAGTAGATTTCTTCTTTTTATCCTGGTCCTGTACTATTCACTTTATAACAGCAGTCAATACCCCAAGCCAGCATGTTTTATTGGTGTTTTGTCTAAATGCTTTACCTTGTGGCATGTTGTATGCTGAAACTTTCATAGACCTCTGTGCAATTTTTCAACTTTAAAGAATGTTGAAGTAAATGGATTCTGTCCTAGTCTCCCCTTAAATACAGCTTGCAACACACAAACACCCTTCTTACATTGTTTAAGTCAGTATGTATTATTTTCTATGCATAAGTCCAGCTCTGATGACTTGCTCTACACTTTCCTTTACCTTTCCCTCTACAGAATCTTCCAGAGGGAACATCCAATGTTGGCTCCCTCAAATTAACCTATATATCCAAGGTTTGTTATCGTTTTGATTATTTTTTGGTAATATATTTAAAACGTGTGTAATATTTTGTGGATTTGGACTACATAAATATATATGCACTCATCTACATTTTAGTAGGTACACCTGTTTAATTGCCTTTTTGTTAATGTGAATACCTGTCCAGCCAGTCACTTGGCAGCAAGTAGTTAAGTGTAAGTGACATATTTATCAGATATGGTAGGCCATACCCGAATTGTGACCTCTGCATTTAACCCATCACTAGTGAGGGGTGAACACACACTGCAAGTTGTAAACACACACCCTGGAGCAGTGGACAGCACACTACTGTGACCAGGGAGCAATCAGGGGTTAGGTGCCTTGTTCTAGGGCACTGGAATCGAAACCTTCTGTTTACAAGCCATCACTAACCATTAGGCCACAACTGCCAAGTAAACATGGTCAAGAAAATCTGTCATGTTCAAACCAAGCTTCTTTGAACTGGTAAAAGGTTTTTGGTGCCAGATGGGCTGGTTTGTGTTTAAGAAACTAGAATTTTCACTAGAATTTTCAAGCACAACCATCTTGGGTTACGGAAGAAAAGTTTAATAAAGAAAACATATCCACTGAACTGCGGTTTTGTGGGTGAAGATGTCTTGTGATAATGTGCAGACTGGTTGACAGGTTAATAGAATGGCAACAGCACATCAAATAATCACTTATTACAGCAGAGATATGGAGAAGAGAATCTTTGAACACGCAACAACACATTGAATCTTGAAGGAGATAGATGAGCTAAGAACAGGATAAGGCTGCACAGGGCACAAATTAGACAGCTTGAAAAAAACTGCATTGGTCTCAGATTGGCGCCACAGCATTGTATCTGATCATGTTAATTTCTGTATGATCATAATGGAGGCAGTCTTTTAATGGCTTTTTCTTGCTGGCCTTCAGTTGCTAAGTTCTACAAATGTATCACTTTAAAGGGCTGTCCATCTTTATTTAAGTATTAAACTGTACAATAACACTTTCTAGGCTAACTATATTACTGGAGTCTTTATTACATGAGTTATTTTACAGTGATCTGTCAAAAGAACTAATCATTTCAATGGGTACTTGGAGCAACTTTAAATGTATGATATGTGAACTCTTTTTTTAATCTGCTCTTAATTTGTCATTAAAGGTTAGTGATGCCACCAAACTGCGACCAAAGGCGGAGTTCTGCTTTGGTAAGCTAGGTTTCTTTCTCTCTGCAAGAAGCAGTATGCAGAAGATAAGGGCACATGAGGGGCTTGTCAGACCATAACCCTTAACCCTTTGTATTGTTTTTGAGAGCAGGGCTTAAGATGATCACACAGGGGCTCAACAAATTCAACAATTTTAAATTAATATTAATTGATATAAAATTAATATAAATAACTTTTTCATAAGTACCTTTTAAAACCAAAATTAACAGTAAGTCCAAGGATTTCTGCTCTGTCAAAACAATAGTTTGTACAGCGTCGTACTAATGGTTAAAAACTGCCATTTAAAAGACTCACCCAAGGCCCCATAACTGATTCGAAAAGAGAGAAATAGAGAGAGAGGTGGAAGTAGAGATAGCACGAGTGTGACTCTCCCACACACTGAAAGTATGTTTTTTGCTGCAGTTGGGATAGTACATACCTGAGTATGTTGTAAAATGCCAGTATTGGGACAAAACTACCATATCTTATAATTATGTCTTTATACAACAGACACCATTATTGCATATCATTTATATTTGAACATAAGCAGGTTTGCATCTAATTTAATTGCTTTAAATTAATGTTTAACATGGGATTTTAGTCATTTGCACTGTTTGTATTGTGGAATACATTTAATCATCATGTTTAATCAACATCTAATCAACACCCATGTTCATAGAAATGTGAGCACCAGCAGATGATTTTACTCAGAATATTTCTATTTTAATTTACAGTAAAATACATCCATAGTGTGTAGAGGGAGTTGTTTTATTACTAAATATATTCTCAAGTCCATATATTCTCTTTGTTTTGATGCAGTTTGAGAAATGGAGAATATGTTGTAGTCTGTTTTGTGTAGTTAAGATGAATAAGTAGTACTGCTGCATAAATATCACAATACAAACTATTGAATTGATTGCTAGCCCTATTTTTCGTGTTTGAACTTTCTGATTTTTTTCATTTTGCTTTTAAAAGCAAAAACACCATGATGCATCTTGGGTATTTATGGTGACCGCTTAACACAGTTGATTGATATGTAAAGCGACCAACCAGTTTATAGGGCAGATACCAGTATCAGTACTGTTTATCTGATACCACATACCTATACTATGGTAACATTTTGTAAGAAAGACTATGCTTAAATGTATGGTATACATTCATTACAAAAGAATAGTTGCTTCAGAAATAAAAAATGTTGTCATTATTTACTCACCCTCATGTATTTTCAAACTCTTTCGTTTTTTCACTTTTGTTCTTTCTTTGTATGTTACATTACAAAATTTCTGCTATATGTTCTGTGAAACAGGTTTGGAAGTACATGAGCATGAAGAAATTATGACAGATTGTATATTTGACTTCTGCTTTGTCATTATTGCTAATGCTGCAGATTGTGTAAATATAAATAACTGTTTCTCTTCTCTGCCTCAGTCATCAATGCTGGAATAAGGAAGTTTTATCTTCAAGCAAATGATAAGCAGGATTTAGTAGAGTGGGTGAGCGTGCTCAACAATGCCACCAAAATCACTGTAAGTCTTATCCTGAATCAGTTTGACACATTAATCAGCATACTCTGAATATAAGAGGTGTACATTGTTTGTTTTCTCTCTGTTTAATTAATATAGAAGATGATCATATTTAACGTTTTACAGTTTATTTTAGTAATTCTGTACAAATACTTTGTAAGACCATTCTTTAATCAAAAGTTATTTCAGAAGAGTTTTACACAAAAATTTACATAGAAATCTGTTTATGTTTCATTAATAAAGATAATTGATTTCTGTTATCTTTTCTAAACAAATACACATTCTTCATATTTATTCATTTTTCTTGTGTGGACTGCCTGTATCACCCAGAAATACTTGCATTTGGATTTGCAGGGATATAACTGGATACCGCCAGAGTGTATATTCTAAACAAGGCATTTACATGACCCAGAATTCCATTCAATACAGGCATTTACCAGCTGTTGTATATGAGTTTCTGGAAAGCATAATATTGGTTTAATATAGCTGTTGCAATCGTGTTAAGCATTAATACAGGCTAGCACATAAATAGTGGACATGTATCAAAATATTCTTGTAAACCACTAAGTATTATAACAGTATGGTTTGTTTTAAATGGTAATGACAGTGTATTCATGTTGCATGTTGCAATTGACAGTATACTGTGGGTCAGAGCAAGTGGGTGTTGTCATAGTGTATTGATAAGTGAAGTGTTTCTGGCCGCAAGGCACTGAAATATAAACTAGCACCCCCACACAAAGTGCTGTGTAGTGTCACACTGCAGATTCAGTGTCACACTGCAGAGGGATTCAGTTAAAGAGTCTCTGCAGTCTGAACAGTTTTATACCTTCACTTTATAAGCCTTTATTCTCTTGTTTGTCTTTTTATGTTTTCACCTTTCTACTGCATAGACAGCCAAGGTTTATTGAAAGCCCATTTTGCCAGCAGTGAAGTACCTCTTCTAATAATTTTACAGTTTAGTAGTAGTTTGACAAGTAAACTGGTGCAACATCGCACCAAATAAAAAAAATAAGATAAAGTACATATTATGCTGTTAGATGATAGGTTATAGGTGCTTTCCTGCATTTGGAAAGCACCACTCGTTTTTGGTCTGGGTTAATGTCTTTAAGATTTTAAAGTTTTTTTTAATCTTTTAATGTTTTTTTTTAAATCTTTCTTAATTGTAGGTTAAGCAATATTTTACATGTTTAAACCTCAAATTTGCAGTATTACTGTATGACAGAACAGTAATGTATTTGAGTCTTATTGTAGGTTTATGAACAATGATATTGATCTGTAACCAGTAATATTGTCAGCTTCATTTTGAGGACCAGCCAAGAAAAATGTCAGATGCTTAATGCTAATATCTAAAAACACAGTTATGGGATAGAACATATCATAAACAGATAATACATTACAACAGTACAATTTAATCGATAGTCCCTATCAAAATACAAAAAAACAAATGTTTGTGCATACCGCAGAAGGTCGTTTTTGTGATTATGAAATATTTATATTCTTTTACTGATTCATTCATTGTAAATGATTCATTGCTTCATATGTAGATATGAGGAAGAATACCTTTTTTTTTCTTAATAAAGAGATATCTCTTCTGTTTTTTATGTCTGATAAGATATTCTTGTAGGTAACTAATGTTGATTCACATGCTTGCATCATGCCCTCCACAAAGACTTTGATGAGCTAGAGTGATGTAGCATGTACACCTAGCTAAATTTGAATCTTTTAGGGATAAGATTGAATGAGAGATAGAATCAAGATCTTATAAATATTGCAGCTCTATTTTATATTTTTTTCTTCTTTCCTTCTCCAGGTGCCAATGTCAGGTGAGCAGGTGCCTCATAATACAGCAGAAGCGTGTGCAGATGCATTGGGTGGCACCAAACAAGTGTCCTACAAAACCAAGATCGTTGCAGGAGTTCCAGTCATCACCACCACACAGGTGACAGCAGCCAGTATACAGTACAACTATACAGTACCTCAAATGCTGTATTATGTAAGATAAAATATAAAACATTCATTTAGCAACATCAGTGTGTTCATACTGTGACGTACCACATTTATGGGCAAGCATGTGAATTGCTAAGACCAAGGAACTCTTACAGATAAATGCTGTGGTAATATCATGGTTTTGTGAAGGTATCAGATGACTCTGCCAAGGTAGTTCAATATATTCCATGGAATGCAGTATTTATATTAGCTACTTTAAAACAGTGTTTCTTAGCCAGGGTGCCGGGCCCACTAGGGTGCCTCCAGATTACTTAAAGTGAAGTGCTGACCAAGTCCTCTTTCCTTCTTTGTCCTCTGCATTTAACCCATCCAGTTAGTGGACACATTAGTAATGAGATGTGTACACACACACCAAAACCAAGAACACACACCCGGAGCAATGGGCAGCACTGCCGTGCCTGGGAGCAATCAGGGGTAAGCAGCCTTGCTCAAGGGCACCTCTGTGGTTTTCCTGCCGGCATTGGGAATCAAACCTGCAACAATAGACAGAATCATTTAAAAATCAAGATATTACTTAGTGTTTGTTTTCCATAACAAATATGCAACTTTCTGGTTATGCCAAGCTCTGAGATATTTTATTGGGTAAAATGTGTGAGCTTCAAATATTGTAGTGGAAAATATAATATTGTGGGCCTTAAAGTTAAAAATGTTAAGATCCACTGTTTTAAAGAATACAAAGAAATGTTATTGTCATATGTCAACAAAATCACAGAATAACCATGGTACATTTTGGTAGTGTTTTGCTGGTGTATTATTATTACTAGCTAAAGTAGAACCAAGTAAAAAAAATCAGTGAGCAGAAGTGAGTTGTTGACGTGTGATGTCAGGAGAAGGAGAAGGGTGAAGGTCTGAACGGAGCTGACAAGAGCGGGCTGAGGAAACCTCATGGTCAGCTGCCATATTACCTGAGCCGAAGTAACCAGGACCAAACGGCCATCAAAACTGGATATTGTGTAAAACAGGGAGCTGTGGTGAGTCATTAAAATATACCTATGATGTCTTAAAATATGGTCTAGGTTGGCAGCTCACTGGGTGTTGGAAAAAAGCACTATTGAGCTGCCTCAGTGTCTAATGTGACTGACTTAACACTCAACATTGAAAGCAACACACACTACACAAATAGCTCCTTGCATAAAGCTTATGATTAGAGCTATTTGTTTTTAGTAGTTTGACAGTATGTTGTTATGCTAACAATTCAATGCTATAAAAAACAAACAGCATAAAAAAACAGTACCCATAAATATTAGGATAAATAGTCCAGTAAGGCACCTAGAATGCCTTATATAAATGCATTATATAAACTTAATGAGTTTTGGAGCTAAACTGCTTTGTCCAGGATTTGTGTGTTTAATTGCCTTTGTTCAGATGAAAACCTGGAAGAGGAGATACTTCATACTGGATGACAATAACCTTAGCTACTTCAAATCAGATATGGTCAGTCTCACTTTCTCTCTTTTCCTCTTTTCTCTCAAAAGTCTAGCACACAAATGTTATCCTTGAGTGCTGCTTGAACCCGTTGCCCTGAATGGCTCTGTGTTTTGCACCTGTCCACTATGAACTCACATTAGTGAAAGTGATTAGTGAAAGTCTGGCCTCTGCTTTGTTCCTGGCATGTGACTGTGTCCAATTGCTTTTCAGAAATGAAGCATATTTACATATGTGCCCACAGATTTGCAGCAGTGACTCATGGGAGAGTGAAAGCTAGTGGCCAGTGGAGGTGTGTTCAGTGGGTTCATCTAGCTATAGTTTGGGGACAGTATGAGTCAAAACAAATAATATTACAAAATCATAAATATTAATTTAAAAATGTTTATTAATTTAAAAAAGTTTTGTTCTAGAGGTAAGATTAGGATTTGGATTTATATTATAATCAGCTTATTCAAAAAAAATAAATGTTTATCCTATGCCATCATTTATGCAGATAGCTAAGTAAATGTGTGTGTTTGCAAGCATGTGTCTGGGTTATTGTTTAAACTTGTTTTATATATAAACTTACTTATAAACTCTGGCTGTGTCTCAGCAGGCTGACTGCATATAAACACATCTGCATCAGTAACGATTGCTTTAAAACTACATGGAAATTAAAAGTTCAACTGAAATGTCATAAAAAATGTGACAATTACATGTTTGTCTGTGTAATTCCATAAATTTTTATTTTAGTGAATACTATTCACTATTGAGCACTATTGAGCTGTTCATTTGGTAAAGGTCGCTTGCTTTAATCTCCATTTTAATGGAGGCACCGCCCACATACCTGAATACATACCCACCCCAATGCCCAGTTTTTCTACATGGCATTTGGTAGAGCTCTTGAATGGATGAGGCTAAGCAAAAGTCAGCAAATCAGGAAAAAAATGTGTACAAGACTAACAGCATACAGCATAAATTTAAAAGAACCATCATAGTGATGATAGATCACTGATGCAGTTCATTGTCATAGCAAATTTAATTCGCCATTTTGTACTTTTTACTTTCAGCATTTTTAAATATTTAAATATTCTAAAATATTCTAAAAGTAATGGACCACTTCATTAAAGTGTAATTTAAGCGGGTTTTTTTAACCTGCTTTGTATTGTTCTAGCTAGGGCTGTCTCTGTATCACTACACTAAAATAAAAAAATAATAATGCTCAGTTCAGCTTTAATTTTGTTGTAGTCTTTTCATTTTTTTGGCAAATGACTCACATTTAAAATACGAGTGTAGGGGGTAGACAATGTTTGTAACTATTGTGGCTCTTGAGGAAATATTTTTAGAGGGTGCAATACCACCGCCTACTGTGATGGAGTGTTAACCAGATATTGGCGCTGAATTATTCACAATATTATCATGTGTGTAGAATTAACATCATATGTTATCAATTTTCATGGCCTTTCTACTGCATAGGCAGCCAGGGTCTATTGAAAGCACATTTTGCCAGCAGTGAACAATACTTGTCCCACTCTAGTTCAAACACAACTTCCTGTTGAAAGTTTCAGACAACCTTTTTCCCGATGGATTTATAGTGTCTAATTATTTTATTCCTATAACATTAAGAATAGCAGAAACTAAACTGTTGTTTTAAACATGTTACGTTTATATAAAACAATGTAAAATGCATTGACTGTGGAATTTACATTACATTTACACGCTGCTATCAAAAGCAACAGTACATTCAAGCTATATATTTAATGAGTATGTGCGTTCTATGAGAACCAAACCCTGGATTGGCAGAGTGGTGCTGTCTTCTAAGGCAGTAAATCATTGGTAACCTACCAGGGTCTGCTTCTCTGGAACCTTAGGTATCCCCTGGAATAGTTCTTCCTGCCATCCAGTCATTGGTTATCATACATAAAGACACGTTTGCTTATCTAAATCGGAATGTTCTATAACCCTAACCCACACTCTAACCCTAACAGAAAAATTTTGTGCATTTTTTCAATTGCAAAAAAAATGTTCACTATGTTTTTATAGTATTTTTAAAAATGAGAACATCCGCTCTGAAGGAAGGGTGGGATCTTTTGCTTTAAGTTTTTGGTTTTGTTTGAAATTGTTATTTTGATATTGATTTAAAGGGACACTCGAATAAGCTGATTTTTGATTTTTAAATACAGGTGCAGCATCTCTTTCATCTGTATTTTTTTCAACATTGAATTCAAGATTACTAATAAACTTTTTTATTGTGGTGTTATTGTGTGATTGTAAAAAATATATATCATATTAAAATTCATTAAGTTGTTTCCTGTGGTTTGTGTTTGATTTTTGTTTGATGTATGTAAACAAATGCTGAAAAATAAAAACAACATAAGCCAAACTAGTTTGTCTTGTATGACAATAACATTATAATATTTACAGCTTCAACTGTAAATAGTGTTTCAAAAAACTGTTGAAACACTGATTGTGTGTGAGTGTGTTGGGCAGACATACTGCAGCATGTAAGAAATCAGGAAAAAGGGTTTAATAAATAGCTAAACCATACAGTGGATGTCAATAAAGACAATTTCAGGGCTCATGAACCTCCCTCCACATGCATTAAGCATTGCTGTAATATTTATGAATTGTTTAATGAAATGTCAGTAGTGAAATGTCAGTAAGAAACACATTCTTGTCTGTAGGAGCGAGAGCCATTACGAGTCATCCCACTGAAAGAGGTCAACAAGGTGCAGGAGTGTAAGCAAAGGTCAGTTGTGCTTGCTGTTTCTTCATTTGTGTTTTTTTCGTTTGGATGTGCATAAAGAGGTGCTTTAGTTCAAACCATAAATAAAGTACCTACTTTTAACCTTTTGTAGTAAGTACGTGTCACAAGATGTCTTTAAATTTCCTGGAGAGCACAGAGAATATGGTGTCAGTGGTAGGGAAACTGCTTTGAAACTTTAAAACATTTTGATCACATTTTACAAAAATTTAACAGCAGTACAGCAGCCCTTTTAAAAAGGATTTAGCTACGATACAGGGCTACTAAGAAAAGTTGATTTACCATAGACAAATCAATAAAAAGAATCTTTTGTGAGTGTTTAGGTATTACTTTGATCAGATGTACAGTAAAATACAGTATCACTAAATTTTGCAGCTAATTCTGTCATGCTACACTGTTACTTGTTAGGAAACGTAGCTAGGTGCTGGAAAGTTACATTTTTTAAAAACAGCTGAACTACTATTTACTCTTTGAAGCATTCCAATATTTTGACAGCCTTACGTGTAAACACTGGCACATTTCTTTTGTTTGAGCGACTCAACCGTCTGGCTCAACCAATTGTGTGAGTTTTGTCTGTTTGTCTAATAAAGATACAGTAGAGAGTCTTAGAGTTCTGAAGCTTAGAACTCTTATTTTTGTAAAAAAAAAAATTAACAATCACATCTTAATAATAAACACCACAAAAATCTGATGGAGATCACTGTAGCAATCTACAGAAACAGTTGCTTTAAAAATAAATTTTATCTTCCAGACACTGAATTCGATTTCTTGTTTGCTTTAGACTGGATCAAACAAACATCTTAGCTTATAGATTATTAAAAACTAAATGGTGATTTATGACAAAGAAGGGTTCTAGCAGACCTTTTAGATGTGTTTACACTGGCACAAAAAAATCAGATTTTTTACTCATATCTGACAGATTGGAATTTGTTGCACGTGTGTAAACACATGAGATTAGATTTTTTCGTATCTGATCTGAGCCACTTTCAAATGTGGATTTAAATCGGATACATATCCGATATCCAGACATCCGACCTGCATCTAAACACATATCCGATTCACCTTGGCTGTAACATCACTGTTCCACAACGGATTGTGTTGAACATCATCATTATGAACTCGGCATAAAAAACGCTTTTGCTTTTTGTCTAATTAAAATGATTCATATTAAATTATTTAAATTATTATAAAATACTTGGGTGTACTTTTGCCGACTTTTGAACAGATGAATTAGCAAAAGACCCTCGAATCCACAATTCGAGGGTCAATCATGGCACAATATTAGTGAATAACTGGAATCTTTTTGACCGGGAGACTAATGTACATGTGAATCGGATACAGGGTGTAAGTGTAAACAGATATAGACTTAAGATCTGAGCATTAAGACATGCAGTGTAAATTCAGCCTTTGTTTCAACAGTAGAAAATTTTACCAATAATCCTTTGATATTGATTCATATGTTTTAGTGATTTGATGATGAGAGACAATCTTTTTGAACTTGTTACTACCTCAAGAATTTTCTATATTCAGGTAAGGCTGCAAAATTCAATGTATTTTGGAATCCTCTGTGTAATTTATGTAATGTACTGCTGTCGTTATTTCTCACACTTATAAGCACATTGTGCAACTGTGCAACTACAGTCACACAAACCTCAGATACAACCAGAACATATAAACATCTGTGTGAGACCAACCCTACCTTTTTCTTTCTCTCCTGTCTAGACGCTTTGTGTGAATGAGTGTGTATGAGTTTTTATAAATAAACCAACCATTAAAATAATGATCTGTGAATAGCATAAATAATTTATTGTATGAATAAATATTAAATAATTAAATCTGTTTTTCTCTGTCAGTCGGACAGTCCAGAGGAGATGCATGGTTGGATCAAGGCTATCTCAGGGGCCATAGTGGCTCAGCGGGGCCCCGGGCGCTCTGCTGCCTCTGTAAGAGTTTACTCTTTCTTTATAACTAAGAGCAGTTTTGTGCAGTATTGTGTAACCAAACATCCCTTCCATATCAAGCTATATATCTCCTTAAATGTCACTAATTTGTGTTTGTTGGTGGATTGAACTGCCGAAGATCCAATTTTAAAGGGCAGTCAAATAAAAAGTAAACTGTTGGCAAACTGTGGCATCATCTACTCTATTGTGATTTTGAACCTACATGTTTAATTTCTTACATGGAAGACAAAATTAAATATTTGTTCTGCTTTTGTGGTGCTTGTTTGCCCTTTCTGGAGCCTCAATCCCTATCCACTTTCATTCTAATTTTCTTGTTTGTCTTCCAGTTAAGAAAGTCAGTCATGTGGGTTTGGAACAGTAGGGTTAGGTGACTAAAACAAAACAGTGAGTAAATGACAACAGATTGTTTTAAAAGCAAAACAACAATGCACTGCTGCAATTGCTACGGGTAAAAGATGCAATCTGTAATTTAAATAGAAACTGTATAAAGATAAAAATGTTGCTGCACATTTGTGACAAGACATTCTCGACACTGTTTTTTTTCCAAAGTGTTGCTGCTAAGCTCCATCGTTTCTTGATTTTTCTTTTTGCTAGTTTATGATGGGACCCCTTAACTATGTTAAAATTACTTTTTTAGGCATGTAAGTAAGTGGTTAAAGCATTAAATTCATAAAAAATGAATTTGTAAAAATACCTCGAATGGGAAAGGAATCATAGTAAATAGGTTGTATTCCTGCAAATTGGGCTAGTTCCTGACATAAGATGAATTCTGTTAGGTCAGATTGTTCGCTTTGCTGCATCCTCTTTCTATATCTGTCTGTCTTTCTTTCTCTTTTTACGGCGTGTCCATGCCTAATGAATGTGCGCTGTGTTGCAGATGCATCAGGCCAGACGGCTCTCAAACCCTTGTATACAGAGGTACACATCCTGCAATGGTGAATACAGCACGTATGTGTTGAGATGGAACCTCTTTTCCCCATCTATTTATTCACACCTCAGTCCCCTGCCAATAGAACTAATGTTTACTATAAAATATTTTCTAAATATTTTAGATAACACTTTAAACACATACTCCATTTAGCAGTTAGAGCGTCATTCTGAGTGATTAAACATTAATTTCAGGAAGATCACATCTGGAAGTGATTCATTCAGATGGTAGAAACGCATTTATGAATTTGCAAGCCCATATTGGACATCTGTCAAATGAGTGCATTCTTAAAAGTGAAGTTGTGACTTCTGTGGCACCAGTTTCAGCAAAGATAATGACTGTAAAACAAGTATTTTGAAACTGCTTTTCAGAACACTCCCCTGACATTGGTCTTAACCTCATACCATTGAGCAAAATGTTGCTATGTCAGCCTGTCCGATTCTCAGAAAAACAGCAACATTTTATTTGTACTGCAGTTTTAGACAAATTATCCCACGAAACGCGTATGTGGAAACCGGGGCGTGGTTTCAGGATAAAACGGGGCTGCAAGAGAAGGTCGGGTTCGAGGAACGGAGCACAGACAGGACGGGGAAAAATAATTTTATAGCGGACGATTGCAGAAGGCTAAAAAGCGCATGGATTAATTTATGTTTTGCTGGCTTGTTATGTGTGAAATAAATATACGTTTCCCGTCCAACGATCTGTGACTGTTGTTTACCACTCCCGTAACCAGGGAAGACACAGACAGTGTCACAGTGGTGCCGAAACCCAGGAGCTTGTTTAAACGAGAACAGCTGTTAGATCATTACGAGGGAGGCGTTTCCCTTAACCATTTCGTCTCCAAACCTGTCTCTCCACCAGCAGCAACGCTGAAACCACGCCCCGCTTTCCACAGCGTGTTAAGCAGTCTTATGAAACAACTAGTGTGAACGTAGTGCGAAACTTTTGATTCACTTAAATGTACTTCACTTTCCTAGCCTTTACTTGGTCATGTTTTGTCCTTGTATCTCTAGGTCACCACACATAGTTTAAACAGGTTAAAAGTGTGCATTTAGGTAGCATTTGTTGTAGTTTACAAGAGCTCCGAGGACTCAAATATACATACAGTATATACAACCCCATATATATACAAAGTTGGGACACTGTGTAAAATGTAAATAAAAACAATGCAATGATTTGCAAATCTCATTCCAAAATATTTAAAATATTCTTATTTTAAATTTGATGGCAGCAACACCTCTTAAAAGAAAGAGACAGGGCCATGTTTACCACTGTGTAGCATCACCTCTTATAACAAAAGTCTGTAAACGTCTGGGAACTGAGGAGACCAGTTGCTGGAGTTTTGGGAGGGGAATGTTGTTCCATTCTTGTCTGATGTAGGTTTCTAGATTCTAGCTGCTTAACAGTCCTGGGTATTCTTTGCTGGATTTTTCGTTTTATGATGCGTCAAATGTTTTCAGTTGGTGAAAGATCTGGACTGCAGGCAGGCCAGTTCAGCCCCTATACTATTCTACTACAAAGCCATGCTGTTGTAATGGATGCAGTATGCGGTTTAGCATTGTCTTGCTGAAATATGGTGTGGCATCCATGATTTCCAGAGTTTTCTTCAGATTCTCCGAATCTTTCGATGATATTATGAACTGTAGATGATGGGAAAGTCGCTGCAATTTTCTGTTGAGGAACATTATTCTGAAATTGTGAAATTTTTGCAGATTGGTAAACCTCTGCCCATCTTTACATCTAAGACTCAGCCTCTCTAAGATGCTCTTTTTATACAGTCATGTTACTGACCTGTTGCCAATTAGGTTAATTAAGCACAAACTGCTACTCCAGCTGTTTCTTATCAGTACCAATTACTTTTTCAGCCTTTTGTTGCCCCTGTCCCAACTTTTTTGAGAGCTGTTGCTGCCATCAAATTCAAAATGAGCTTATATTTTGTATGAAATTGTAAAATGTCTTTCAACATTTAATATGTTGTCTATGTTCTAGTGTGAATAAAATATGGGTATACGAGATTTGCAAATCATTGCATTCTGTTTTTATTTACATTTTACACAGCGTCCCAACTTTTTAGAATTGGGGTTGTACATAACACAAGAAATAGAAAAAAAAAACTTAAAAAATTAAAAGTAAAATTAAAAATAAACTGCACACATCTTAGTAATAGGTCATGAGTGTTGTTTTCTGCTATGTAGTTTTGGTGTCAGTGCTGAAACAGTTTTAATAATTAGTAGCATTTCCAACATGACACATTTGTTCTTGATGTCAGTATGTTTAACTTTCTTTTCTAAACATTTCTCTTTCTGACCTCCATTTCCACACATTTTACAATCATTTATTTCAAACTTGTTTTTAGTTTAAAAAGTATTCTGTTTGTTTGAAATTTCAAAGGGCTACTGTAGTTTGGGTATCTAAATTCAAAGCCTAATGAAAATTCTTAAAACTAGGGATTTTATGCATGCCATGAATGGTAAATTATACTTTTGTTTGGTGATGTTAAAAGTCACCATTTAAGACATAAGACACTAACAAAGTGCCTCATCACAAATAGGATGAATTTTGATATCTAAAAACTAATGATTTTAGTACAATCTCGTCAAGTTTCATGCATGATAAATGTGTACAAAGTCATTGTATTCAATAAGGTTTTAAATAAATAAGTAGTACTTGGAATAAATTATGTTCACTTATACGATTCTAGTCATTTCCAAACAAGAACCATAAATATCTGTTGTATGACTTGTGATAGATTTAAAGTCTTAGAATATTAATAGGTTTGTCTAGGGAATAGACCAACTAATTTCGCTTTCCATATCTCATCATGCATTTGTTCATAGCAAAAAGCTATTGTTGGATTTGAAAGTGTTGGAACATGCGCAAGAGTTGTATGGACTACTAATGAATTTATAAGGATTTGTTGATATTTCTGGTCCTTGACAGCTATAGGTGTTTGCTTCCTCTAAACTATAAACTTCTTTTGTGTTTTACAGAAATCATTTTTTGAAAGATATGAGGTTTAATCTGATAACACAAAGATGACTGAGAATTTATGAGAATTTATGATGACAGAATTTAGGGGAAAACATTTTGGGGAAAACATTTTTTTTTAATTAAGAATTTGGATTATTTCTTCATCCTAAGGATGAATATTATCTTACAAAAGCTTTTAAACCTGCCTTTATGTCATGTTGAACTTGTATCTATGCCTGTTGTCCATGCATGCTTGTAAAGCTGTTTGGTTAATGTCGATTTCTCATTTTACCTTTCAGAGATTAAAATGTGACATCTGAGACACAAACTATCCAAAAACGAGTCCTTCCTCTGTTTTACCAACTGTACTGTTCCACACTGCGCTACAAACATCCCCCCTCTCTGTGGCTTCTACTGTCTTTTCTGTCTTCTGATGTGACTGCTGGCCAGTCCCTATGGCTACTAATAAACTTCCTGCTATAACTTTCGCTTCACCTGCTCCTTGCTCTTTTGTTTTTGCTTTGTCTTCCCTCACTATCAAAGCAATTTTGTTAGTGCTTACTGATGCTGCACTTAGGGCTCTGGCTTCTGATCCACAGTTCTGGCTCCGCAACCATGTGCTGTTTCTGTAACCTCAATTGCTCTCTCTCCCATTATACCATCTCTGCAGGAGCATGTCGAACCCACTTCCTACTATGGTGAACCATGTCTCCCAGATTCTCACGCTTAATTCTGCACCGAACCCCCTTACCCAGAATGCCAATCTCCATCGGGCCCTCAGCATGGCGTGGGAGGGCCCAGACCTCAGCAGCCTGCTGCTGGGGACACAATCACGTTTGTCTCTCCAGGAGTCACCTCAAATCTTCTTTAAGTAAATGCAGATTCCTCACCACCTTGGCAACTGTGAAGCAACACAAAAGAGCCTCCGAACTGCTCTTTGGATACAGATCTGCAGATTATGCAGGTGTAGGAATATACTTGCTATAGTATAGTATTTGGACTGTATTTGGATTGCATTTGACTATAACTTCATAAACTGGACAACAGTTTTTACAAAGCAAAATGTTGGTTGATTGAGAGGATTGTGACTGTAAGACATTTAATTCTACCCCTGTCAGCTGTGCTAACAGTTACCAACTATATTTTTGAGTACTGCTTGGTAAATTCATGATCATTGACAATTATTTTTGATATGGTCAATACTTTAGATCTATACTGTTTTTCTGTTTTTAAACAAACTAAAAAACTGTTCACATAAAGTGAAATAACATGCCTTGGGCACAATCAGGAATTAAAATAATTCATTATACTGTAAAGTTTAATAGCTGGGATTGTTTAGTACTCTTTAAACCTGGCATGGAGACTACATAGTTTGAATTAGAAAGTACATAAAAATAAACAGTAAAATAAGGTTTAAATATAAAAAACATTGCACACTTAACTTGCTCAGACTGACACATACATAAGGTTGTGTTGATAATCTTTTGACGAATTTGGTGCTTTTTGTTGGGTTACAGTATAGTTTTTGTCCCACAGTAACATGCTCTTTATAGACCACAGGGTTAAGATAGACTTTTTTTATTTTAACTGATTTTATTTTCCATTTTGTTTAATGCTTCATAAACTGTGTATTGAATTTTCTAAAAAAGAAGAAAATGTAAAATCTTAATTTGGGATGACATACCACTTCTGTTTAAAAATGCTGCAGAGATAATGACATTTCTATCTAATAACACAATGCCAGTTTTAATGGTGTGTGAATCACTGGAGGTGTGCTACTGAAGTTGTCTTCAAGAAAAAAGAAAAACATGTTTGTGCACAGTTGTCATTCTGGTGGCACTTATGTTTGTTAAATACACATCAAGAAACACAATTTAAATACAATTTATTATCTGCAGGACGTATAAACATTTACACAGCCAACAGCAATTTATTACATAGAGTTAGATTTTTGCATGAGTGTGGATGTTGAATAGATCTAGTGGACAGATCTGGATACACTGACCCTGATAAAGATAACAGTTTAATTATACATTCATATTCTGTACTGTTTTGTGATCTGTTATGTGGCCTCACAGAGTAACTGATGCCAAATGTCTCCCATCAGGCTGGTTGTGTGTGTATATTTAGCAGCGTCTGTGATTGTCCTTATTAGAAAAAAAATACAGTTCGGCTATGGGTTAGAGTCTGTACCCTATCATTAGCTTTATATTAAAACAATTGAAGTCTATAATATGTCTCTATTTAGATATAAACATGAGTGTATGGTTTACTTAGCTATAGTTAAATCTACCAAAACCTTTTAATGAGTGTGTAGATCCTGTGCTGACTTGTTTGTTCAAAAACCGTTTTGCACAACACCTTCCATACAGCTGTAAAAGTGCCTGCATTGTTTGTGAACATTTCAAACTCTGTACCTGATATGACAAATCATGTGCATTATTTATATTATTGAATCAGATTTATATTATGGAGTAAAATTTAAAACAGTTTAATGATATTTGTCTACCTGTGTTATGTATGAATTTATGTCCTGTGTTGTCACTGTGATCTTTGCTGTAAATAATATCTTCATTTCCTTAAAATGTGTTTCTAATCCTTAGCATCCTTCATTGGAGCTGCCTGGTCCTTCTCTAAATCTCAATTTTTTTATTGACCTTTTAACATGGGTCCTTCCAGCTCCTTTAACAGCCATGTTTTACGGAACAATGTCACAGCAAAAAGAAAACGGATATATTTGGATATATTAAATGAAAAGGGATTAATTACATAACATATTGAACATGTCATGTAACTGGGCCTACCATTTTCAGTCTCTACCTGCTGTCACAGCATCATGCTTAGTGTAGTGTACGGAAAAGCATTGAACAAACTGTAGGAGTCTTTACAATTGGACAAGGTCTATTAAAAGGTCCACAAATGGTTCCAAGCAATCACAAACATCAAACAATCAAACTGTTACTAATTAGGACAAACACCTTATGTATGTGGGTGGGGGTTACTTATCCATGTTTTAGGGACAAGTGAGCAAAATCTGACAAATCTTTAAAAAAAAAAGTTTTTTTACTTTTTAAAAGTAGAAAACAAAATAGTATTTACTTGTAAAACAAACTCAGATAGTGTTAACTTTAAGTTCAAATTATTTTTTACAGTGTATTAAAGCGACAGGTCCAGGCAAGGGCAATGTTTTTATGATGTTCACACACTGCCCTCTACCGGTGTATTTCTTTTTACTACATTAACAGGCAGTGCCATACATCTGCTATTCAGAATGCTAGAATAGCATCATACATAGAATAAGTAAACCAGATCTGCTATTTACCACAACTGTAAATTTTTTTTTAATGTTTTATAAAAAAAATTCTGTAATGTTTGTGTATGCTTGTTTTAAACAGACTAGAAGCAGAGGTATAACCAAAACCATGCACAGGTATAACCAAGATAGGTTTGCCTAATGTAACTGACAAATTGTTGCTTGCTACTTGTTGCTACTTGTTTATTTGATTTATACTATGATATAAATACTGGCTTGAGTGTGTGTTGGACAAATTTCTTAACATCCATAATTATTAGTCATAGGGAGACTTTGGCCATTGGTGATGGATGATTTTTGGGTTGTTTACTTGGCCAAACCACAGTCTGGATTAATATCAGTTTTGTAACCTTAACAGTGCACTGAAACGAAACATTTATATATTGTGGAGTCACATATACCCCGTTCATACAGCAAAAAATATATATTACATTATACATCATAATATTTATATATTATATACATTATATATTAAATATATCATTTACTCACCTTCGGAAGGAAGCTTTTAAATGTCATTTGTGCATATACACATCCTCAAATGTTGCACCACACTGTAAAAAAAACTTTGCTGCCTTAAATTTTTAAGTTTAATCAACTTGGTTATACAAGTAATTTCAACATAAAATTTTAAATAGGTTAAGCAATTTTTCAACCTTTTTTTTAAAAGTTATAGCAACTCAAGACCAGTCAAGTTTACAAAGAGTAAGTTGAAATGACAGAAATATGAGATAGAAATAAGCTCTTATGGAACAGAGCTTTTGTATATAAACTAAACTTGACATTTTCATCCATTTTCTATTACAAACAGTATTTAACTATGGTCCTAACTGAATAAAAAATGCGTGAATACCAAAAATATGAAAAATACAAAAATATTGGTACACATTTGTCTTTTTTTGATAATATTATAATTTAAATTGGAAATTTATTTATTCATTTGTTTATTCTAATGCTTTCATTTATTTTATCATTATTATTTTTTGTTGTTTTAAGTGGAATCTATTATGGTATCCAACTTATGGAAAATGCTTATATTTACAAAATTAATATTACATTTATTTATATGTGGCTTTATTCTAATAAATAATAAGCTGTTTTATGCTTTTGGTGAATTTCCTTTCTCTTTGTTTGATATAAACCACATGATTCTACATTCATAAATAATATTCAGATATGGCAAAAGGAAAGGAAGTGGCATAAATAAAGTTGTTTGAGGTAATCTGATACCTGGTGTGAAAGGGGTGACTCACTTGTCCTGGGGATTGTTTCAGGGAACTATGGGAGGAGATCTCATTCCTGGAATGCTGCTCTCTATCGAACACGAGCCCAGATTGAGCCCAGATTGATATTTTTACCTCACTATATGAGCGAAACTGATGGACGACCTCAGAGACAGTAGAACACACTGTGATCTGTACATCAAAGACCAAACAACATGAAACAACTATGTGTGTGTAAAGAATTATGGGCTTGTGCACTTAATGATTCATCTCATTGTGTGTGTGTGAGTTTGCGTCAGTTCTTTGTGATAAACGTGTTAAATAACTACCACTCTGGAATGGATCAACACAACATGCAGCTCTGGGATGTGCAGGAGAAATCACTGTTTATAAAGAAACAAACGAGATTCCTGGCCTTCTTTCTTAGCTTGGTTGTATTCTATTGTTAAGGTAAAATGTGAGCATATTTCTTAAATTAATGTCTTAATATTTCTTAAACAACTGTTTTATTCCTAACATTTCTAATTATTTCTTTCTTATATTTCTTAAACCATTAGTGGCAAGCATGACTTTTCACAGACACATTTAATTTGATGTGAACAAATGTCTGTAGCGGACGTGGTTTTCTAAATTTTCGTAAAGCTTTTTTCAGCATTTCATTTGCTTTCTGATCATTATCGAGGTACACAACAGTACAACCCATTTATACATTTATTGTCATTCCTTTTTTACTTAAAAGGAACACAAAAGGAGTTATATTTGGAGTATATTGGCAAACAACAGTGGCACACATTGTCTTACATTGTATGAGGGGGTAACTTTCCCTTTAAAGTTTGTCCCATGTTTGTTTGTACAGAACAACAGATGTGCTTATATCTTTCAAAGAAAGTGGACAGCCACTTTTGTGCTGTTCATAAAATATAAATGATACTTTGTCATACTTTACGGTTTTCATCTGTAGAATAAAACCGGTAAAAGTATAGTCATCTCCCAGAACACCCTAACAACCACATAGCAACAGCCTATAACACATGACATGGCACTTTACAAATCTAAACAATTTGGTTGTTTCATTTTTTTGAATATCAAATTAAAAGTAATTCTTGTGAAAGATGTAACTGTGTTTTCCCTGACAAAAGCATGTCAGATGATGTCATCATAACATTCCCATCCTTAAGTCTCCCCTTATACTTCTTTAGTGAGGAAACAGTGGTAATGGTAACTTCAACAAACACTGGTTGTGTAGGACAAGGTGTGTTCCACTTCAGTGCTATTGTGGGTGGTTGCTAAGTGGCCCAATTTTAAAATAGCGCCCACTGACAAGCCTTTTTGATGTTCTGATGCTGATATGTAAGTTCATATGTCTGTTTTGTTTGTTTTCCAAGTTAAAATCACATCTTTGTTTACTTCTTTGAAAGATATAAGCACATCTGTTCTCTATAAGCTTTACAATTTGAGGTAGAATCCATGCTGGTAGCACCATTTGGATTTGTTCAAACCTAACACAACATATGAAAAACAGCAAACACCACTAAGAGCCTTAGCAAACACCAATGCCAAGACACATTGAATTCATATTCCAATCATATTCTGATGTCTTAAGAAAGATATAGCTTTAAATACAGGAATATTGAGAGTTGCATGAAAGTTACTGTGTTGCCTTGATCAGGGAGTGTATAAAGAAATTCACTCCAATAATGCTGGAGCGACTCCCTTCAGAGAGGGCTGCATGGGAATATAGCTTGATACAACTGTGACATGCACATTTAAAAATTCATCATGCATTAAAGATAATCATAATACTGAGCACACATTCCTTAGGTTTAAACAGTGCTTGACTTTCTTTTAAACTTTATTTGAATTTGTTTTATGATAACAACTGAAGTATCATCAAAGTAGTTCATTCAACACACTATATTTCAAGTCCTCTGATGTCAAAAAAAGCTTTGAGTAAAAACAGACCCAGTTTAAATTGTTATTAACCTACGTGTCATACAGAAGTTTGAAAAATACAAATGAGATTTATTGTGGGGAACATCATCAGTGACTTGATTATCTGTTGATAATTATGAAGCCTATATGTCTTTAGAAGATCTGGAATATAGCACACAAGTTGTATGGACTTTATAATATTTGATGATGTTTTTGTCCTTTTGGAGCTGGGCAGTATATCGTAAATCACCACACACTTCATTTGGAAAACAAAAGCTTGAACATTATGACTAAAACTATTTGTTGTCACTGTTAATTGTCCAGAGGGCAGATTGAAAAATACAAACCAGCTGAAACATTCACTTTTTTATAATCACAAAAGGTGCTGTCCAGTGTTCTCTGACTTCACAGTAAAAAAACCTGCTACATTGGGTAAGAATGAATTCAGAATTGCACACAAACTGAATATCAATCAAATGAGTTCTGCAGGGTGGAGCTCTATACACAGAGCCAAGACTTTCCCTTCCCAAAAATGCCATTTGTCTTCAATGAACACCATTGGAACACCTAAATGTACAGATCAAGATCAAGTCTTAATTATACTGTCATGGCTTTTAGTATGCGAAATGCTCCAACATCATTCCAATGTTTGAAAAACAAAATGAATTTGCGAAGGCTGTTGTTTACCTATCTTGGTAAATGTGTTGGTCAGGTATGGCCTGTGCATGCTACACAATTTGTACAATTGTAGTTTCCTGTTCCCACAAACAAGCGTTAGCTGTGCCACTTTTAGGGATAAGAGGTTACTATTTTCTCAGTTTAGATTTTGCAGTAATTTTGCTGTGATTGTTACACTCTGAGATGAAAGTACTGCTAAGAAGTTTATATGGACCCGAATATGTGAGAATGTTTTATTGCTGCAAAAGACATCCTGTGCTCTGTACCTGTTCTCTCTGCTTACGATTTCTTACTACCTTTCAAGCTTCGGGTTAATGCCAGTGCTTCAGAAGTTGCAGCAGAACTATAGCAACATATAAAGAGACCTTAGCCTGTTGTTAGTTGTGCAAAATTCTGAGGTTTACTTGTGGGGGAGCTGTAATCCAGTAGTAGTTATACTGACCATAACCCTCTTGTGTTCTTGGCTCATGTCAAATTTTAATAAATGACTAATGTGGTGGTCTCATATGCTGTGGTAGTATAACATTGAGATCTGGAATAAGAAGGGGTCTGATAATATTGTAGTAGATACGTTGTCTGTCTATTGTAGTAGATGTTTGTCCTGTATATTTTGCCTTACAATCCTAGATTGTAATCTTCTGTTGTGGAGGTGTTATGTACAGAGATATATAATTTTTTTGTAATGTCAATTTCTTTTTTAGTCTCTCTCTTAATTCCTCAAGGAGTCAATTGCTGCCACCTGACTCCAATGATTATTCGCCTGCTGTGGTTGGGTGATGGGAGGAACTTAATTTAAGAGTAAATAGAAAAAACAAAACAATTTTTTTATGCCATAGTGATTTAGCCGTACAGCTAGAATACTGTGACCATCACATTTATCCAGTACATGTGTAAATATACAAGAAATTTCTGTATTTGAGACACAAATAATCATTTTGACATTACATCTCTACATTGTAATGCTTGCAGTAACTTGCTGACTGTGAAGTCACAGATGTAATTTCATTCAAACTTTACAACATTAACATACCTGCTACTGTAATATTTAACGCAACTAGTACTCAGTCATAAACTGTAATTTATAAGTTTCAAGTCTGTTAAAAGTATTTAAACCTAAATAAAATGCCCATACAGCCATTGTAATGAAAGTCTACATGCTATTTTCAAGCATTTCTCAAGGTGATTTACAAGATCAAAAATGTAAAAGTTTCTATAATATGTGATATGACTGTATAATATCTCGTAACAGGTGTACATGGGATTTGTTACCATAATATTTAAACACATGGTGGAGGCGTGACCTACTTGTATACCGTTGCAGATAATCCCACCCACATCGCCGACGTCATGCGTACCCAACCTATTAGCGTGCCTGTTTATACTCGAAGGCTTTATAAAGCCTGTCATTGAGAGGGAGAAGTGAAGCTTCACAGCATAACAAACTCACAGAAGTTTAGACGTGTTTTATTTTTGTTCGTTAAGTGATTTTTTTAAAACCTTGGTTACTTAAAAAGTTGTTATTTAAAAGTATAGAATAATAATAACATTAATTATGCGTCTGTGGGTAATTTGCGTGTCATTGGTTTTGGTCCCGCGGTTGTGCGACGCTCGCATTTCCAAGCGTTATGTGATCGGCTGTCCGGAGCGTTGCGATAAGACTCTGTGTCCGCCCGTACCGGCCGACTGTCTGTCTGGAGACATCCTGGACCAGTGTGAATGCTGCCCTGTGTGCGCGTCCGGTGAAGGCGAACCCTGTGGTGGCACGGGGAAACTTGGGGACCCGGAGTGTGGAGAAGGTCTGAAGTGCGGAATACCTGACGGGGTCGGAGCCACTGCCACAGTGAGGAGGAGAGGAAAGACTGGCGTGTGCGTGTGTACGAGCCCGGAGCCTGTATGTGGCAGCGATGGGGTGTCCTACCATAACATCTGCGAGCTCAAGAGAGTCAGCAACCGGGCGCAAAAACTCCAGCAGCCGCCTATCATCATCATCCAGAGAGGAGCTTGCGGTAAAGGTAAGATGAACGTACATAGATATGTCCATAGATACATAGATATTTGGCATGTTAGGCATCATGGTCTCAAAACCTAGTCAACTACTTCATAACCAAGACAACATTTTGGGAAGTGTATAGTATTTTTTGCATCACAATCTCAAAACCTAGTTAGGTGCCTACCTGAAACGGCATTTTGGGGCCATCATGATCTCAGAGCTGCTTACCTAGATTACTTTTGGGCATTATAGTCTCAAACTCTACTGAATGTCCTATCTAGACAGCATGTTTAGACATCATGTGCTTAAAACCTACTCAGCTGTCTACTAAACCACATCAGTATCAAAACCTAGCAAGCTGTCTACATGGACACCTTCTTTGGGCATTATACTCTTCAAAGTTAGTGAGGTGCCTAAATAGCTGGCATTTTTGTGCCATCATGGTCTCAGGGCGCCAACCTAGATGATTTCAGAGGGCATATTATCTAAACATGCTGAGCTGACCTCACAGAGTGCATTCTTCACAGTGTCCTAAATCCAGGAGACACTGAATAAACAGCAAAGATCCAGCAGTCAAACATATCAGTGCTATGCTTTTTTATGTCCAAAAATATTTAAACATTGTTCAGATGGCAAGAACGTGTGCTATGTGAGCAGTCCCTTCGTTTGTAGAAATGTATTTATTTTAGTCAAACTACACAGGAGCAATTCAGAAAAAATATAAAATTCACTTCATTCCATGAAGTTTATAAAAATGCCCAGACATCCCCTAGTACTTGCCCACTTTATTTATACACACCGTGTCTTATAATAGACCAATAAATACTACAATAAAATAATACAGTGATTATGTGTCTTTGATTGTTAATGTTTCTGTTACTAAATAGTATGAATGGAATTTAATCTCAATATTTATTTTCTGATAATAAGAATTTGGAGAGCAATTTGGCTGAAGTATTTAGTATTGCGTGATTTAAACTAACTTCCTCTCAGACAGTAAGCGCAGAAGCTTTTGAGATGTTGCCAGTCCGTCTGAAGTCTCATTACCAGGAACAGAGCTCTGAGGTATTTGGGATTTATGCTTGGCAATGGGAAAGTACTGAAGCTAGTGCAAAAACAGAAACCACAGCAGATAATCACACAAGGAACAGTTCAAGCAGGCTAAGCCTGGACACTTTCCCTACCACAGAGGTTAGCCATAGTTCAGCCAGCTTCTCCTGAAATTGCAAGATAACAAATAGATTCCAAGTCACGGTCTAGGGGGAGAGCAAAGCTTGACAGTGAGATGACTATAGCGGATCATTTGGATCTGGCCTAACATACATTGAAATGAAGTTTATTGAGTTTATATAGCTTACTGCTTAAGAATGTCATTTCAGTCAAAGTCAATAATCAAATTTCAATCAAAATCAACCAAAAGTCTTTACCACCATTCCAAGACCTAGAGTGGTGATGCATATTGTAAGACATTTAGAAGTGCGCTGTGTAGCTAAAGCCAACTGGTGTGTAATAAGATGTATGGTATGTTTAAGAGGCACACTAGGGTTGATTCTAATGACTGTAGCCTTTAGTCTTCCCATTAGTATGCACAACTTCCTTGATCACTAGTTTGAACGTGCTTGGAGTGGGTTAAGTAGAGCTGATTAACAGTAGCATTGTATATCTCCACTTACAATTATCAATTCAATATTTGCAGTAATATTCATGTCCTGTTGCACAGAGAGTGTGTAGAGTTAGGATATTGCCTATGAAGGCAGTAAACAGCAAAATAGCTCACTAGATTTTGGAACAGAACTTGTTAAACAACAAGTTCTGTCCAACTTCTTATGACTTAAAAAAAGACTAAATCAACAAGATTAATTGGGCTTTATCATGTCTTTGGTTATTATTTCACTTTGTTCCGGTCACAGTCTGACTTACCAAAAATAGAGTTTTGCAGTCTTGTGTGTGTGAACCACAGTTATGCTGAAGATCCAGAGCCAAAACTCTGTTATCCCTCAATCCAAGCTCTTAAAGCAAGACATCTCCCATCACATGATGTAATGTACATCTGGAGCTTATGAAGCTGGACATTATCTAACAAACTTATTCTCCAAGGATTTATATCTGGGTCATATTGTGCAGTCTTTAAGCTGTTGTGTTTTCTAAAATATTAAAAGAAGACATTTTTCATTGGATACTTTTGGCCCGTAGGCTTTGACACTACAGTATAAATACACTTTCACACCTTTACTTACTAATTCATTGCATTTGTCTAGTTCTGTCATTTTAAACTGTGTCATTTTTCTCTTTCTCCAACAAATCTCACCACATTCATAATGTAAATAAAAATATAAAATACACAAATGTTTATTAAAATGTTTTTAAATAAATCTATAAAATGTTATCTTTTAGATACAATAACAATGTTGTTATGCAGCAAAAGTAACAGCCAGCTGTGGTATTTCAGTGTATAGTACTTAAGTGAAAAGGCCAGAATTTATCATGAAGTGCTTTGTCTTCATGATAAATATATGAATAAGTGACCAATCAGTACACAAGACCAGAACTATCCTTTTCAAAATTACAAATCTGAAATATGTATGTAATATGAACAACCCCTGGGTTGCAATAGTGCCTTTTGCATAGTTGCACACCCAAATGGCCCACAGTGGACCAAAAAACTCCCCAAACTGAAAAGAAAATATGGACTGGCTTTAATTGCTAACAGATATTGGTTCTTGAGTAAATGGCTAATTTATTGAGCAAGAGAATCATCTGCATGCACTTTCACCATGTACCAGTACAATATTTGCAGCAAGGGTTAGAGCACAAAGAATCTGTCAAGTATTAGCTGAAGAAGTACATATGTGATGAAGTAAAGCCAACACATACACACAAATGTTCACTTTGGTTTGCCCCAAGTAATGAGTTTGCATCCCAGGAGGAAATGCATACATTACCCTAAGCCCATCTCAGCCGGTGGCATGCAGTGCAGGAAGAACTGCATAGAAAAATCTTCCATTGACAGAGAAGGAAAAATCAGCAGATAGTGGGCATGCTCAAAGCTTACCCAATGTCTGAGCTAAGATATAAAATGATTAGTTTCCAGTTACGTAACTGATGGGTATCGGATTGTTTGTTTAATATGCAGTTGATTTCATGCTCTAAGAACTGATCAAGTGTTTTAGCAGATTTTGACCAATGGTTAGTAGTGTTTGCTAAGGCAAGCCTCAATATTACTATTGCTTTAGAGTTAGTAATTTGAAAACTCTAGCTCTAAGTCCTAAACTCTGTTGAATGGGTTAGTGTGGGAATGATACTTTAGCATGCTATTACCTTTATACACGTTTCCATGGCAAATGATAAAACGAAAAAAACATTTCAATGAAAGCTAGGTTTAGCCAGTGACCAGTAAATAACCTAAAAAAATCTAGCAACAGCTGCATAGCAACTAGCCAAAACTACTATGAGCACATCAACAACCATATAGCAATGCCTTTGCAACCACCCATAACACCCTAGCACTGTGGCATTCTAAAGAGGAAATGTAAAAAATGTTTTTGTGGATGTTTTTGCTCTGAAACTTGAGAAAAATAAGTGTAGGACTAATAATGAGCTTGAAGAAACGTTTTACTTTCAAATATGCACATTTATGCATCCACTTTTTTCCAAAGTTTAAATAGTCCATTTGCAGTATTCTATTGGCTGTTTTATACCATCCCTAATATGATAAAACATCAAACCAAGATCAGATTGGATTAGTTTCTAAGGGTAGAATAAACATTTGTGCATTGTGAATAAACATCAGGAAAGATAGGAAGATAACACAGGTGATAACTGAGGATTATGATGTCATATCAGCCTGTTGCATAATTTACTTTAAAATAACTTCTTTAAAACTTTAAAATCTCTTTTCTCACATGTGCACACACCATGTGTCGTTGTTTGGGAGCAAGAGTGCTTTAATGACACATTTTTCTTTAGAGATGTTTAACAGAATATTCATTAAGAAAAGTTGATACATTTTTATTCATTGAAAATTTGATTATTTTAATTTATTTTTTATTAACATGCACTAATGAATAATTAAATTAAATTAGGTCAATCAATAAATTCATGATGACCAAAAACATCTTTCTTGCCTGTCTGTTTACTCTGAACCTTTCTATATATGAATCATTAATCAGCTCACACAAACAAATAATTCAAAAAGAGTTCATGTCCAGATTATGTCATTTGATTGATATTTGGTAATGAAATGGAAAACAAATTTTCCACCATCATTTTAGTAATGTATGGTAATTAGGTCAACACGCATGTCTCCAGCTGTTTTCTATAACAGCATAATCAATAGAGTGCTGGGTGTCTCTATAGACGTTTACATGATCATCTTCATCTTCCCGAATGCAGCAGCCCTGCAGAGCCACATTGAGATGTTGTAAGAATGACATTTAAAGCACTAAAACGGCTCTCATGCACAATGAGGTAAGCTTTCCTCCCGATGGCTAGTCAAGGAGAACTTCTCATCAGAGTGGGGAGGCATTCATTTCAAATGGTTGACAGCGTTTCAAACAGCATACGACTACATTCATGAATAATTGGGTGGTCATACCCATAACCTTCTCCACTGACAGACATTTAAAACGTTTCTGTGCAACATTTAAATAGTGAATATTTTGTTGTAGTATAACAGAGTTTTAACAGTACTTTTAGAGTATATGTTTACCATTTAATTTTTTTCTTTTGGAGGGTTTTGAATAATAATGAGAATAATGGATTTAAAAAAGAACCCTGTCTGCCCTGTGAACTCTGATGTCACAGTTTAAAATAGTCTCTGTTGAAGAGCTTGACACTGTACATCTTCTTGTGGTGTCATTAGTCAAATAGGATTATTACGTCCAGTGTAATGGCCCAGCTAGCAATTTTAGGTTGTAAGAATGTTTTTGTAATATTGAGTTAGTACCATTAAGTAACAAAAATGTTAAATATGGTATTTTGAAAAACATCCAGTTTTTTAGATAAATAATATAAGAACATTTTTTATAAAATATTTTTTCAATACGTTTTTAAAAACATAATTTTTTAAAACGTTCCACTAACTTCTTAAGAATACATTTTTGGTATATAGGATATATAACAGTAAAAAAATACTCTACTAATGTTACTGCAAGAACGTTTTTTGATAACTTTGAGAGATCTTTTAGAGAATGTTAGTCACACACTTGTGTGTCAGGTCATTGGCACAAAATCAACTTGACAGCAAATGATGACTGCATTTAACATTTGAAATATTCTCTGAACCTTCAGAAAAACTGTGGAATACATTACCTACATTAAAAACACAGAAAATGCTGGGGGAAAAACTGCTGATTCTGTTTGGGCCTGCCTGTCAGATTCCACTTTGGTTATGAAATGATGACTTCAGAAAGAGGAAGATGACAGCTTCAGAACCCTAAAAAGCCACCTGCCTATATAAGTTTACTAGCTTTTTCAACATGGCTAATGTGTGAGTTTACAATGATCCAATAAAGTGGAATACCAAAGCGGAATACCTCTCGTAGTGTCTCTCAATTTTTGTTTAACATTATGAAAACAAAACATCATTTTGCAGATGTTCATGTGGCCATTTCCTGACCCTTTTATATGCCCCCAGAGCGAATCATCAGTTGTTCTTGAATTCTCACATAAAATACGACTCATATGTGGGTTGCAAAAAGAGTGTTAGATTTTGTTACAGTTATGACATAACAAATAAAATTCTGTTTTGCTTTAAATGTGCAAAACCCTCTACAGGTCTGGAGCCATATTAACATCAGGGTGGGAAAACAATTACATTATCAAGATTCCATAATCATGATGGGATGGGTAGAAGGGAATAGTAATCAGTTATAAGCTTACAAATACTTTAATTGCTTGTTTTTTGTACAATAGTAAAAAGTCATTTCTTTTTACAACCAATTTTCACTAAGAACAATGTATAACCCATATACAGTGGATATACATTGCTGTCAAATTATATTATTATATAATCAGGTTGGGTTCTGATTCATAATCAGGTTCTCATTCAAAATAGCAAACGACAGCAGTGAATCTGTAGCTTGGTTCCATACTAATGTTGACGCTGTATTTGGTTTGGCAAATGAATAAGGTCATTTTACCCATCTGTATTGCATTACCGTAATTACTGCCTTTTAAAGCCTAAACAGTGAGGTGTATTCACAAATGCAGTACGGCAAACCTCCCAGAATTCAAAAGAGTACATATTCCCTGTCCACTTGTCCACTTTTAAGGATGTATAATTATATAAGTCTATCTCTGCATCTCATGTGATTTTTGGAAGTATTCAGAAAATTGCTTTATTGACCTTACACAACCTTACACCTGACAGTTTTATTCCAGTCAATGCATACATTATTTGTAGTTGTTTAGATAACAGTTAACTAAATAAATTTTAATGTGGCACTTGCTAAAGCAAACCTCTTATATCTTGTTTCTATGCCCCTTGATTGCGATTTTCAACTGGTAGACAATCAAAATGGATGACACCCACATAACACCCCTTAAGTCTAATTGTAAAAAAATGAACAAAAATAAGATATTGAACAAGTACAAAAAACATCAGCATTAAAACGGTCTCCTTACTCTAATTTGCAACAATAAGTTTATAATAATGATTTATGGTATATAGGTCGGTTCTGAGTCTTTCTGTTTGCTAAATGTTCTCCAGGTCATGAGGACAATCCAGATAGTCTCCGGCACAGATATAACTTCATCGCTGATGTGGTGGAGAAGATTGCTCCAGCTGTGGTTCACATTGAACTTTTCCGCAAGTATGGCTTCCTGTCTCCTGAATCACACACTCCATTAGTCACTGACCCCATTTCTGAAGGATGTTTTTATCAGATACCTTAAACACAGCATCCACAATTCTTAATCAGTTTTGAAGCAAATGAGAAGAGTATGAAAGACTTACAGCTGATTTCAACAGATTTTGGCTACAGCGTGCTGCTACGTTAACATAATTCTTTAATACGCATAAAATAAATATTTAGTAAAAACAGGCCATTTTTATTTCAACTGAGCTTTTGTTATTTATATATTTTCTTGGCATTGATTAAAATATAATTATAATTAAAACTCTGTCACCCTTATCTACTTTGTGGGAGAAACGTTTTATTGCCACAATACATTCGGGGATTGCTCCTTTCATTAAAGATACATAATGCTTTACAATTTGACCAAATAATGGTATTTGAGATGGAAACATAACATATTCTGCTACATTTTGAAACAGTTTTTATTTTGATTGCAAACCCATGATTACTAGGTTTTGAGACAGAGTTTGGAATGTTTTTCCAGAACCAAAAAGGATGCTGTGTCAAGTAACATGCAGGGTAGGAATGATGTCTATGTGATCCACAACAGTATGTAATTGGAAAAATATTTTTCTCTTTACTTGAATCTAGATATTAATATGATTTTTCACAAATATCATATTATTTTGATCAAGTTGTTTCTCATCAAACCAATCATAGTTTATCAAGAGTAAAATACAGACACTTTAAAAATCAGGTACTATAGACAAAAAGTGGTCATTGCATGACCACAGTCCAAATTCATTTTCCAGATTTAAAACCAAGAATGGTAAGCTACCATCATCCTTTTCTGTCCTGTTCTGTGGAATGCAGACATATTACAAAAGAGCTTCTCATCAAAAATATCTCAATAGTAATCTTTAGAACCTCTCTTCCTTCTTTTCTAAGGATGGTGTTCTCCAAGCGGGAGGTGGCAGTAGCCAGTGGTTCTGGTTTTGTGGTCTCTGAAGATGGTCTGATTGTAACTAATGCTCATGTGGTGGCAAACAAGCACCGGGTAAAGGTCGAGCTGAAGACCGGTGCCACCTATGATGCCAAAATCAAAGATGTGGATGAGAAAGCTGATATCGCCCTCATAAAGATAGATGCTCCGGTGAGTATCTGCTGATTCACGCTCAACCACCAAAATATTAGACTAATTTGAAGTAAACACTTTTTAGATACAACACATTAACTGAGACTTTTGCTCACTACACAGGCAGCATTTAATGTGTCAAGCACACTCCTGATATAAATGCTGTTCCTAAAGGTAGAAAGATACATTCTGTAAACCTATGCAGGCAGTACAGCCAGGCAGCTTGCTGGGTTTTGGAGCCTTTATATAGGGATTTGGCATGGTGTTCTAACATGCATATTACATGAAACTGTGTTTAATTTTCTTTCTAATCTGAGTTACTTTGATGAAAGAGCTTTTCAAGTCAAATCAAGTTTATTGTCACATCACTTCAACACATGTAGATGTGAGTGAAAATCTTGAGTGCTGCTCGAGACAGTGCAAATACAGTGCAAATATCCTTTTGCTGAGGCTGCCCCAATTTCAGGGTTACTTCTTAATAATTTTTCCCAACCACAGAAGGGCAGAGCTGAAATATGCTTTACTTGGCTTTCATTCTGTGTAGCTCAGAGGATAATGACCCTGTTTTAGAGGGAGGTCACTCCTGTACAGGAAGACAGACAGACCCTGATAAGCAGTGTTGAATTGCTCCACTAAACAACCCTGACTCCACACCCAGACAGATCACAAAACAAGTCAAGAGGCTGTTTTGACTTAGGTGCACATTATAGTATATGTAAACCTATACACTATAATGTGCAGGTTTTATGTCCTCAGGCACAGGAATTTACTGTTGCTTATATGACAATAACTTACACTGATAACTCAGTATATTAGATGTAGCTAGGTTGGTTTAAAAGCAACACAACTGGCAACCCAGTGCTGGGTGAATATTGAACAGAACCCATGCTTACACATTTTAAACCAGCGTGTTTGGTTACACATTTTAACCCAGCAGGTTGGGTTGTTAAAAAAAACAAAATGTAGCCATTTTAACCATTTATGGGTTTAATATTGGGTTATTCCCAGCTAACAGTTTTTGTTTCCCATAATGTTCTCATTTGGTTCCCAAAAATAACCAAATGGGAACTATATAAGAACATTTAGGGAATGTTCTATGTTTGCTGGGTTCTTGCTGCGTTATTCTGATAATTTCTCCTGTGCTTTATTGTAAATTAAGACAATCATGAATAAACAAATAAAGAAGGCAACAGGTTTAGAAAAATAGGTGTAGTAATTGCTTGCCAGCTGACATTCCCAAATGTGGTTGAAATGACATTAAATAAACCGGTAACGTATTTGTATCATAACATTATTTTAAAACTACTGTGAAACAAATAACGTTGCTAATACTAACTTATTTGTACATAACCGCAACAATGAGAGGTGGAAGAATCATTTATTGATATAAAACACTTTAACAGAGTTATGTGCACTTTGTCAGTGTCGTTTCATCAGATTTAACCCAACAACTGGAAAACTTAAATTACTCAAAAGTGTTTAAACACTTCTGAGTAGTTAAACACTTTTGAGATAATGTCAAATCACATGATTTAACAATGAGATTTGACATTATTGACAGGGAACCGGTGTGCTGCCATGTTGGCTATACTCATATATACAGATGTTTACATTAAAACATAAACATGCATGTTACATTCACAATCTAGCATTGCCTTGAGTGCTTTATTGCTTTTATCATATGGTTACTATATAATTAAAATACATTTTCATTAAAGATTCAAGTATTAAAAAGCATATTTAAAATAATTATGTGCACCAAATTACCACAGGTAAAATAAAATGCTACTAGTGCTTATATTAGGACCATATCAAAATGACACAGTGAGCATAAGCAGATTTAAATATCAGGAAGCCCATGATCACAGGTGACTGAAAAACACAGACTTATCAGTACACATGGTGTTAAAGATTGTAAGGATTTGGTGATGGTATGCAGCCTTTGTGCTGACAGACAGAAGTGCCACGTTGCTATAATTCACCCCAGACTTTCAGGCATAGTTCTGCCTTCCTCTCTGGCTCGGGTTCTGCTGAGTCACTGCGGTACTCTGAATCATTTATATTGTATAACGGTCTCATATTGTGTTCAGCTTGTGTTTCCTGACAGAGTTTGATTGATTGGTGCATGCCTCTGTCCACCAGAAATATAGGTACAAATTCTCAACTCAAGATCAAACATTTCTATGTACATGTAGGTTTTAAAGAACTGATTCAGGTGTCTAAATTACAATGGTGGAATGATGGTAGTTATTAAATAAAATACTGAATGTAATAACCCAGAATAATAATAATAATAATAATAAATTGTTATAATAATAATACATTTTTATTATATTTGTTTTCCAATTCAAAGTGTGTAGTCTAGTTTTTCTTTATATAGCATTTATCAGCCATAACAGGAAAATGTGTGTAGATGACTGAAATCTTGCACCTCGCATGAGAAAAACATTCCCTTACAGAAATTTAGAAAGATAACAAATGCCAGTGGGGCATGTTAAAGCATGTTGCTCTTTGAGATCCAGTTAGTATCCTTTGAATGTCTAAGGCAGGTTCTCACAGGCCAGATTGGGTGAGCGAAAATAATGAAGTTGTCAGGATTACTAATGCTGGGCCTCCTACACTCAGATCTGGGTCATGATATTTTAAAACAGTTATTCTGTGTGAATATATGACAACAGACTTTGTCTGTTGTCTCTGATCTGGGTCAAACGCACATCTTGGCAGAAGTGCATGTGTGTGTGTGTGTGTGTGTGTGGGTGTGTGTGTGTGTGTTTGTGTGTATGGGTTTTCACTATAGAACTTGTTGACAGATCCATGCACAATCTCTATTCCACAGATTACATGACTCCAAAACATGTTTCTTGTTGATGAAATACTAACAGCCATTGGGGAAATCTGTGTGAGTTTATCCAGGAACTGCTAGTTTACAGACAAATGTTTCAATGCAATTTATTTCATAAACTATTAATGCTATACAGTAAAATTAATTAAAATTAAAAGTAAAATTACAACCAAGTGCTAGATTTAATCAAACATTACAAGCTTGTATTAATTTAAAAGGACTTTAAAGGACTGTATTATCCAGTCCCCATAATATACTTTTGGCTTGCTGTAAAGCAGAGTCTGGAAAGCAAGACTTGTCTTAAGATAAAAGCTGAAGAAAGGATTAAAAAAAGACACCAAAATAGAGATATTTTTGGGCATAGGCAGCTAGGCAGTATTGTGGTTTTGTACAGGCCAGTGCCACTTGTATTTCCTAAAACATTATATATTTACATTTGTGTGTGTGAGAGAGACCCTGAGCTATCAGTTAATTTGTGTTTGCACTATGTTTTACCAACCACAGGATGCAGTAATATTTAATCAGACCTCTTTTATCTGGGCCCTTTTGCCTTCCGTTGTCCTGAGATTGTAGGATGTGTGAATTGATGTGGGTTGTGTTAGCTATTAGTAGCTTGATGTTATTAAAAGACTACAAAAACAAAAGATGTGACAATTCTCTGTGCCTTATAATTTACTGCAGTAGGAAAGCCCCTGAGATTAGGATGCGGTCTCAAAACAGTATACATCCATACAGCATACAGTCGCCTGCAGTGATAAAAATAGTGGAATGTTTTAATGCCTAAACACTTTTAATTCTGCTTTTGTATTACTGGATACAAATATGAATTAAAATTTGCTGATGTTCTATTTTATTGGGGCAACTGTGGCCTGCTGGTAAGTGAGTTGGGCTTGTGATCAGAAGGTTGTTGGTTTGATATCAGTGCTGGAAGGTAGCAACTGAAGTGTCCTTGAGCAAGGCACCCAACCCACCGATTGCTCCCTGGGTGCAGTAGTGTGCTGCCCACTGCTGTGTGTGTGTGTTCACTCCTTACCAGTGATGGGTTAAATGCAGAGGTCGCATCTTGAGTATATAGGTTACCATATCTGACAAATATGTCACTTTCACTTATGTAAATGAGAAAGAAAGAATTACTCAGTAATGTTGAGTCGCTTGATATCTAACAAGGATTAAAATAACACTAGCATACAGTGACCCAAAAAGTATTTGTACACCTAAGTCACACTATAAATTTCTAAATGTCATTACATTAGTAAACATAAAAAAGAAGCTTAGGTTTAAAATGATAATTTAATATTTACAAAAGTGGCACTTTCTGGCTGTCGAGCGCAGCATGTCAGTAGTTAATGTGATGTACTATGTGATTTCATGGATACATACACTATTCGCTAATAATGATGTTGGTTATTGCTAATTATTAAAGTTGGCTTAGAAAATTGAAGCCTGAAAAATGTCCAGTAGATTTTAAGTTTAACTTTAAATAATGTCAGTACATTTTGGGGTGACTGTACAATCTCATGCACAGAATTATTTGTGTCAAACCATTTAGTTAGACTAGATCCAACTTTGTGCCCAACTTATCTGTCTGGAATGTACCCCAAAGGTAATTTGGGAAGCTCTCCTAGCCACTTTTCTGTCTCTTTCTCATTTATGTCAGTGCATTGAAAGGATTATTTAAAGTTCTTTGTTTAATTGCATTGCCAACATATTCCAGAAGCAATCCTGGCACTGTCAAAACTTGTCATAAATTCTTTATATGCCAGAGTTTGCTATAAATGGGCATTGTTAATGGAAATATGACTTTCATTACATACATGTCGTCTAAAATCTTGGTCAAACTTTTGAGGCTGGTCTTAGTTTAAGTCTTGCTCAGGGCCTGGAACCTCTTCTTGACTCTTTTCCAAAACAGAGAGAGCACTTGAACATCTCACTGTTGCCCATACACACGAGAGTACTGTAAATATTTTCTGGGGAAATAGAAGCAGGAGTCTTGATCTAGTTTTCCCCCATCTAATTCTTTTCATGTAGTTTTCCAGTGGTTAATACCACAGAGAAAGCCCACTAGCATTCCAGTTAGTGCTGTAGTACTAAAGACTTATCAATACCAGTTCAATGACACTGAAGGAGTCTTGATGTACTGCAGGGTGTTTAGAGGAAGAGGTCTGGCACACATGCACAGCTGTTTTGCCACATATTCGACAGAGTTTGGTCTTGTCTTCCAAGTTAGCAGTCTCACCTCCTTATTCCATGGGGTAAGATACTGCAAAATTGGGTCAAGCTCCTTATTGCAAGGACAAATTTGTCTATCATTACAAAAATGTGTTCTTCAAAAATTTATAGGATAGTTAACTCAAAAACTCTTTGCCCTTATGTAATTACGATCCTGCTTGATTTTCTTTTTTCTTAGAAACACAAAAATTAAGTTAATGAATTATCCAGCTGGAATATTATGAGTTGTCCTAAAAGAAAAGATCCTATGTAGAACCTAAAGGGGTTCTGTTAAGGGCTTCACAGGGGGGCATCCCATCAGTTTTACAGATTTTATATGAATTAATTTTAAATTCCTTTTAATTTTAATTAAATTTTATGAACATTTTACTAAACAGCTTGTAAACTTCCTTACAGGCTTGTTTAAGACATTTCCCCTTATATAGAGGCTTTTTGGCATAAAAAGTTCACGGTTTTAATGCAAAATTATTTAAACAGGTTGTTATTTCATTAGAACTAATCAGAGTATGTGAAAAGGAATGAACTGTCTCTTTAAAAGAGAAAAACATCTGATTTGGAGTTGTTTTAGAAATGTCATAATGAATTTATGAACTCTATTTTATGAATCTCTACTCTTCAGGGAAATAATATTCTGGCATTCAAACCAACCAAATGAATCAGAGAAGTTGGAATCTTGCTTTTTATCATAGAAGTGAAACTATATAGCTGAAATATTGTATATAGTCCTTGTCATTTAATTTATATGGAGCCAAAGTCAGAAACTTGAAAATAGTCAGGTCGACCCACACTAGGGTGACTGTGACTTTGGAGCTGATATCTGATTTATTACTACTGATAAACAGTAAGAGCTAGTCGAAGGTTTCTGGTCCTTCTGGCAGAAAATGGGCTTAGAGAGGATATTAAGAGCTCAGCTGAGATTGATTTACTCTAGAAGAGGTTTAGTATACAATGCACATGTCCATATCTTCTGCATCATAAACCTTTTTTAAAACATTTTTTATTATTTATTTACGAGACTCTTCTCATCCAATGTTTTTATGGCTGGATTTTGGAAGAAGGTGCATATTTCTGTGGTGTGTAATTTTGCTTGCAAGAGAATAAAAGATTTTGAGGTCGTTTTAAGATGACTAACATGAAGAATTTCAGGAGGGAGTAGATGTTTTTCCCATCATGCTAAAACAACTTCAATAACTAGAGATGTTAATCTTTAGTTTACTTAGATATCTTTATGGATTTAGACCCCTTTTTGCTAAATTTCTTGGTAAAATAACAGTTGGTGCAATGTTAAAGTACGGTAACATGCAATTATCATCATTCTCTTTTGCTTTATCTGGGACCAAGTCACGGAGGCAACAGGCTAGGTAGGGAAGCACACACATCTTTTTCCATGGCTGCTATGGATACTACAGGCACATGTTTGGATTCCAAGACATTCCCAGGACAGCCGTAAAATATAACCCACTGTGTCCAGGGTCAGTGTGGGGTCACTTGCCAGTTGGACATGCTTGGAACACCTCCCCTAGGAGATGTCCAGGAGGCATCCTAGCCAGATGCCCGAACCACCTCAGCTGGCTCCAGTACAGAGCAGCAGTGGCTCTACTCTGAGTCCCTCCCGGATGTCTGAGCTTCACACCCTGTTGTTACCTTAAGAATATAATTCTTGATTTACCACCAAAACATTACATGCCAATCAAACGTTCCTGGCCTTTCCCAAAATATCACCTGTCCTCAGCTAGTCATAACAAAGAGAAACCAGAGATACGCTAGATGCGTTATTTTTTTAGGAGCACATTTGCTGTCAACAATAGGTTGTGTTAGGGTTAATCTCATGAGGTTGTCACAGAACACATCCACTATTTAGTAATGTGACAGTTTATTACCTCACTGCAACGTACAATGAAAGTGATTGGTTTATTTAAATCTTTAAAATATCATACCTGTTTCAGGTTTTTTTTGTTTTTATCATGAGTTGCCATTTTTTAGTTTCTTTAAAAAAAATAGCAGTGTTTGTTCATTTACAGAAACCACAAACCATGAAAGCAAGTGCATAGCTCAGCAACTTGGCAAACCTCAGTGGAATAAAAGGAACATGCTTAGATTTATACAACAACAATTCCCAGTAACCCCTTTTTGATAGGTGTAACATCTTGAGACTGTAGAGTAGACAGTCACAGCCTGTTATGAACTCGAGAGAATAACTGAGTCAACCCATCCGTGTAGATTGGACCCACATTAAGCTTGAGTTGTAGACCAAACGTTGCTTGAAATAAAGCCAGTTGTTTGGCAGTTGTTTGTGGAAACAGCGTCCTGTAACATTTGACTCATTTGATATTCACATCAATGATCCACTTGTAAAGAGATTAGAGGGACTTAATGAAACTGTCGTCAAATCCTCGTCTCCTCTAGCAGACAACACAAGTCAGTTAAATTTGTCTGTATGACAATCAGTGGTGCTGTATGTTTTGATTGGACGATGAAAATAAAGCCCATCTTTATTTAAACAAGATATTTCCTCTATTCTCTTAAACCAAACAGACGATATGTGTGCAACAGTGGTACATTTTATTGGTACATATTTGATCTGCTTTGACAACTATCTTAGATACCCTCATTCTAAATACTGCCCCAGTCCATTCATCTGTGTTCCCATAGAGCATCTAAAATAGGACAAAAAGTCAGGCCAAGGTCCCATCAGCTTCCAACAGAATGTGCCAACAGGTGTCTTGGTAATCAACCTTGTTATTATGACAGATGCTATGTCTGCCCTAGCCTCCCATTCACATTTGCTCTCCAAAATCTTAGTTAACAATTTGAATTCCTGTAAAATATTTTATACTCATAATGCACTCTAATGCAAATCCTAACCCTAACTCACAATGCACAACCAATGTACATTCACCAGTGCTATATTGATTGACAAAAAGATCCAGTCCAGTAAACAGTATTTGCTTTGGGACATGACCCTTGGCCATATGTCCCTCATAGTAGTACTTCATCCTTTGATCATTTTTCACTGGTTTCAGTTTCTTAGTAGGATCGGTCAGCACTGAATGTTACTGAGTTTTACTCAGCAAAAACTAAGTATTAGATGTCAGGCAGTTGCATTTAGTTGTAATTTAAGAATCTGACTGATTAAGGCCTTTGAAAATGCAGCAGATAAATGCAGAAATAAAAGCTTTTAAATAGCCTAAATAGCTTTTAAATAGTCTAAAAGGTCCAGAACATGATGCTTTCGAGTAGTTAGGATGAAATTCATTGTACATTGTACAATGAGATTTGTACATGGGCATTTGTGTATTTTTATATTGTATTGTATAGTAACATAGCCTCTAGTGTATAAAATTTATGCATACATGGGCATTTGTGTATTGTGATTTTGAAGGCATCTGGAGGTTTCTTTACCAGAATTTCTTTGTGCATGTACCGTGACAATAAATATCCTATCCTAGTTTTAATCACCAAGCTATCTTTATTCACAGTAAATCAAATTCAAATAAACCGTTTAATCTGTACAGTAAACTATCACCATTATAACTTATGACCAGTGCTGATTTGCTTCCACCATGATTCTTCACTGATGTGTCCCCAAATCAGAAAGTCTGGGCTACTTAAGTTTCCCACTGGTTATGACATTATAGAAGTGATCAGATTTGTGCAAGTCTTAAATACTGTCATTCTGTCATGACTTCAAGACAGCTAAACACTAAGGCTTTTTAAATGCTGATGTGCTAAAAATTTTAGGCATGCACTAAATGTAGATATAGCCTCAAAGCTAACAGAAATGTAAAAAAAATCCACGTTCCCATCCAAAGCTGGTGCAGTGTCATGGTGTGTACACGTAAAGGATATTGTCTTCTATACAGAAATACATATAATTTGGAGACTAAATCTGGAAAAGCTAGATTCAGTGCAGGACGTGGCCTGCTGGCCCTAAGAACATAATTGTAGGTTGTCACATAGCACATAGCCGAGCATTGATTGTGCATCTGCAAACAAGACCACCTGGAATGCACAGTATCCTCTGACCACTCTTAGGGTTTCACATTACTAGGGCTGCAATTTTAATAATAATTAAACTCAGTTATTACATCAATATCTTGTAGTACTCTGAACTCTTTTTCTGTCAGGTGTTCACTATATCTAGGTGTTCACTAAATGATTATACATTTGTAAGCATATATATCCTTAATATTTTTATTATGAGGAAACCTCTTTTTAATATAAACTATATTGTGTTTATATTGTACACAGTTTTGTACACAGTTTTGTAAACAAGGGCATTGTTAGAAATAAAGCCAATAGTACAGCCTTATTACCTTATTGCTTAATTATAAATTAATTGTCAGTTAGTGGTTACAGTCGACATATTCTCCTCAAAGAACACACTTTAACAACAGCCAGCCAACTTGTTTTATTTTGTTAAACGACAAATATCAAATGAGGTCAATGATAGTACAGTGCCACAAACCCACTAACTTAGATTTGTTGGAAGACCTTCTTCCAGCTCATTTGAAACTCTTTCTGATTAATAGGAATACCACATTTTTCCCCCCTCTGGAAAAATTCTTAGGTCATAAGCTGACAGCTGTACGTACCAAAACACATAAGCACACACACAAACTTTCTATCATGTTAGACTGTATTTTTACACCACAAATGAGGTCTGAGACAAATGATTGTCTGAGACAGTGTAAGGACCATGCACAAAGATATATATTTGTCGTTTTGATATATTTGTTTAAAATATATATATAATGATTTCTAATCAAATGTTTGTAAATGAATAGTCAGTTTTTTTCAACTAAAATCAGACCCATTCTGATGATGTGAGCAGCCCCTATGTTCAGTTTTTCCTCTCCCTGTTGCCAGAAGGTGAACAGTTTTGAAAACCTCCAGAGGGACAGGCGATCATAATCTAAAGCCTTCTGGGCTGATGTGGTGTCCGCCATATGGCTGAGGCCATTGTTGAGTTATTGAATTTTGATTCATTGATTCCCAATGACAGGATTTGACGGCCTTAATTTTTATGCTGGTTAGAGTTTTATGCTAAGGGGTATTAGGCACAATGCTAAATTCACTATAAACCACAGCTTCATGGGGCGTACTTTATTTTATACAATAGTTATCCCATATACCTGGCAAGGTTTCATAAAATAAACACACAGCAACAAAAATGTGTTGATGATAAAACATATTATTTTCTCCCCAAGCAATGTAGTTCTCAAGAAACAGTAACCCACAGACACAGTGGTGCAGTAACATTGATGTAATGAGGTAGTAGGTGTGTTTACAGAGTAATTTACACTGACTTCAAATGGCACAATAATCATAATTAAGGACAGGAATTATCCAATTTATAATTTGTGTTTCTATTATAAACGAAAGGATTTTGCACCTCAGACATACTGGCAGATTTTCTGACTGACAACACTTTCAGATTTACTACACTTTTAGATTTTGCAATAAAATGATTTGATACTCATCACAAAACAATATCATCGTTCTTTACCTTTTTATCAACCAGATGATTAGAGCAGGGTCTCCAGTCCACATTCCTTACGGTCCACAGACCTGCTGAGCTCAAACCTACTCCAACACACCTGCCTGGATGTTTCTTGCAGTTACAGAGACCTTGACTAGCTAGTTCTTGCGTGTTTAATTAGTGTTGGAGCTAAACTCTGCAGGTCTGTGGGCCTGGTTGGAGACCTCTGGATTAGAGCATAATAAAAGAGACATGTGGTTGAGCTGTGTGGCTTCCTTGTGTGGCTCTCTGAGGTCTTTTAACATCTGAAAACTCATATATGAATGAAGAACATTTTAAACCACTGCACAAGGCAAGTTATCCCAGCAAATTTACTTCAGCACATGAGGTAGGCTGTTTGGCCACAAGGAAGCTGGTCTCCTGTGGCCTCTTAGCCCCATAATGTGTATTCTTGTTTAGATTCAACATTCCCAGATTAAGTAGAAAAAATCATGACAAGAGATTCAAACTGCATTTCATGAAAGGTATCCACTGCTGCAGCTATGAACATAATAGATGTGGCAAAGAGTCATATAAAGATTCATAAAAACAAATTCATATAAGATCCAAATGAACAAAGATTCATATAAGATACGTATGAACAGAAATTCATATAAGATTTACATGAACAGGTTCAAATAAGATTAATAAAAACAGAGGTTCAAATAGATTGACCAAAATTATTTTTGCGTTGCAGATAAAACTTCCAGTGCTGTTGTTGGGCAGATCAGCTGATCTGAGACCAGGCGAGTTTGTGGTTGCTATCGGCAGTCCATTCTCCCTGCAAAACACAGTGACCACAGGCATCGTCAGTACCACCCAGAGGGGAGGCAAAGAACTTGGTCTGCGTAATTCTGACATGGACTACATCCAGACCGATGCTATTATCAATGTGAGTTTAAAAGTTACTAAACTATTTACACTTTACATTTAATTTTACATTTGAATATCAAAATCAATACATTTATCCAACAAAAAACAAAAGAAAAAAGTAACAAAAAACAAAAGAGAAAAGAAGTAACAAAAAATGCCTGTACACTGAAATTAGAATTCCACCCCATTAAAGCAAAGTTTCAACCTGTTATAGAACTAAACTATAACTAGAACGCACACAGACTGGCACACTGTTATAAAATATAGCCAGTCGGTGGAAAAAAACGCTTGACTGCTTCTCATAGTTGTCTTATCTTTTTGTGTTTTAGTATGGTAATTCAGGAGGACCCTTGGTGAACCTGGTAAGTTCTTATTTAATTTTATTTTGTCCTCGTACTGTATGTAATCAATGAAAATAGTTTGCGTCTGATTCATAATAGTGGTGGTCCTGCTCTAGCGGATGGAGGTTTATCGTAAACTAAATGCAGACCAAGAGCTCACAGTCTCACACGTTTTTATGAGCATTATGAGCCTAGAAATGTGTTGGCAGAAGTGTTCTCTGCTGTGTCAGTCATGACTGTGAACACATTCATTTTTTATGATCAACATAAGAAGCATTGGACTGTAACACTGCACTGCAGATGTGTGCTGTTTGTGTGAGTTTACACTGATGTTTGCATCCTCACACTTTTCTCTGCAGGACGGTGAAGTGATCGGAATCAACACACTGAAGGTGACAGCCGGGATTTCATTCGCCATTCCTTCTGACAAGATCCGACAATTCCTGGCTGAGTCTCATGACAGACAAGCTAAAGGTCAGTAACAAAGTAATGGCCTCAAACTTCAAAAACATTCACTTGAATATAATTCAGATTCACAGTATTCCTACATAAATGTTGTTTGTCTTTAGGAAAAACAGCCACAAAAAAGAAGTATATTGGTGTTAGAATGATGACGCTAACTCCAACGTAAGTCACAAATGCACATGCTCTCGAATACTGTGGGTTATAGATTACAAGCTCAGTTGAAAGGGCATTGTAAAGACAATTATTATAAAATATTTACCTACCAAAGTGCCTTGAAATGCCCAGATTTGCTCAATGCATTGATGTAATTTCCACAAAGTAGAATGTTAGGGTGTGACATATAGAGTGGCTCCACCCCTTTTAAAAATAATAGGCTAAGTTTTCAATACTTATCAAAATGCTATTTTTTGTCAATGCAGCACACTAGTTATTCTAGATATTCTTTAGAATAGAAAATTTCAATTTTGACATAATGGGAACTTTCAAGTATTATACATAAGCAGTTAATGAAGATAACAGGGAAATGTGACATTCATGTCGTATATAGGCTTGCTAAGGAGCTGAAGGACAGACAGAGTGATTTCCCTGATGTCACCTCTGGAGCTTATGTCATTGAAGTTATTCCAAAAACACCTGCTGAAGTGTGAGTAGCCCATCACAGCCCTGACATTTAGACACTAGTATATGAAAAGGAAAAGATGCAGGACCTGGAAGACTTTTCTGGAGATTGGGTGGGCAGTTTTGTTGCCCAGAACAAACAAAAAAATTTAAACAAAACAAAAAAACAGCCATTGATTGTCCATCTCACAGTATTAACAATCAAGCGGTTATTTTTGTAAATTTAGTTATTATTCTGTGCTGTGGGAAATACATAACATCTGTTATGTGAAATAGCTTGTAGTAAATTAAAAACAAACCTTAATTTTCAGAATTTCTCAGAATTATCAACACTTCCCAGATTTTGTAAGGTGTATGTAAACTAGCAATCAGCAATAAGCAATCGATAGGACGTTCTCTCTTGTTTTGTAGGAGTGGTCTGAAGGAGAGTGATGTCATAATCAGCATCAACGGTCAGAGGATCTCATCAGCCAGTGATGTCAGTACAGCCATCAAGAAAGATGAGACTCTGAAGACAGTGGTGCGACGCGGTAATGAGGACATCATCCTCACCATCATTCCTGAGGATATTGATCCTTGACCTCCCTCATGCTCATCCATGAGCTGGTTCTCAGACTTTGACTGAGTGTTTGTGCATCATTCATTCTAGAATCTATAGTAAATACTCAGACCACCATCATCCAACCTAAAGCACTACCATTCTTAGCTTAGGACAAAAAAATGACCTAAAACAGTTGTACTGTTTTAGAATAAGCCCTTTGTAAATAGATATGAGAGTTCAAATTTAGTACTGGATGATTAATTATTGCTCTTAAATATATATTCCAATATATTTGCTCCTCATGTATTCATCAGCAAGGTAATACTGAATGTATTTACCTTTATTATTTCTGCATTAACACACAAGACTTGAAATTGTTTAATAAACACAGAACAGGGTGCACAGAACAGTTGGAACCAGGATAAAAAAACATGTTTGTTTTCTATGTAGAGAAACTGATTTTTAGCAATGATTCACAGAACTTTCAAACACAAATCTACCATGAGCTCACAGATTGCTAAAACATTACTTGGTTCTGCCACAGGTCAGTGTGAATTTACCTTTATTTTTAAAAATCATGTTTAATAGTGGAAAATTATACTAAAATATTACCAATCAGAGATGCAACTGTTGCCATAAAAAGAAAATCACAGCATTCAAGGCATTGAATAAAAATATTCTGGGTAATATAAATATTCTGGAGTCATTCTCTCTGCAATTTCAAACTACTTACATATTTGTATATATTAATTAATTTGCAATAAACTGTACTTTTAGTCAATGACTGTAAGTCACTGATTAAAAGTATCTGTTTTATAATATACTATTATTTTCATTGGGTTTGTTTTATTATACCATGATTTTAAACAACTTTTTGCTTGAAGTTTGAAGTTTGTAGTATTAGGATTTAGCTCAAAGCTGGTGCATACATTTCATTAAAGAATTGTTTTGAAATCCTTATAGAGAAAATAAATGTTAAAATACTTCTGGACCTAAAGCTGCTGAAAAAAGTGAGTGGTCACAGATGTGGACCATTGGGCATCATGGCACCTGTATTCTAATATTGTCTCTGAATACCTTTTCCTTAAATTTTTGTCTTGTGTGTTTGTCAAATGCCAATTTTGGGAACAGAATTAAAGTGTAACATTTTTACACTAACTACTCAAGTGTTTGACCCCACAAAAATGAACAACTAACACCTTTTAAGTAAGGCAATATTAAAGTCAACCAAAACTTAACATGTATCAAGGAAACAGGAAACACTGAGGAATACAGAGGAAGTGCCCAGACTTGCTCAAAAAAGCTTTCTCATAAGGGTTCAAATGATCTGTTCACTTTACGTCTTCATACATTCTACTGACAATTTGTGATGTCAAACAGTTCCAATATCATTATTTTCTGTCATGTTTGGATGTTGTACTTGCATACACATCGAGACAACACCTTTTATCAAGATTCTGCTAAGCATAATAATTGTTCATAATGTTTCATAAATCATTTACTTATGTATCAGACTCATAACTCTTGGTCTAGCTCTTGTCATAACCTTGAAACAGTACAAGCAGTGGATAATTCATTAAACTGTCACTGATTTGGACTGTTATTACTCTTTAAAGATTGGGCCTAATCATTGAGCTTAGTGCATACGTTCTAGTACATTCTGTTGATCACAGATTATAAACTTTCCTTTAACGTCATTCTACCAAGTATGACATTATTCTGAGGTCAAGAGCCTTCAATCAGGTTTAACCAGGACTATGACCAACAAATGATGTTCTAGAAACCTTAGTAACTGTGGAACTTTCATCATCAACATCATGTATTTGTTCAGATTTCAAACCATTTTCTGTGAAAGCCCTTTATCATTTGTTAGCTGTAATATGCTGCCCTCAGTTGTTGGTTTATGGAATGCACAGTGTAACATGTCAGGGATCACAAATAAAGAACCAAAGTGCAGACAGTTACAAACCAAAAACTTATTTAAGCAAAACTTCCACAAGGGGCAAAAACAAAGCAAGACTTGTTTTCTACAAGGTGCACGCGCGCACGCACAACGCACGCAGAAAAGAATACACTAGCACAAGACAGCAAACATAAGGACATTAAATAGAAAAGGCAAACAAGGGTAATGAGGGCAGACAGATGAGGGGCATGAACTAATAATTGGATAATTAACAAGAGGACAGGTCAAGACTCATGACAGCTCATGGCACAAAGTAAACAAACTATGGCCATGTGCTTCCACACATAGACAAGCAACACACAGATAACAGAAGATAGAGCATGAGTCTAGATCCTGACTACAGGATACAAGAACCATGACTAGGACTGAGTCAGGATCCAAACATCATGCTCTGACACAAAAACAGGGCTGTCAGGATCCTGACATGAGAATTTAGTAAAAACCCAAAAAAAAGGAAACCAGGACCCTGACAATAATGTATGGAGATCTACAGGGATATAAACCATCCCGTAAAATCCTGTTATATCACATATTCAGGATCTGCTATTGGTAGTTTAAGGAGATGCATCCAAGACTTTTGTGACTACTTTGAAAAACAACAGGTTAGAGCTGGCAATGACAACCTCTGACAAAATATTTTAAAATATGTAATATTTATGTATATAGCGCTTTCTTAGCATGTTGCATTGTTTAGCAGCTTTACATATAATGAAAAGAAAAACAGAATTTTGGGGGCAGCACATTATTAGTAAAACTAGTGATACTGAACTGATGAAAACTATAACACATTTGAAACATTTGAAGAGACGTGCATTAGAAATACCTGTCATTGTATGCGGAGGCTCATATCTATCTTTATGAGAAGGTAATGTGTCCAGACAGGCTACTAAAACAATAGGTACTTTTTCTGAGACTATGTAACATTTAGTCAATTAACATGATAGATGACAGGTATCATATTAAGCAAGATATGCCATTTCAGCTTACATGGAAGTATCCCTTAGAAAGACAATAAAATTTTATAGAACAGCAGCATATTAAAAAAAAAAATATATTAAAAAAACATTTAAAGTATTTTTTAAACTAACTTTTCCTTTTAAATTGGAAGTGAAATATGACCTGGACATGCACCTTAGTAAGACTGACCCAAAATTGTCCAAAAACTTTGTTTTCACAGGGATGAGATATTTCTGACTGGTGCAAACTGACTGGTAGTGCGAACTGACTGGTAGTGTCTTGTGTTTTGCTGATGCCATTACAGCAAGTTTTCTAGTCATTCATATATCAGAGTGCTATTGTTTGCATGAAGGACATTGTAAATTCAGTTGGGCCTGTTTGACTCTGGTCTTCTGGGATACTGGCGTGGGTGTCTGCACAAAAATGTCCTGGGATACTGGATGTCTTTCTTGTTCAGAAAACAACAGTTCTTTGTCTGAACAAATCTACCCATTGAGCAGCACTGTGGTGTGGACAGAAGACAGACAAGCAAAGCTCTAGCAACCTGTAATACCAATTACATGAACATTCTTCACCATTTTTTCCCAAGAAATAAGGAATATTACAGATTCAAAAAAGTTAAAGCTAAGCTGCATGACTTCCCAGCATTAAAAACTTCTACTGCATCTTCTCTATATGCAGAAACCACTATAATTAAGCCACATAGACTGATGTAAAATGACATTGGCTTAAGTAATGACATGTTTGGGTATCTGTTTTCTTAAATCTGTTTTTATCTGTATTTTTTCTGTAAACATCCATTGTAAACGTACTAAACAATTACTGTTCAATTATACAAACTGACGAATGAGCTAAATTATTTATGGTGCTATAAATAAACAAACCAAGTACGCAATGCATCAGAGTATCACTTGCCATTAACATGGCATGAAAGTGCTTTTTAGGTCACAAACCAAAGATGACTAAAGCTGAACAGATATATAACAATAGTATAAATAGCTTTTAATGTTGCCTTTTTTGTTTCCAGTACAATCTATGTAATAATTTTTACACAGAGGTAATTCACAATTACAATTAGAGTAATACATGACACTGTTAAGTGTACAAAAGACCTGTTATCACATAAACAGCCATTGTGTTTGTCTGACCCCTATTTTACCTTTTGTTAACATTTGTATTAAACTGAGTATTAGTTTATTACAGTCAGAACAGTAGTTATTGTATAGTTATTGTAGCAGCATGAATAATATATTTTAATTAAAATATTGTATGTAGTCTCAACAGTAAAACACTTATTTTTAACAGTTCCTTAAGTTTTTCATTTCACTTGATTTAGTTTTTGGACCGAAGTTAAATGACAGTCATTAAACAAACTGAACAAGCCAAATAAAGTCACCAGAGAGAGAATCAAAGACAAGCAAATCGAAGATCAAACCGTAACATTTCTGGCCAACAACAGATGGCAAAACAAATGTTAGAAGCATTTCTGTTATAAGGGGACAGATGACAAATTCTGGTTACATTTCCTGTAATACAACATGAGCGTCTTAGAAGCAAAAACTTGTGGAGATCCTCTGCTGTTAAATGTTCAGGTTATTCATTGATTAGCTTTTTATTAGTGGTGTGGCACGTGTGAGAGCGCCTGCTGAAGCGTGATCTCCAGTCTTTGCTGAAGAGCATCCAGACGCAGGTCGAGATGTTCTTTTAACCTTTTCTCCATCTCCTCCATCCTCTTCTCTACAACTTTCTCCAGCACCTTCTCAAATCCTCCACAGTACATATGACTCTCCCTACAACAACACAGAAGATATACAGTCAGTGAACAAAAAAAACACTAGATACATTATACAATACTTATACCAACAACAGAAGTTTTAGGAATAAAGTAAGAATAAAGTCAAACATGTTGCTTTCTACACCCCAAACATTTCATAAAACTTTGCCTTTATTTGGATCAGTGATGCCAAACACTGTTCTTGAACCCCAGCAGAACACATTTTTGATGTATCTCACACAACCATTTCAGTATGTTACTAACTAGCTGATGAGTGGAGTCAGGTGTGTTTGGTTAGAGGACAACCAAAATATGTGGAGTGTTCTTCAAAAAAAAAAAAAGTGCTGGAATCCACTGATTTAGATCATACAACAGGTTAACAGCTTCCATCTGTTCAGGAATGTGTTTAGTAGTGTGTATGGGGGCATCATTATTTTGAAATACTGAAAAATAATGGAGCAGCAGGCTAATTACACTGTACAATGCCCATAATACTTCTGTAATACTGTTAAATGGTATTATATTTCTTTGAAGCAGTGTTTAAATTTAAACACTTTTCATATGGTTTTAATATGAGAGACCTGTATTGTCTTACATATGTTGAGACAATACAGGTCAATACAGTAAGATTTTCAGTCATTATTTACAGAAAATCTTTCCCTCTACAATCTCACTGAAAATGTCCAGACCTTGTGTCAGGTTTTTTACATTTTTCAGACACAGTGATGTTTGACGTCAATGATGAATGGGAGGGGTTTTGTCTCATGATACATGAATTGAACATTACAAATTAAAATTCATAGTTAATCCTACATTTCAGTTGGTTTCTTACGTAAACTCATCAAATGGCTTCAAAATATTTGCAATATAAGGAAAAAATCATATGGACACAATTATAATAAATGTATGGTGTTTTTGCCTTTGTAGAGCTTAAAAACCCCTTGGTCAATAACAACGGTATTAACATATGTATTTATTAGTATTATCATTTAGACACTCTTTGAACTCACACTGTTATCACAATGAACTACTGTCCACAACCACACATTTAATGGCTACTGCAACTGTCGTAGCTGAACTTCAGTTTACTCCAAACCACACGTGACTCTCACTTACCGTTCCTGATTCCTCTTCCTCTCTGGAGATGTGGCTTCCTCCAGGCGGAGCTGCGTGACCTGCCCACAGACACTCTGCAGCATGGGCAGCAACTCTGGACTGACTGGGCCTGTTTTTGTATTCAGCAGGGTTGACATAGCACTTGGGATCTGGTTCTGGCTACTGGTGGACAGAGGCTGCTCAGGGCCAGTCAGTGGATGTCGCCCTTCCCCTGCAGCACTGGAAGCCCCACCTCTCCTTGACAGACAGCTCAAAGCACCTCCTCCCATGAGAAGTGGAATGAACCCACTCAGCATGTCTGATTTATTCTGAACACAGAACAGACAGGATCGTTGTTAATTTGTGATGAAACAACTGCCGCGCAAAAAACCTCAAAGATACCACAAACTGCTCAAAACACTTTACAATTAAAAAGAATATGGGAATAATTTTATCATAAATTTTAATGTACAAATTGACAAATAAAGAACAAGCCCCTAACCAAACCTGGTTTCTCCCAAGGTTTACTTTATAATTTCTGTCATCTGATGGAGTTTGGGTACCTTCACACTATCGCATTTGGCTTATTAGGGTTTAAATACTTAATCTTAATATTTAATATCGTTTTGACTGCAGATATGACTGGATGAGAACAAACCTTGAACTGAATTAAGATGGATGATGTCACTATTTTTCTCTGCAGAGCTGCTAGTTAGTTTAAATGTATCACTGGCAAATTTTACAATATCGACACTGATATTGAAATCTGTTGTAGAGCTGTTTAAAGCCAAACTGAACTCACTGAAATGACTGTACACTATGTACTTGGCCATCTGGCCTATGAATTTTGCAAGGGTATTGGCATCCCAAATGGAACACTTACAGGTTTTTGTTTTTTTACACAAAGCTTTTTCCAGATCAGGGTAATAATGACCCAAACGCATGTGTTGTTGGTAGCTTTAGCTCAATAACCCCTTCCACCAAGAAAGAAAAGGTCTGCCCACTGAGTGCATAAATTGTCCAATAGTTATACTTCTATTTACTACTTAATATCCCCAATGTCTGCAGCTTGACCTTATTCTTATGAATCACTGTCTTTAAAATTTAAAGGATGGAAGCAACCTGACGCTCACTGTGTCCCTCTGCAAGTAAAGCCAGAACTGAACCCTTTTCCTCACTCAGAACTTTTCAACTCTTTTGGCATGGTCAACAGCAATTATTTGATTACACTTACTTTTGAAGTTCTACTAGCACTGTTTTCGCCATAGAGCTGGTCCTATTGCAAGAGGGTAAACTTTTCGGATGCTTATGAAAAGACCTTTTAAAATTATAACCCTCCAATCGCACACAACAGACAATTCAGCCAGACTGCAAGACCACATACCTGATGACTGTAGTAATTATTTCACAGTAGCACAAGATCTCACTAGGGGTGTGGGATATACATTGTGCGATAATATCTAAATTATTCTTTTAACAATGTGAAATCATATTATCGAGTATGTCATTCTCTTGTCAAAAACAGCATTCAGAGACCACAAGAACACTGTGCTGTAGCCAAGTACATTTAGAGCATGATGCAGCACATTAGATTGAGGTGAATTTAGTATGATTCATAAAAATTTATATTCTAAATATTAATTCAGCCGATCACACTGTCTCTGTCATCTTTTGTGTCTGCTGATTGTGTTGGATGCTCGGGCCCACTGTGAAGGTGAAGAGATGTTATTTAAGGAGTTAATTAGTATTTTCTTGTCAAATACCATCATTTCAGAAGAAAAAAATCCAAATGGGCTTTGTTTCTAAGCTGCAATCCATAACTCTAATGTGGGACCATTTGGTCTTGAAGTGTGAATGAGCCGGTCCACACGGTTTTAAAAACATGGCAACGAAAAGTGCATTTCTGCATATTTCTGACAGATAATAACTATTATACACATGACATCACAAAATGATCCATCATCTCAGATAGAATATCTATGATTCACACATATTCAAACATATGATACAAACATTTAAACATTAAATGACGCTAAAGAAGGCAACACACTACACTATTGCATTGAATACTGCATGCAGTCTTTAGCTTAAACTGGCCTGCAGAGATCATCAATTAGAAAATTAAAACCACTGTCCCTCTGAAAGCTGAAGAAATCTACTCTATATGTTAAAAACAATGTAATCTCAGATGCATGACCTATGCCAGACAATGAGGGTTAAACTCTATGTACAACACAATGTGCTCTGCACAGATTCTGAAATCTGGTGTTATCCAGTATAGTGATTAAATTCAATAACCAGAAGGTTGCTGGTTTGAGCACAACAATGACTCACTCAGCCACTATCACCATTACAACATTTCCTCCAAGTTGCACCAGAGGCACTAAACAAGTCACTATAAGGCACTTTGGACAGATGCTAAATAACAAACTGCTCACAAAAAACTTTGACCAAGAACACCTTATCCTGTAGTGACGATGATGTTGCAGTCTACAGCTGAGCTAACCATGATTTTCAAACTGTAAATTGTAAAGTAAAAAAAAAAACAATAATGACCCCAAATAAAAAAAAACGATAGTTTTTGATAGTTGAACGATAGTTGTGGAATGGCTTAAAGTCCAGATCATAACCACATAAGAGAAAACACTCGAAAATCACACAGTTAAAGTTTTTATAAAGAACAGTAACCAAAAAAAATCTAGAAAATGATTTAAACACTAACTGACTGTATTGCAAGAAATGTGATCATTTCTGACATAGTGGGGGCTAAACAGGATTTTGAGATTTTCTCAAGAAAGTCACTACCATGATGCTATAGATGTTGCAGGTGGATGTTAAACCCAAAGTATAAATGTGCTGCCACATCAAAGAGACCATATTTTTCACTGTCTGTTTCTGCAGCACATAGCAGTGTATGTGCTAGACACTGACTGCAGGCAGAACAGTTCACAAGGTGGCCACATCCATCATGTTCAATGAAATACACTTTAAAAGGCTTGCGAGGCAGAACGCAAGGCAGATAAAGACGTTTGTGCTGTATTGTAAGTAGGCCTGCAGGATGAATTGTTTTTAAACCAAAATCGCATTTTGAAAGGGTGCAATTTTCAAATTGCAAGAGCTGTGATTATTTCTATTAAGGACTATCAAATATGGTAACAAACATCCATGTAGTCCTTGACAGTTTACTTACAGCGCATTTTAAGTCACAGTTTAACTAGTAGAGGGCATTTTAACACTGCATTTGCTGATTGAATGAGCAAAGAATGCCATTTGGAAAAGATGAGCACGTGTGGGAGCAGCAGTTCAACTCCGCAAAAAGTATGTCTACAGAACAGCAAAGTTATAAAGTTCAAGATTTTATTTATACTTGTTAATTTAACTTTATTCAAGATACTGGAGATATTTTCTTAATTTGTCATGCCAGATGTATCATGACAACGCCAAAGTGTTTTAAGTGGTTTTTACAGTAGCACAGTGTTAGTATAGTTTATATAAGCATAATATAGTGATTATGCTTGGTCTTTCTTTGATGCCGTTAAAACCACCACAACAAACCTGTTTTTTTGTTAAATAGTAAATCCTATTTTAAACCGCAAATCGCAAATTTGATCAGAAAAAAAAATTGCGATTCATTTTTCTCCAAATGCTGCAGCCATTGTTGAGTATTATAAATCATCATTAAAAAACGAGCTGTGCTGATAATGGTTTAATAATAGACTGAACACAGACCTTCTGCTGGCTCTGTACCAGCTCCATAAGGTTTTGAGCCCCTGGTGAAAGGGTGGTGCCCATTTCCTCCATCATAGCCTGCACTCGCTGAAGGTCAATGCCTGGGTCTACCATTGGGCCACCCTGCCTGTCCTTCAGTGTCTCCAGTCTGACATCAACATGGGCGATAGCCACAGATGAACACCCACCAAATGAGAGCAGCTGTATGGGAAAACCACATGATGAGCCAGCAGAGATCAGTCTGTTTGTGATGACAGAGTGGCTTTTATTTCATGATTTCCATACCTTCACCTCACAAGCAGCAGCAGGGCTGTCCAACACCAGTAAATTGTTATACAGCGGCCCCCTCTTTTCAGGACTAATAAAAAAAACCACAAAAAAATATAAATAAATGACACATCAATCTTTCATTTCCAACCAATACAGAACCACATCTTTAACATTAGGTATTCTGTAAAGTTTTTATAAGAATATGCTAAAAATTTGTCCTTATTCAGAAACTTAAACTTACTATATTACATACCATTTCAAAATGCTTAATTGGACAGAATCTTATTACATGCACAAAATGTGCATATTACATAAGATGTAATATACATTCCACATAAAATGTAACATGTTTGTTTTAATTTGTAACTTATCTGGTTATTGTCAAACCTGCTTGTCAAAAGGCTGGTTATGAATAAAATCTCAAATACGCAAGATTTTTGCTTACGTTTTTTTTAAAGCACCGCTCACAATTACCAGCAAAACCATATAAGAAGCAATATCTAAAATATCAAGAGTATCTAAAATAACAAAATGCAATTTGCATGGTGCAAATGTAGTGAACCTATACGACTGTATTGGCACCATGCAAAAAAAAATAACCCTTTATAGCTGAAATACTTGCCCTTAATCAAGGAAAAACTGTTGAAAAAATTACCCATTACTAATAGATTTTTGAAGTTCCTTCCCGCGACAGGTGCCACAATATTCTCCAGACACCGAGTACACTTCAATGGTGCGACCTTCACTGACAACCTGAACACTTGTAATCACAGACGCAGCGTCAGGCGTACACAGAAGCGTGATGACACACGGGGAGCCCTCTTCAGCTCTCTCCAGACAGACAGGTTCACACCTTTGAGGATATAGGGGCAAAAGCTCATAGTGTCAAAATACGTCTTGGTACAGGTTTAGCTCTTCATAAATCAACCCTGACATTTCTGACCGCATCTTTTCAGTTAATAGCTCCGCTCTGCAGTCACTCACCTGTTAAAGACATCATCTGTAAGACTGCAGTGACCACACGGGTTGTTCTCTTGTGTTGTAGTGAGAATATCAGACAACTGCTTCTGCGATGTGCACAGCCATGTGCTGTATGCACAGATCAGACCATCTTTACTGGGGTTCATCCTGCTCAGTTCTCTTCACTTCCAGACAAACAACATCTGCGTGGCATGGATTAAACCATTTGTTGTAACACAACTAAGACGATAACCATTATGTGAACGAACATATCAGTTATGTACCTCTATAAATGACATGCATGTAGCGTTAAGAACACATGATCTAGTCCTGTTCACAACAAACTTACGCGTTTTCGTTTAAATTAAAGTAATAAACTTTTCTTATTTTGTTTGGCTTCCGATAAGCAATGCTCAATAAAACTGTGTGTCCATTCACATCAACATCACATGCTAACCAAACAGCGACCACTTATGCTCCAGGCCCCAAAGAGACGTCTGTTCATACGCCTGAGTGAAATACACAAGCATCTACACAAGCTAGTCATTAACCTCAAATCTTAGTTCTGTATTAACTTTTAAAAATTGTCCTGTAGTAATTGAAAATTATTATGATAAAACTGTATAATGACTGGACAGGTCATATTGTCTTTGGCGCTCTTCTGGAAATAAAATAAAAAAAATAACAATGAACATGAAACGTCTAAACGTGACCGTACGATGTCTAAATAATTATTTTCCTATATTAACTCGTAACATTGTATTTTCAATTCAACTGAATGCCATGATAGTTCTCCAGTCTCACGTTTCAGTTGTAAACTGTCGTCCAAGATGGTCGCTGGCTTAGTTACATTAGCGCTGAGGCAAAGGACCAATCAGAATCACTTGTGATTACTGGATATTGGATTTTTGAAAACCACTTAATAGAAGTGGAACAAATGCGGCATGACTTGTATCTCAGGTACTAATGTCTGTAATTAATGGATTTAAACAAATATATAGAGTACATATACATATATTAGAGTACAAAAATCTCCATAGAAGAAACGTTCCGAGATTAGGGTGCCACTCAATTTCCAGAGCACACGTGCGCCGTCTGGTGGACTAAAGCTGTATGTTTTATGTTAAATGTCATTGACCGACGTCTTTTGCTGTTCTGGCACAATGATCATAATACACCAACCTTTATACAGGTTATACATACACGTAACCTTTGTACAATTATAATCTGAAACATCTTCTATAGGAAATAATAACAATATATGGTAAGCCTCGTTTGCTTTATTTTATACACATTTATATAATTTGTTTATATCTATTAAATGCACTGTACATAGAGATACACTGTATATAGGCCTATATAGGTTTGTATATAATATCTAAAAAGAATACTAGATATACCAGATAACTGCACGTACGTAAGCTGTACGTCACATTCTTTCTTTAGAATGTAGTTCCACCTGTCTGACTGCTGGTGCACGCCCTCGTCCGGGCTCACCTGCGACTCTCACCTGATCGCTAGAGCTTCAGTCTGGAGAAGCAAAATGATACGATACATTCACATCGTTATTCTCATCCTCACCAACTACGCCATATGCCACGGTAAGACAAATAAACAGTTCTTAATGGTCTCATACTGATAGTTTGTTTACACACAATGGAGCAAGACAGTTTAATCATGATGGACAGTTAATATGATTGGGGTTAAATTGTCTGGATTATTAGAGTAATTGGTCTTGTTTAGAATTTAATCATGTTTACTGTAGGTTATGTATTACTATTATAATAATGTATTCACTACACGCAGCATCTCAAAACTGTAGCTGCAAATACATAAATATTATATCACATAATATTATTAATAAACAGTTGTCTTAAAACTTACTCTACATCGTTCGTTTTTTGTCCTATTGCATAATATTGTACAGAAATCGGTGTAATCATCATGCAAACACCAAACTTAATTAGTTTTTAATATTTAGCTACAATATTTCTATGAATGTATCGGTTAACTGTGCATTAATGTCCTGATTCTGCCTTCATAGCCATGGATCAAACGTTATATTTAAAGAACTATGAGGTCGTCAAACCTCAGCTAGTTCACGAGCGCTGGAAGAGACATGCAGACACCTCACACACACCTGATCTGGTACGAACCTCCATTAGTTGTGTTCAGAAATAAGTTAGCATGTTTATCTTCCCTTGTTTTAAAATTATGATGACATCCCATGATTTGATTACAGGAAAGACATGCTGATAGTGTTACATACTCCATCGACATTAATGGCAGTGAGCACTTACTGCATCTTACCAAGAACATGTAAGACTTTTGATGCATCCAGTATGTTGACTATTATGTACGATTTAAAATTACAGTTTAAATAGCCCCTAACTATTTTGGTAATACTTAATTTAGGTTTTATGTGTAACATTAGTTTTTACTTCAGGTGCCTGTAGCAATGAATAATCATTTTTATACAGCGTTTATTGATTTTGGTTTTCATTTTTGATCTCCTCTTTCCCCAGAGATTTTTTATCAAACAACTTTGTCATATTCTCCCAGGATGCACAGAAGAAAGACAAAATACAGACAGAAAAACCTGTGAGAATTTGATTATATATATATATATATATATATATATATATATATATATATATATATATATATATATATATATATATATATATTTATTTAAATACTCAAGCATTTTATTCACTATCACTGATTATATACATCTTAGATGGTGGAAGTAGGTCTTCTGGCACTGTACACATTGAGTCACATGGTAGTTTTGATTTACTTGACGATTTAGGGGAAAACATTAACAAAACCGGTGAAGTTTTTAGTAGACCACCTAATGTTGGCAGTTTTGTTGCAGGAGCTCTGTCACTATCATGGCTTTGTGGAGGATTATGAAGACTCTCTTGTAGCTCTTAGTACCTGTGAAGGACTCAGGTATGAACAGATTTAAGATATGTGTTCAGACAGTGATGACTGTCATCATAATATTTGAATACTAAATTGTAACTGGTCTATTGTGTTTTGCATCTGTTTAACCATCTATGACTGCTTATGTACTGCAAAGATTCTCATACAAACCAGACAACAAAGCTATGCTAAATGCTTAGCATTTCTTAGACTTCTTAGTGCTCCTTTATAGGCTCATCTGCATTGTCTGTTACACTATACAAATATACAACATTGATTAAAACTTCTTTGTGTAATAGCTGGGTATATGGAGGTTTTAATATGCTGAGTTTAATATGCAATGCCTTTGATCCTCTTCAGGCACTGTTTTCCTTTTGAAATTGTGAATGCAGTTTAAAGTTTGACAAGGCACATTAAACTGGTAAATATTTTACTGTGCAAACATTAGGCTGTAACTAGGTGTGCCAATATGTGTTCTGTTGCAGGGGCGTGATTCTCATAGGTAATGATAGCTACGGAGTGGAACCTGTACAGCAGTCTACAGGCAACGAGCATCTACTATTTCTGTTGAAGGACAGTCAGCAAGAGCCATTTGTATGTGGACTGACCAATCAAACATCTTTGAGTGAGAACCACTCCCATCATGCTGACATGTCTGTGTTTTTACGGGTAAGCAAGATGTCTTGTTGATTATAAGTAATATTTTCTTATTCATATTCCATGCACATGCTTGAAAATGTATTTGAATCTACAGTCAAAACGAAATCTACCTCAGACCAAATATGTGGAGTTGGTGTTAGTAGTTGACAACTTAAGGGTGAGTATTGTCTATTAGATGTTTATGGCTTGGGTATTCCTTTCAAATGATAATTGTTGTTGAAGGAGTCTGGCATGTTTGTTTTCATTTATTATCAGTTCATCTATAAAAACAACGATTCGGCTGCAGTTCGAGAAGAGATGGTCCAACTGGCTAACTTGCTAGATTCTGTAAGTTACAGCAGAGCACAGCACAAGCCTTTATTTGATTAGTTAGGGTTAGCATGAACAGTTAGGGTTACTGTTAGGGTTAGCATGAACAGTATATAAGACCTCTTCACGATGCAGAAGATCACCAACTAGCTGTATAGTTAATTGGTCATAGTAGGCAGTTCTACAACTGATTGCTTTAACGCTGTTGGTGGGCTGCTCACCAAAACTAACAGCCACATCTGATTCTCAACAGGATATATTGATAGTAAAATTAAGATGTCATTCAGTTTTGGCAATTAATTGTTTTCTTGTCACTACTTGTGCATCTCAGTATTACAAAATGCTGAACATCCGGATATCACTAATTGGTTTGGAGATCTTTGACCATGGGAACCCCTTCAGTGTGGAGGGCACTGCTGGACAGGTGTTGAGCAGGTTTGTGGAGTGGAGAAGGACAGAACTCCTACCTCGACTGAGACATGACGTAGCACAGCTCATTGTGTAAGTACTACAGAAGTATCTAAAGAGAGAGCAGATTTTCTTAGTTTTTAATTTTTCTTGGTTTTAATATATATTCGAAGCATTGCTGTAGGTGCTATACTGTGACATTTAATTTGCTGCCTATAAGGTTAAGTAAAGGAGAGATGTATCATTTATGTGCCACTGGCATCAAATGCAATTGTAAAAATAATGATTACCTCTTGACTCACTTTGACGTTATGTAGGTGATACTAGGTGACACTCAGGGTTCACTCTTGAAAGCCCCTATTGCCTCTAATCTTTCCATAAAAGGCCAATGGAAATTAGTAAGTGGAATTTGCATGCCAGTCCCTGCCATGGATATCAGGGTATAAAAGGGAGATCCATTTTATACACTCCATCCACTGTGGCAAACACATCCCATTTGAGTGCTTCCAATGGGTGATTCGGCTGGGTCCACATCTTGTTAAAGATGTAATCCGTCCCTGCCCTGGCAGTTGTGCCTAATGGTTAGAGAGTCAGACTTGTAACCCAACTGAACTGGTTTGGTTCAATTCTCAATGCTGGCAGGAAAAAACCAGCATTGGGCAATTGCTCCCTGGGTGCTGCAGTGAATGCCTGCTCACTGCTTCAGGTGTGTTCATGGCTTGCAGTTTGTGTGTGCACTAACTTGTTTGTGTTTAATGCAGAGGGCAAATTTTGAGTATGGGTTACCATGTGTGGCTGATTTGTGGCTGATTTATCGCCTCTTTTGATAGCTATAAATGGTTTTGTAGTGTTTCAACCATGTTCATGCCTGCTTCATTCAGAAGCAAGGAGCCACTCCGCTTGTTTCCCTTCCAATGTGGGGGATTTTCTGAGATCATCTGCTGGGCTCATCCCCATGGAACTCTCAACCTCCTTTATGCTTGTTCATTGAGATACTTAATTCTCTCAGAGCGGTTGGCAGAATGAAGTGGACCCCAAACTGACAATAATGCTTTTTCGAGCAGCTGCAAGTATTAGAGTAAAGCGGAATCCTCCACCATGTCCGAAATGCTCGAGGCAAGATGATTTGTTTCTTTCCTTACTGAAGTGCATGATGAACTTACTATGTCATGGAGAGCACCCTTCAAACCCTTTGTGGGCTTGTCCACACTTACTACCCCCGAAATGGGGTGGCAATCGATTTGTTGAAATTCCCCAAGTGGAATATGCGATTGCGATGCATCTCAGCCCACAGAACACTGCCACCTGGAAAAATCAACCAAGGTCTTCTTCTAAAGCCTGTAAGTTTACCTTGTCACTTGTGATGAGGCCTTACTGTGCTGCAGGACAAGCTGTCTCCACCCTTTACGCCATGGCTATTCTCCAGGTCCATCACGCCAAGGCGTTAAAGGAGTTTTATGAAAATAATACTGACCTGGGGATAATAAAAGAGCTGGCACTGCGACCAGTCTCACTCAAAAGGCAACTAAGGTCACGGCGCATCCCCTGTGTCAGACAGTGTCCATGCTGTGTCCACGCCAGGACCTTCTTGGTTTTTAAGCGGCCCAGAAATAGGTGACCCAAGAGAAAGGGGAGAGGTCACTTTTCGAAGCTGAGGGACAAGGCAGGGTCCCTTCCACCTCCGACATCACTATCTGATTGGGGGGAGGATGTGCCCGTTCTTTAGACACAAGTCATCACATTTTTAGCAAAGGGGGCAATAGAGACCGTTCTGCAGACCGAGACAATCGAGGGATTTTACAGTCCCCATTACAGGAGGTCGGCTGAAACTGGTCCAGGATCTGCACATTCCATCCACACAACAAACTGCCGTAGGTTTTGATGCAGAATCATATTGTTTCATACAGTACTGTGCAAAAGTCTTAGGCACATTAGAATTTTCATACCCAAAAATGGTTTTAAGCAAGTTATTTATATCTTTTGTTGTAGTGTCAGTAGGAATTATAAGATTACATTCTTCCAAACATTCTTTTTGCCATTAATTGTAATAATCCAGTGAGATTTTTGTATGCACAAGGAGGCTGACAACAGCCAGTGCTCCACAGAGAGATCTGATCTCACAATCATCAAGTCTGTCTGTGATTACATTATGAACCAACAGAAAAAACTGAGACAGACTAAATCCAGAAGAACTATGGCAGCATCCCCAAGACACTTGATGAAACCTGCTTGCAAAGCTACCTGAAAAGCTATGTGGGGCATTATGGGACAGTTGTGGCCTACTGGTTAGTGAGTCTGCTTGTAATCAAAAGGTTGCTAATTTGATTCCAGCGCTGGCAGGTCGCAACTGAAGTGCCCTTTGGCATTAGCAGGTGATAAAATAACTGTGGGTATATATATTCATATTCTGGGTCACCTCAGCTGTGCAGCAGGTCACGACTTGTGTAGAGGAAAGACTTCACCCCAGATAGTGTAGCTGATATGGGTGAGATTCGGGGAGGCCCAAGTGGACCTGTCTGTCTGCAGTGAGTCAACCCATCCCTCTGATATTTTCTGACGGAGGCTCCCTTCCTTCCCCACCTCTAGAATCTCCACATCTAAGGTCCCAGATGGGATGCGGAAGACCTGGTAGGCCTGTCCTGCTGTGATATAAACTGTCACTCAGGCCAGAGCCCCTCTACGATTGTATGCTTTGAAATAGTCTGTAGCCTGAGAGTGAGACCGCAGCGGCTACTCCGGGTCCAAAAGATGGTGTTTTTATGTCTGTTAGTCTCGTCTCTTCGTCTTCAAACAGTTTAATTTCTCCGCAAAATCATCAGATAAACGCTCGGAAACACAAATATGATCGCCAGAGCCTTTTGGAAATCGGTAGTGCGTACAAACATCAGCTTTCGCCGGTGACCACCGAGAAGCTACGAGGCCTCTGCCTGCTGCTGAAGCCGAACCCTGAGACCGCGGCCCCGTCCACTGATGCTACCCGCACAAGCCGACGGCGCCGGCGCTGTGAGAGGGGACAGAAACGTGGCAAGCGCGGGGGTGTACGAGCTAGGCTAAGGGCTAACCCCACCAGACCAGCAATCCCATCATTAACGCTCGCAAACGTTCACTCATTGGTAAATAAACTGGACTCAGTTCAACTCAGTCGGTCTACACAGCATGAGTCAAGGGATTGTTGTGTGTTTGTTTTCACTGAAACATGGCTAAACGACAACATACCAGACTCCGCCATTCAGCTGCACGGACTAACCTGCTACCGAGCGGACAGGGATTCATTACTGTCTCGTAAGACTCTCGGGGGGCGGCTTGTGTGTGTACGTCAACAAAGAATGGTGTAATAATGCTGCGGTAGTGACTAAACACTGTTCGTCGCTGGTGGAGGTTATGTTTGTGAAGTGCAGACCGTTCTATCTGCCGCGGGAGTTCACGGCCATTGTTATTGTCACGGTTTACATCCCCCCGTGTGCAAACGCTAAGGACGCGCATCAGCGATCAACAAACAAACAACCCCGACGGCTTTTTCATCATAGCCGGGGATTTTAACCACGCAAACTTAAAGACAGTCTTGCCAAGTTCTACCAACATGTGAACTTTGCTACAAGGGGAAATAACACACTGGACTTTGTTAACAACACAGAAAGACGCGTACAGGGCTGAACCCCGCCCCCACCTCGGGTACTCCGATCACATCTCTGTTATGCTAATCCCAGCATACAATCCACTGTTGAAACTCACCAAACCGGTTCAAAAACTCATCACAGTCTGGCCGGATGAAACCCCTGCCACAGGCCTGTGATGTTGACACATCCCTTCCAGATGCACTTAACCAGTTTTATTCACGGTTTGAAATGCAGAATGACACACCTGCACAAAAACTGCCCACACCTTCCACCAACCAGGCACTCTGTCTGTCTCCAGCCGTAGTGAGGAAGACCCTGTCTAGGATTAACCCACGCAAGGCTACAGGTCCTGACAACATACCTGGCCGTGTACTGAGAGACTGTGCTGCACAGCTGACAGATGTCCTAACAGATATCTTCAACATCTCGCTGAGCCAGGCAGTCGTCCCCATGTGTCTCAAGTCCACAACCATCATACCGGTACCTAAGAAATCACCTGTGTCCTGTCTGAATGCACTACCACACTGAGCACAGGTGCCCCACAAGGCTGTGTGCTCAGCCCGCTGCTCTTCACACTGCTGACCCACGACTGCACTGCCAAGTTCAGCTCCAACCACATCATCAAGTTCGCTGATGACACAACGGTGGTAGGTCTCATCAGCAACAACGATGAAACGCACTACAGAGAGGAAGTGGCACAGCTAGCGGCATGGTGTGGCACGAACAACCTGTCCCTCAATGTGGAGAAGACAAAGGAGGTTGTGATGGACCTCAGGAGAAACTCCACTGACCACCCCCCACTGACCATCGACAGCTCGACTGTGGAGAGAGTCAGCAGCACTAAATTCCTGGGGGTGCACATCACAGAGGATCTCACCTGGACCACCAACACCACGTCACTCTCCAAAAAGGCACAACAGCGCCTACACTTTCTCCGCCGGCTGAAAAGAGCAAGTCTCCCTCCACCAATCCTCACCATGTTCTACAGGGGAACCATTGAGAGTGTGCTGACCAGCTGCATCACTGTCTGGTATGGGAACTGCAGCGCCGCAGACTGCAAGACCCTCCAGCGGACAGTGAACACAGCTGCAAAGATCATCGGTGCCCCTCTCCCCTCCATCCTGGACATTTTCCTTTCACGATGCTCCAACAAAGCCACCAGCATCGTAAAGGACCCCACCCATCCCTCACATAGTCTCTTCCAGCTCCTGCCATCAGGAAAACGGTACCGGAGCATCAGAGCCCGCACTGCCAGACTGCTCAACAGCTTTTTTCCCCAGGCTGTGAGAGCCCTGAACTCAAGCACGGCCCCCCTCTGAAAAACCTCATACCTCTTAAATATATATATATATATTTATTTCTCCCTTGTGCAATTCTGAGTGTGCTACACACAGGTGAGTAGGCCGCACAGACCACCTGTAGTAACACACTCTCCTCTATGTGCACTAGACACTTTTTACAACCAAGGGTACATAATCCCACAAAAAAGACTCATAACATATGTATGTTTACAAGCCCATGCACTACAGATCATCTTGTACTGTTCTCCAGCCAGGAACAGTGCTTGACTTTCTTTTTCCTTGTGCAATATTTATGTGGAACATTTGTATAGTTTGTATTTAATAGTTTATGTATAGGCAACTTTATATATAGTATATTTATAATCTAATTCTGTTAGTATTTGTGTTTAGATTTATACTGTTTCATGTCATTGTTGTATGTCTGTATTTATGTAGCACCGTGGTCCTGTGAGGCACGACATTTCGTTCCACTGTATGTCCCCACATATAGCGGAATGACAATAAAGCTCAACTTGACAATAAAGCTCAACTTGACTTGAGTGGTGTACACCATCTCCCTTTAATACACGCATATCCGGGCCAGGGACTGTGTGCAAATTCCACTCTCTAATTTATTATTGGTCTATTTATTTTTATTTTTCTAAAAAAGATCAAAAGCGATTGGGTCTCACTAGAGCAAACCCCTAGTGTCACTACATTGACACAGCGTCTTTCTCCCTCCTACAGGGAGCCTAGGTTACATATGTAACCAAGACTTTTCCAGATGTGTTTTCAGAAACTCTCTTGTGTACCATAGGTCTCCCAAACAGATAGTCTCAAAAATGTACATCATAAACAAATGTTGTTATATCTGACCTCAAGCAAACTGGAAGACTTTACACTTTAGTCCAGTTTTTTAAATAGATTCAGTTTTTTAGAAAATATTTTTGATTATTAGATGAAAAAAGAACAATTTAGTTGCAAGATCAGAATTTATTTAGTTACCAGTAAGTAATGTAGAAGCAACAGCTGAGTTAAAAAGTTTAACAGTTGAATTCATCATGGTCCTTATACATAATACCAGATGAGTAAAATAATCTGTGTCTCTGTTTCTTAAAGAGGTCGATCAGGGTCGTACAATGGAGTGCTTGGCATGGCTTTCGTAGGAACTGTGTGCTCTGTTCACAACGGTGGAGGCATTAATGTGGTTAGAACATTTTTGTTACCTTAATCCTTTTAACTCTGAAGAATACACATTATAACTGTTTGACTGTGCTACAGTACTCCTAAGAATGCTGTAGTGTTTAAGAGTAATTGTTTTCTGAAGACAGTAATGTGAAACCCGCATGTATTATTAATGTAAAGGTGTGTTTGCAAAATAACTGCTCAATGTAGAAGAACAATTAAGCATTTAAACATTTTAAAATGTAACTTAATAATATTAAATAAGTATAATTGGCCAGAAATTCTCAATTCTTTTCTGTTTTTATTGTTCTACTATGACAGTTTCGTGACAATTTTCTGCAGTACTTCTCTACAGTAGTGGCCCATGAACTGGGACATAACTTGGGCATGAACCATGATACCCTTTACTGTAATTGTGGTGACGGCAGTTGTGTCATGGGAGCCTCTGCCAGGTCAGTGTCGTCTGTTTCAGCAATAAATTTTAACAATAAGTACATAGACCCCATTCTGATTAACAGGTAATGTGGCCCTTAATTCCATTGAATACTACTTGAATAATCCATTGAATAGTTCTGGCTTTGTTGAAACAATAAGGGCATTTTTGTCCCAAAAAGACTTTTTTGGGACCAAAAAAAGACTGTCCTTGTGCTCAGAATGAGGTCTATGAAGTAATTTCTAGTGATGCACTGAAAGGAAAATTCTTGGCCCAAAACTCAAAATTCTTGACACACTGAGCCAAAACCCAAAAATGCATATTTTAAAATTGTTGAGAAACTTATAGTAAAGTTAAAAAAAGCTTTAAAATGTTTTGTACAAAAGTGATAAATCAATTGGTGTAACTTCACAATAATAACATCTAGACTTTAGCCACTTTAATATACAGTTTGAATAAAATGACAGTCAGTGTAGTCGTGCTGGTCAATGCAGTATTGCCTTTAAGCAAACTATATTTTAAACAAAGATAGCTTAATTGATATAGACTATAATGATTAGAGAGCATGACCTGAAAATAGCCCAAAATGGATTTTAACTAATTCAAGCACATCTGCACCCTACAAACTGAGATGTTGGTTTAGTCTTTTCAGTGTGTATGGAACTGATAAGAGAACTCTTTGAAAAAGAGAAACCTTCTTTATTATTCAGCAAGTATATAAAGAGGTCTGTTGCTGCTAGGACATACGTGAATGCAAATATGCATGATTTTAAAGTATATTTATTCTTTTATATCACATATTATGCATGCATAACTAGGAAATGTGAATGTAATATGAATCCAATATCCATCCAGTCGCAGTCGCATCATCACACATACAGAGCTGTTTGTTTTATGAACTGTAATGTGAACTGTAAACTTTAGTGTTCAAAGTTTCAGTGCATCCCTAGAAATGACTAATACTAACTGTTTAATGCATGATGAGAACAGTCAGGTGATTTTTTTTTATTTTATTCTTTTCCCACCTTTAAGATTTTTGCACAAAAAGAAATATACATGTTTAAGAAATATGACCATGTTTCTACAACATGCTCTTCCATGAAATAAACACCAGGGTTAGCCGTTGCTTGTCCTTTAAGAATTCAGTGTAAACACCCACTGTTATGATTGGCTAACATCTTTACATAGGAAATAAACACATACTTTTTAACAACTAAAATACAGCCATATATGTTTGGGCCAGCGACTGATCCTAAATCTGCTCTATAATCACAAAAAGAAAAATAACAAATCAAAACCAAACCACCTTTTTTTAAACTTTATACAAAGTGGTGTGAAAGTCCAACATCTGTAGGACTTTCATAACGATTAGGTTTAGGGAACTAAAGAATATTCTTAATTTTTATCAACCAAAAGTCAGCAAGTTTCAATCACTGAATTGTTTTAACAGGACGAGGATTTATTTTCCACCAGTGTATATTGTCTCTGTAAATTGTCCTTATAATAAAAATAGATAATGTTAAAATATTTGATAAAATTATAATTTAATGTCTGTAAAACCTAAACATTTCAATCTTAAGTTGAAAAGGATCAACAGGTGTTGATGGACAGACCTTCATTCAAAAGAAGTTGGTACTTTTTTGTTGTAATGTTTGCAAGATTTTAAAGTTTTACAGTAAATGTAATGTAAATGATTGAAGGTTTGCTGCTGCTTGTCTTTATTACTGATTTTTGTGTGAAAAAATTTCAACAGTTTTCAGTTTTATTCCCAGATTTTTTTAATGCCATGTCTACCACAGAATGCTATTAAACCCAACTAATTACAGAATTTGTCTGTGATGCATTCAGTGTCACTGCTGGACATTGTTAGTAGACAAAAACAAATTAAAAGTATAAGAAATTTGTTTTCTAATTTGTTTGGTTCAAATACTTTCCTTTGTCAATGAAAATTGAAATGAAAATGAAAACAGAATCTAAAACAGCAAGCTGTGTGTCAGCACATTATGTACAGACTGAAAGCCATATATACTAAATATCGACACTCATTTTCTGTTGTTACGTGTTTTAATGTGAACACAGTGGAGCAACTAAATTCAGTAACTGCAGCGAGAACAATTTTGAGAGTCTGATTATACATGGCGGTGGGGTGTGTTTGCGGAACCAGCCCTCTGTGATCATAACAGTGCCCAGGTGTGGGAATGGCATTCTGGAGACTGGAGAGCAGTGTGACTGTGGCAGCCCTCAGGTAATATTCAACCCCAGTGGCTTAATGGAGAATTCAGTAATTTGCTATTTAACAGTACCCAGTCAGAGCTTCAGTTCCAAAAAAAAACAGTTTGTAAAAACTCAAACTATTTTTAGTTATTGTTTTTTTTTTTATGTTTTTATAACATTAACTTGTCTGCAGTATTTAAGATACAGAACTATAAGATATAGATGTTTATTTCAGCAATCAGCAATCTATATTATAAAATTATAAACCACAGCTGTCACATTAAAATCAACATCAAATCAAAATGGACCCCATTCACTCTCTTAATATGTGTTTCTTGTTTGTAAATTTTTAGTTGATGAACACAAGGAAAGTAGGTTGTCAAGGAAAGTAACACTGACCAATATTATTCATCAACATTTTCCTCCGCTTTATCAGGGAACCAGGTTGTGGAGGCAACAGTAGGGACACCCACAAAGCATTTTCCCTGGTTACTTATTTCAGCTCCTCCTGGGGGATTTCAAGGTATTCCCAGGACAGCCATAAGATATAATCCTTCCAGCATGTCCTGGGTCTGCCCCAGGCCTCTTCCCATTTGGGCATGCCCGGAACACCTCCCCCAGGAGGTGTACAGGAGGCATCCTAACCAGATGCCCGAACCACCTCAGCTGGCTCTTGTAGCAGTGGCTCTACTCCCACTCGGATATGCAAGCTTTGCACTCACTCCCTACCCTCAGGGGGAAATTTACTTTTTCCGGCTGAGAAGCAGGGCCTCAGATTTGTATCCCTGCCGTTTCACTCTCAGCTGTAAATGCTGCAGGTCACAGCTTGACATGGCCATTATGACATTATCAGCAAATAGTAATGACACCCTAAAGTCCCCTCCACCCCCTGTCTACACGTTAATATTCTGTCCATAAATATAATATACAGAACTGGTGTCAAGGGGCAGCCCTGTTGGACTCCAACATTCATTGGGAATGAGCCTGACCTACTACCAAGAATGACAGCTTTCACAGAAGATGCGGAGGATGCCTTTAAATTTTAAATAATTCTAATTATGTCAATGATAATGTTTAATGAATAGGAAAGAAAATTTTCATATCAGTCTATTGTAACCTACCTCATCAGACAGTGATTTATTAGGAACATTTTGGGCTTGTTGGCTTGTGCCCCAATAAAACAGCTCTAGCAACATCCCTAAATAATAATAAGTAATAATATTTATTTAATAAGCTAAACAATCCAATTAGTCAAATCCTGGTAGATAAAATCCATCTAGCACTTCATTATTTTCCAAGTGTTTTGCTCAGCTGAAAATGGTTTTGGATGGTATTTTAAAATGTAAATACTGCTAAGGTGACCTAACCAGAGCCTGAACTGTATTTTATTTTTTGTGTGTAGATTTATTAAACTTTAAAGAAAAATTATAATGTGTAATGCATCATTTTAAATGTTTACTACACAGAGCTTTTCAGTGTTGAGGTTTTGTGTGTTATCATTGTGTTGCAGGAATGCACTAATAAATGTTGTGATGCTGCTACATGCACTCTAACTAAAGGCTCAGCCTGTGCCACTGGATACTGCTGTGACAACTGCCAGGTGATACTCACATGCTATTTTTATCAATATATACCATCAATTTCAAATGTTTTTTAAAATAAAGCTAATTATAATTTAACAAAGCAACATTATTTTTGTATAATGACTGTGATGTTTGTGTAAAGGCTGTGGATGTCTCCAGCGGGTCGTTTGGTTGATTAATCTTCATGACAATAAGTTATTGAAAACAGGCTTTTCTAGCAAAACAAAATCAATCTTATAAAAGTTGATCTTATTTTCTATTCGATTCAATAATGCCACACTGTTTCTTTTTACTACTCACTGCAACATTAACTCTTTAGAAATATTTCCAACATTAACTTTAGAAATAATCTATTATTAACAAGGATATATGTTATTACATTATATTATTGTATAGCAGCAGATTTTTCTGTTAAGGTTTATGCTTAATCCAAGTGAGCAAAATCAGTGGAACTAGGCAAACAGTGGAACTAAACAAACAGCTTTAAATTCAAGTGTAACGCTGGTTTCTGCAGATCAAGGTGGCTGGATCACCCTGTCGAGCCTCTGTGAACCCCTGTGACCTTCCAGAATTCTGCAATGGACAGTCTGAGTTCTGTCCTGCCGATTTCTACCTTATGGACGGCCTCCCATGTGCTAATAACACTGCCTATTGCTATGAGGGCCGCTGCCAGACACTTGACTACCAGTGCAAACAGCTTTTTGGCTCAGGTAGATCACAATGTGAAGGGTTTTATCCGAATAATACTGGAGGATCAGCTGTCAGGTTCTGCCTTTATATACCCAAGCATCATAGGACAAGCTGTTTTTTTTTTCAAATTTTTTACAAAGCCTATTTTGTCTCCACATGTAGATGCAACTAAAGCAGATGATAAGTGTTTTGCTTATGTCAATACAAACGGTGATGGATTCGGGAACTGTGGAAACTCTGGTTCTGGTCCGATTCCTTGCACTACAGAGTGAGTAAATAATTTCGTTATCAGTAGCTTTAACATTAGCACACACTAGATTTATATAACAAAATACTTTCACTTATATGGTACAGCATGACTGGGTGATTCTACGCTGTATACTTTGAGATTATACAATGCTTTATACTGCATTGTAACATTATTCTATATTTCTTCAAAGACTACATAGCTATTTTAGCCAACTAAATGTACTATTTTATATGTACTATACTGTATTGAAAAGCAGTAACATGAAATAATTTCTGTAAAAAGTATTTGAAACATTCAAAGCATTTAGTTGCAGTTATGGCTGCTAATGGGGCCATTACACTACAGTAATGCATTTGTTACATCTCTGCTTGACATTCACACTTGTCTGGATTTTTGTCTGGACAAATGGATTTTTGTCACAGGAAATTTCACTTGCCCACTTTGTGAGTAACCGGATTAAGATTCTGTGATTGTTTGCAGGAATGCAATGTGTGGGAAACTCCAGTGCGATTTTGACAGCAACTTCCCTCCACAAGGAGCCATAGTCAGTGTACAGAAAATAGAGGGTGACCGAATCAAGTGCGTGAATGCTGACTTCAAGCTGGGCCCAGATGTGCCAGACCCAGCCTATGTTAAAACTGGCACTGTCTGCGCTCCCGGAAAGGTTAGTGGATAGGAGTGGATTGTTCATAAGTCATTTGTTATCTAAGCTTTTTCATAACTTGTAAGGGTAAATATTGTACCTCTATTGGTATAGTACATTTCAGTACATATTTTAGTACAGTACATATTTCAGAGTCATATAAATTGGCAACAGTCTCTCACTCTGTCTTTCACTCTGTCTCTCACAGGTGTGTGTGGAATTCAGCTGTAAAAATGCTTTAGTTCTGGATCAGAGCCTGAAGTGTGATGCTCAGAAAAACTGCAGCGGCAATGGAGTAAGTTCACATTGACTATTACTATACGTTTAATAAATGTACTCCATGGAGTAACTAAATGGTTACTCCATGAATGTAGCTCCAAAACATTATAAGTAGACAATCTTTTACCAAAATAATGCACCTTCAGAGGGATAGTTCACCCAAAAATGAACATTCTGTCATCATTTATTTTCTTTGGTACCCTTGTGTCATTCCATTTAGATATTTTAATTTGTATTGGAGATATTTTAAACGTCTAAAATGTCTGGGCTGTTTATTTTCCATACAGTACAACTGAACAATGACAAAAGTTTTAAGATCCAAAGGTAATCCAAAGGTAATTCATATGACTGACACAAGCAGTATCCAAGTCTTCTGCAGCAATAAGACTAATTTCTGACCAAAACATGTCCTTTTTCACTCTCAAATCAAGTCATTGATCTACTTATGTATACAGATCACAAATCAAATTATAACATCAATAACATCACAACTCATTGGTTCAGTGTGTCATGATGTTTGATCATAGATCACTTCAGAAAACATGGAATATATCACTCAAGTAAAATAGATTACTTTAATGTGGTCTTCTAATGTGGTTGATACCTGTTAAAGTTAAATTGTATGGTATAAAGCTAAATACCATACAACTTAATATTGTGCCATAACTAAACATTGTGATCTGCAAATGTCTTGTGATACTAGAATGTCATGAGAGTAAGTAAATGGAAACAACAAACATTTTTGGGTGAAGTATCCCTTTAACACAGTAATGTTTAAGAATGTTTTAGGATATTTCCATATCATTTAAGTGACACACTTTTTTCTAGAAGTATGATGTGTTTCTTACAGGTATGTAATGATCATTTCAACTGTCATTGTAATAATGGCTGGGCTCCACCCAACTGTGACAAAGCAGGAAGAGGTGGAAGTATTGACAGCAGCCCTGCACAGATTGGTAAAATCAAACTCACTTTCTAAATCAACACAGCACACAATGACGTGTTTAACCATTCTGTCACGTCTCTCTCTCAGATTACTCACTAAGAGATGGGCTTTTGATCTTCTTTCTTCTGGTGGTGCCAATTCTGGTGCTCTTAACCATCATTTTGCTCTATGTGTTCAAACGGGACAGTTTCAGCCGCTGTCTCAAGAGCTGTCCGTCCAATCGCAACAGGTCCATCAATCACTTAATCCATTAAACTTAAGCTATAATTGCATAAGTAATATTTTGTATTACATCAGTAAACAAAGAAGAAGTCTGGAAACAATTTTAATTTGGAAAAAATTTGAATTTCTAATAATCTTTTTACATTCTTTTGTTATATCTTACAACAGGTCATCTAATGCAGTAAACGGTCCCACGAATACCCAGGCAAATGCGCAATCAAATGGCAATGCAACAAGAGCATCCAACTCACAGTCAATGACACAGGTTCAATCAGCAAACCACAATCATATTTCCTCAAGCTGCCAAAGAATTATGTTATTTGTGTGTGTTGATAATGTACAGATGTGCCAGAAATTATCCATTCATTTTGCCATGGTTTAAAATACTGTGTCCTGTCAAAGCTGTGAAGATAATTATGTTGGCTTGATAAAACCAACATGTTGTTTTATTTAAACTTATTATTAGTAGTGGTGCTTGCGAAGCAAAGTTATACTTGCATATTTCTTCTTTTCCTGGACAAAACTTTTGAACATAACTCATCCCATACTGTTTGTTGTAGACCCATCAGGAGATGTGTGCTATGACTTTAATAATCTGACTTTAATGACTTTAATTATGACTTTAATAATCGGGTGTACAATGTTTTGGGCATACGAAAAAGTGGGCAAAAAATCCCTGTAGCTCAGTTGGTTGAGCATTGCATTAGCAGGCCAAAGGTTGTGGGTTCGTTACCTGGGGAGCACTTATAAAATGTATAACTTGAATGTACTGTAAGTCGCTTTGGATAAAACATGACCATGGCACGCAGGGTCAAAGAGGCTTGTCCTGCAGCAATGTAAGCTCTCAACATGAGGGAAAACTTGTATGTGTTGGAGAGCCTTGATCGCATCCTCCAGTTTGCAGTGTTTGTGGGCACAAATGCACCACAATAGCATGTTCCACCCATATTGAGTGTAGTGAGGGATGAGAAACCTACAAAGTGAGTGTGCTGCTTTGTGACAAAAGCAGAGAGCCAGGACCACAAAGATTGCATGGACATTTACTTTCAATGAGGAAATTAAAGATTGAAGCACCAGTCATGGCCGTGATAAAATGAACTGGCCATATTCAGAAACACAGTGATGGAAAGACATCTTTAAAAAGATGATGGTCAACTGTGTGAGATCCTTTAGCAAGAAGGAAATTCACTGTTTAAGCACATGTAACTGAAGCGCTTCTAAAAAGATTGCGGTGATTCCATCACTGTGTTCGTACTAAACATTGGGCTGGACTTGGGCTGTCAGTGGGCACTATTTTAGTATGATTCTAAATCATTCTAGCATTATGCTAAGTCATGTCAGCATCATGCCTAACCATGCTAGCATCATGCTGTAAAAGGGCTAGCATTATTCTAAAATCTGGTACCATCATGCAAATTGATGTATTAGCATCATGATAAAATCTGTTAACGTCATATTAAAACATGCTAAAATGTGTTAGTATTATTTTAAAATGTTAGCATTATGCAAATTGATGTTAAAACGTGTTAGCATCTGGCTAAAATGTGTTGACATTCTGTTAAAACATACTAGCACCATGCTAAAACATGCTGGTATTGTATTAATTGATGCTAAAATTTGTGATGTTATTTTGATCATGTTAAAATGTGTTAGCATCATGCTGAAATCTGTTAGAATCCTGCTAATTAATGCTAAAACGGGATAGCATCATGTTAAAATGTGCTAGAGTCATGCTACGTCATGTTAGCATGATGCTAAAACATGTCAAATCATGTTAAAAAAATAACTTCTGTCTCAAACTCCTAGATCTTTCAAGCTACAATCAGCAGACTTTCCATAGACCTTCAGGATCTATCCTTAAACTTTTAAGCTACAACCTTAATTTCTTTTTATACTATTTTTAGTTTTTATACTGTTTTCTCAAGCCAACATTCCTCTCATTAAATCTTAAAACTGATCATTGGTTTTCTTTGATAACTTTGCTTTATTTCTTCTTTCAGCCTAATACACCATCATATACTGTGAATACCTCAGTATCTCAACCAAGGTAATGTAACTACAAATGTCTAACCAAACCTGCTTTGAGTATTTTGCCTTAGCGTGCCCATTTGTTAATTATTAGTAATATTTGCTAAGTCAAACATTAGAACTAGAACACCCTAGTAACTGCATAACAACTCGGCACTCAGGACACCTTAAAAAACACATAGCATATGCCTAGGCAAATACCCACAGTGCCAGTGTTTCATTATGGAACTGGCAATTATTATTGTGGAATCATTATGGAACTGGCAAATTTGAAAATACTTTTCCTGAAACATTGTTTTTCTGTCTCTCATTGGGACACAACGTCTTAGAATCACCTTACATGCTTTTCTATATTACAGACAAGGACCAGGAGTCCCCAAACCAATCCGTCCTAGACAGACCCAAGTTCCAGTATGAAGGCATAATTTTGCACATTTTAATGGTATCTGTTGTGCACATCAATGAAGAGACTTATCGTTGTTTTTCTGGATTAATTTATCGAAAAACGTTTTCCTCCAAGTCACATTTGATGATGAAGAACTAAAACTGTTTTGAACTGGTCAGGACAGAAGTATTTGCTGCTTAAAGTTATCAAAAATGCTTACAGAGATTTTAATTACTGTTTTTTCTATGGTATGACATTTACATACCCAATCAGCACACATTAAAGTTTTTTCTCATTATGACTTAGGGGGAGTTTATTATACTCATCTTTCTTGTCATCTTTTCTTGTCAAAAATGCACTGTACTACACCCACTGTTATCAATTCAATTCAGAAACTAGAAGTTTATAGAAATTTATAAAATTGTTTTATAATGTTTAGAATAAGGTTTACTGTTTTACATTTAGATTTGGAATGAAATACTTGGAATGCTGTCATTAGTTTGTTTTGTTGACTATTTTAACAATTAATTTTTAAACTGTATTGTAAATTGGTACAACAACAAATAATTATATTTGTTTTATTTAATTAAATTTAATTATATTTAAATTAAGCCATTTTAATTATATTATTTGATAATATAAATAATTTAATATAAATTATATTTTTGAGAATAGCATATAATTGTATATTGAAACTGCTGTAACCTAAAAAAATGTTTCTTTTGTGAAATATAAATAACACTTGGAGTGTTACATATACAACAAAGTGTTTTTTATTTGGACATTTTTAATCTTGCTTGTAAATTGATTTTGAAATGCAGTTCATTGGTCTTGGAAATCTGAATTGTACAGTTTAGACATAAAATGATAATGTCAACAGATGTCAACAGCATGTCAAATTTCTTGTAATAATTTTATGAACAGAACAAAGCCTGTGTGATTTTTTTATTTTAATATTCTCTTTATTCAAGCAACATGAAACATGCACTTTTGTACAAATATAAAAAGATTTTTAAAAGTTGAGTAAAGATATATTTGTAAAGCTTACAAAACAAAGAATAGTCTCTGTTGGGTTACCTGAGATGACAGAAAGCACTGGATCATTACAGATCTATTCACCACAAAAAAACAAAATGAAAGTTGTATCTACTAAGTTATATTTACATAGATTTACTATATTGTAAAAATTATGAATTGTTTGAATTATAAATTTTTATTACTAAATTCTTCAAAGAACATGTGGTCTTGACATAAACATCTCTTCTTTCAATTTAACTAATTTGGTTACCTTTCTGTCATTCGCTAAATGTTGTGTTGATGACGTGACACTAAGTGTTCGCTCTTGTGAAAAACCAACAGAATATTGGCAAGTTAAACTTGTATGCCAATCTCCGCCCAGCACAAATGGGTATATAAGGGAGATGACGTCAACACTCATTTAGTTTTTGTTCTGCGGACCCTATAAAGGTGTAAAAGTGATCTCTGATCAATCTTCAAAAAGAAGACAAAACTGCTGGAAATATGGCACATTTCACTAGATCTGTTCTTATACTGACATCTTCCCCTTCCACTTCAGTAGTTTACGCCTGAAGAGTGAAATTCCATCTAAAAGAGCTCTGCACAAGTGGCAAATATTTTTTCAAATAAAGATGTTTTTCTGTGCTTGTGTCCTTGAATGTGGCCATTACAATTCTCTGTCTGATAGCCACAAAGTCTGCCTCAAGTGCTTGAGTCACCAGCATGTTGAAGCAACTTTTGTAGGAGGGACATGTTCTCACTGTAAGAATATTCCCATGAGAATGTTGCAGCTGCAGCTCACATCGTTTCTATCAACTAAAACCACTGCATTTGCTCCCTAGTCCGGTCTGTCTCTGGTTTGGTTTAGTTAGCACTGCAAGTGATGTGGAAAGTGCTTTGGAAGTTTCTCTGCCTTCTCAGTCCCCCCACACCTTACAGACCCCGCTATACTTGTTCTCACCATCAGGACTGATAGACAAGGCAGCAGGTCAGTCCCATGGTAGACTCACTGTGACATTCTGTACTTGAGACAGTAAAGAGATGTTCATTTGTTGCATTGAAGTGTGGGTTGCTGCTTTCTAACAGGACAAATTTTCTAAGCAAATTATTGGTTGTTACCTGTGGTCGGGTTGCGACTCTAAGCCGCATTGTGCTCCAGTGCCTTTTTTCCTGAGGTGCACAAAGACCTCACAAAGTCGAGGAGGCCCTGCCTGTGTTGGCACATTAATTGCCTGAAGTTGCTGGCAGTTTCACTTGCTCTAAAGCGGTTTTGGTTGCTTATTTAGGGCAAGCATGTGTTAGTCTGCTCAACAAGCACTAACCCTTTCCCATTCTGGTGAAGATTGACATCTCATCCATCTTAGCACCTTCTGCATTGAGCCCAATACTGGGGCCTTTATCGCCAGGCGTGGTACATGTGTGTTTGGTCCTTTTTAGGTAAACCCTGGTATCTGAGCTTGGTGCTTTGTACGTGGTGATTCCTTTATGATGTACCCTTTACTGTCTCCCTGTTGCTGTCACCACTCCCTGTCACAACTGTGGCTGTTAACCCCCTACGCTGTGGTTTTCCCCAGTTGGGTCCACACTAGTATTACCACACAGATATTACCTCTCTTTGGTAGGATGCAATCTCTGTAGTGTTCCCACTCCTGGAGAGTGTGGGACACATCCTAGTACTATTTCAGCAGGTGTCTCGTAGATATCTTAGAAAGAAAGGAAACATCTCAGTTATGTAACTCTGTAACACTGTTTTCTGACATGATGTGTCCATCATGTCACAACAACTGAACTGACTGCTGTATGGCCACAATGCTTCTCATGAATCACAAAAATACTCTGTATGCTTCTACATCATTTTCAATTGATAAATGGAATAAAATTTGCTGTCATTTGCTGCAATTAAATGTATTTAATACACAGGATGGTGCCACTCTCAGACTTTCTGGGGGCGTGGAAACAACTGCCCAGTTCGTCCCCATAGCTGTTAACAACAGTAGAGAGGGGGTACAGAAGTCAATTTGCCTCCCGTCTTCCTCGTTTCAGCTGCATCTTACAGACTATGGTAATAGGAGAGCAGCATTTAGTGTTGGCCTGGGAACAAGAGACTCTCTCTAGAGACTCTAGAACACGTTTCCCCTCACATAAAAGATCTAGGCTTTTACAGCTGATATTTTTTGGTTGCCAAAAAGGACGGTCTAGGCACCCTATTCTGGATTTGTGTCACTTGAATTGATCTCTGAGGAGCCTGAAGACTGGTTTGTCATGATAAATCTGAAGGACTTTCACAACAAGTTTTTTTCCAGAACACAGAAAGTTTCTCAGGTTCACTTTCAGGGGCAAAGCTTACCAGTATCAAGTGCTTCCTTTGGCCTAGCTCCTTCATGAAGTGCGTGGATGCAGACCTAGCTCTGTTGAAACTCCAGGGCATCTGCATACTGAATTACATAGACAACAGGCTAGTCATGGCCAGTTCCCAAGAGTTAGTTACACGGCATCGAGATGTTAGGTCATATGAAGTGCTTAGGGCTGAGACTCAACCCCAAAAAGAGTATGCTTTCAAGAGATGCTTCCCTCACGGGCTGGGGTGCAGTTCTCGATGGTCGAACAGGCCATGGTCAGCAGGAGGTTCCTCATCTCTCCTGGCACATAAACTGCCTTGAAATGAGGGCAGTGTTTCTGACTCTGAAGCACTTCCTCCCACACCTCAAGGACCAACATGTTTTAGTCCATACGGATGACACCCACAGTGGTCTCGTACTTGAATCACCAAGGAGGACTGTGTTCACGCCCCATGTTCAGGCTGCCACAGCAGACCCTTCTTCGGGCAGAGAACAGGCTACTATCCATCAGAGCAATGTATACCACAGACGTGGCCGAGGCTGCATCTGTACATATTTTTCCCTGATAGCCTTGCTCCCAGTCCTAGCCAGGGTTCAGCGGGACTGAGTTTGCTTTTGGTAGTGCAATTCTGGCTGACCCGAATTAGGTTCTCAGACATAATGTCTGTCCTGGATGGAGCCCCTTGGGAGCTCCCAGTCCAGAGGGATCTTCTATCTCAGACTCGGGGTTTGAACTTTCACCCCCGGCCAGAGATCTGGAAACTGTGGGTCTGGCCCCTGAGGGGAGCCAGAGGTGGCATCTCCTTTGTCATGGTGTGGGCGACACCATGTTGACCCGGTTTACTTCCCTGTTGGTTCAGGCATATAGTTTCTTCAGGAGCATATCTTTGCAGGGTTGGCTAGTGTCAGCTAGCCACAAACCTGTTCATGGAGCCTCTATTGGGAGACACCCCGATGTCTCATGTTCTGCATGGTGCCAGGCGATTGAGGCCTTTCTGTCATGCGCGGGTTCCTTTTTGGGACCTTACTATTGTTTTAGCCTGATTTTACATGTGTTCAGACTCGGGCGCACCTGAAGCACATTCCCCATAGCATCAAGCCTGATGCAGCGTCTTGTTCCCTGTCTCAGGCAACCAGGTTACATTTGTAACCTGAGACAGTTCTTTTGTTTTTAAGATGACAGTGTATTATAAATGTGATTGCACAACACTATTCAGGTTTCAAAGGCTTGTATCACTTGGAATGCATAAGCAGGCTATCTTTAGAGACAGCCCCGTGCGGGGTGTTTGTGTATGTTTATTTGTTTAAATCTGTTTTTGCAAAAACGTCTTGTCCATATATACAGCTGTATGAAAATAAAAACTTTTAACACCTTTTGATGTTGTATCATTTGATAATAAAACGAATAAAAGCACTATACTGTCACATTTATGTAATGTGTTTATTGAAAAAACAAGTTTATAAAGAATTTGGGGATGTTTACTGTCAGTACCCTCAAGCTGATCCCACGTCAGGTGGCCGCCTCGCATTGGAACATTGAGTGAGCGAGAGTACATCAGACGCACAGTCGAAATCAAAGTGCACTGTGGGTAAAAAGTAATAAAAGAATGTAGGGAAAGAGTTGTTCACTGTGAATTCGGACAACACTACAAAATGGTCGACACCCTACAAAGAGCACTATATAGGAGATAGCGGTCTATTTCGGACACAGGTTCAGACACCGAATATTTCAGAACACGGTCATTGTGAGTACGGCGAATCAGAGAGTTAGTTCACTCGGAGTAATCGCGTTTGGTTGGTGGGAGCAGCATGTCGGAGCAGGAGTCTCTAAAGAGCTCCAGCGTGAGAAACCGCGGAGGAGTGCAGCGGGTGGAGGGCAAACTGAGAGCGAGTGTGGAGAGAGGTGATTTCTATGAAGCCCATCAGATGTACCGCACATTATTCTTTAGGTAAGACGTACGGCTTATTGCTTGAGTAATAGGGATAAACCCGGGCCCTGTCCTTTCCAGATCTTTCCTGTTATCAACCAAGAACGTTCATTGCTTGCGCTGATTGGTTAGCTGCTCCCTCTAACCCGCCCCTTGGGCAATGTCATTTCTTTGATTGCCTATCGTAGACGTCAGTCAATAGAAATTATCAGCGGCAGCGCTTTTTGCTACATGCTAAACTAAGGAACAGGGTTGATAAATATTTTCGGGAGCACAGTTTTTTGTTATTTTTAATTCAAATGAAACATTTGACAGTTCTTTCTGAAATTGTCAGCAAATTCAGACCAATGTGATATTAAACACAAAACAGCCACCTCGAATGCTGTACATCTGTCATTGATTAATTCTTCCTTATGTTCACCTACTGTATTTCTACGGAAAACAGCTAGTATTTAACCTGTATTTTGTGGTCTATCTAGGCAGAATTTATGAGCAGCATATTATATATTTCATCATATTATTTGTCGTGTTACGCCTACCTGGGTCTTGTCTTCAAGTGTGTTTTCATGTGTGATTTCTACCTGTTCAGCATTGCTGACCATCGTAGTTTTTTCCTTGGTTTTGGTGTTCTACCTAGGTGGTGTTTTTGTTTATCACAGCCTCAAAATCTTGAATGATGTCTGCTTGGATGACATTATTATCATAGAGCATCATAGTCTAAAAACCTGGTGTGCTGCCTGTGCTCCCTACCTAAGAGATTTTAGAGATCAGATAGATACCTAGACCACAGAAACATATAACCTTATAGTCATCTGTATAATCATGTAGACTGTATAATCATATAGACACTGTTCCAAATGGTGCCCAGACCCTCACAGCCCAGCCTTTGATGCTGCATAGGCTGATGGGAAGTGGTCTACTGGGTTCACACTTCTGCTCTATCATTGTACTAATGTAGAGCTTACAGAAGTTTAAATAGTAACACTCCTTGTATTGTGTTCTCATTTGGATTTATTGCTTTTTCTTGTATTGTTATTTGTTAATTTGTTCGTCTCTTTGAATTAAGGTCATTTTAAATGTTGTTTTGGGTGCAGGTATATGTCACAAGCAAAGCACGCAGAGGCCAGAGAGTTGATGTACAATGGAGCGCTACTCTTTTTTAGCTATAATCAGGTATATATTCATCTCAGATTAATTTGTCATGATAATTAGGTCTGTCTGTCAGGTCTGAGTCTAACTTGTAAGCTGTTAGGTCAGTCCATGTCAAATCAGACAGAATTAGTAATAGTCTAATGCTTAATATTTTCTTAGATTCTGAAATATTATTTTCAGGTCAGGTTTCCAGGTCTTAAACTGAAAGCCATTTATTATTGCTGGACTTGGTAGATGTACACACATGAATTGGTTGCTTTCAAGTCCAAATGGGTCAGAGTCTCCTCAGGGTAGAAATATTTTTATAATTGGCCCCTAGTGTTAGAATATTTTTTTAAGAATTTCTTGATATGTATGATACAGAAGGCCTTAATTACACTATTATAAAGACCAATTATACTAATAAATATTTGCACTGAGTAAGATCTCTGCACAAATGTTTGTGTCTGAAACAGCAAAACAGTGCTGCAGATCTGTCCATGCTGGTACTAGAGTCCCTGGAGAAATCTGAAACCAAAGTAGATGACGACACACTAGGTAAGTTTAACTGCCGAGTTGTTCATTTGTCAATGGCAGTGGTGTAGCTTAGCCACAATAACTTTATCTGTTGTTAGATATGAAATTTATTTGCGTTAGATGTTGTCTAAATGGCTATGGAAGAAGCCAGTTATTGGCTGGTTTTCGCTGCACACTCAGAGTTCAGATGTACTGCAGCAAAAGATGTTAATTACAGTATTATACAGTAGATTTTCACATGCTACACTTTGTAAAAATTTGAGCAAATTACTACACAGGTTATACAGTACTTTTCAAGAGCCTCAGAGCACCATTAGTTTTCAGCAATGGTGTTTAAGCAATAGTATACTGACCATATATAATTATTTCAATCTCTTCATTTGAATACAACCAGTAAATAAAACAAAAGTCCTAAAAAGTGGCTAAGGTGGCAAGTATTTGTTGTGACCTCCTCTTACACTTGGCTCTTTTAAACCTAAATGGAATAAACCTAAGTTGTAATTCTAATCTAAGGACAGTCTCTCTAAAAGAGTTCAAGATGTGCTTAGTGCCAAGTAAGGTCGCACTAAATTCTGACTTTTGCCTGAAGAAGCCAAATTCATGCTTAGCAAAGCAGCTTGACTGTGAATGTTTATACAATTGTTGTATGAAAGCAATATGACAAGTTAATAATATTAAGTAATTTGCTTTTTAGACAAAAACTGTCCACCTAGTATTTTTGGCTTCATGCATACAAACTAAAGGCCAGTCAGGAACAGCTTATAGGAGTTGAGAGAAGTGAAACAACTTGCATGTGTTATGACAAGTGTACTATTAAGTGTAATAATGCTTTTGGTTTCAGAACATTTGGCTAAACTCTTCAGTCTGATGGACCCAAACTCACCTGAGCGGGTGGTATTTGTTTCCAGAGCAATCAAGTGGTCGTCGGGGGGTTCTGGGAAGCTGGGCCACCCCAAACTACACCAGCTGCTGGCACTCACGTTATGGAAAGGTGCAGAAGTATCATGACAAGAACTGTCTAATCACTGATCAGCTAATGTTATGTTTGATGTTTTTAATTTACTCAGATGGTTCATTGTTTGTATCCAGAGCAAAACTACAGTGAATCGCGCTATCATTTTCTGCACTCGTCTGATGGGGAGGGCTGCGCACAGATGCTGGTCGAATATTCATCAGCACGAGGCTTTCAAGGGGAAGTGGACATGTTTGTAGCGCAGGCCGTCTTACAGTGAGTGAAGCTTCTGAAATTAAACATTAAATCTTTAATTATGGCATTGTGAATCTTATATAATCTTCTTTATTTTACATAATTTTCCTGTCCTGTCTTGCCTATCACACAGTCAGTGTTATAAGTGTGTGTTAAAGGTGTAATATACAGGAGTTTCCAAAAAAGTATGGGCTCACAGAAATAATCTGTCTAAACCATGACTTATGATCCACTAGAAGTGTGCTGGTGTTTGTATTTAGAGAAACACTGTTGTCTGCTTTAACGTTTACTGTTTTGGGGTGCTCGGTACTCGCAGTGGGTGTGACTGGCATAAATCTTGGCATCTGTTGACTGCAGGTTTCTCTGTCTAAAAAACAAAACGAGCGCATCGGTGGTGTTTACCACGTACACACAGAAGCACCCGTCTATAGAGAAGGGCCCTCCGTTCGTTCAGCCTCTGCTCAACTTCCTCTGGTTCCTCCTGCTGGCTGTGGATGGGTGAGATGCTGCTCTGGGTATCTGTGTGTCAGTGCGTCTGGAAGCTTTTCACTGTTTAATGATGTGGATGTGTGTATGTTTGTCTCTAGTGGGAAGTTGACTGTCTTTACAGTGTTATGTGAACAGTATCAGCCTTCACTTAAGAGAGACCCCATGTACAATGAGGTGAGTCAGGATAGTAATGCATTTTTAATGATCTACACTTCTTGTTAAATATTGCATATCACTTGGCAATATGTCACATTATGGAAGTACAATGGGCTGCGAATCTCATTCTTGTCTTAAGTGTCAGTTTGTAGAAATTCATGCCCTCTATTTATATGTCTCCTTTCAAAGTTTTCAGAATTAAACTCTGAAATATGTTCTTCTCCTTACCTCTGACCTCAGTATCTGGACAGAATAGGGCAGCTGTTTTTTGGAATGCCACCCAAACAGTCTTCATCATATGGTGGTTTGCTAGGTAAGACAAAAACTGTCCCTGCTGTCATGTGAATAAGCTCTGTGAAAAATAATGCATTTTTCCTAAATGTTTTATTAATAATAGTCATAATTTTTACTGTTCAGGATGGTGACGCTAGTGCTGTGAGGTCGCACAATTCTCATGTAAATATTTATTAGTATGAGACTGATAGAATAATATACAAACTTACAACTCAGGTTTATAGATGCAAGATGTTAGGAAGGGACAGTTTATTGATCAATAGTCATGATATAGTATATTAAGTATGCAGCACAGCTATGACCAGCTATGTGCTATTATTTGTATTACTGCACAACACCCATGTTCATCTGTCTAAAAAACAGATGAACATGTCTCACCACTAGAAGAACAATTTTGTAAAGTACGAGAAAACGGCTTAAATCGGTTTTTGGGCCAAGTAATTCATATAGGTACCATCCTCTGGTATGATTGCCTGCTAGGCTTTTGTTATAATTGCTGTAGGTGTCTTCTGCTTGATTTTAAAATCTACTTCTTAAAAATTGCATTTCCTATGATTTTTGTACAGCATAATACACAGCACAGTTTAATTACGTTGTAAAGAGATGAACAATAACCCTATTCTTGTTTGATTCGTATTTGACAGGAAACTTACTGAATAGTCTAATGGGCTCAGGAGAGGAAGAGGATGGTGAGGAGGTTCAGGAGGACAGCAGCCCCATTGAGCTGGACTAAACCATCTGTGACCAGAGGCACATTGGTTCCCACAACACAAATCTGCACCGTACCAAACTGAACAATGTCCAGTCACATACTGTTTGGGTGATCTTTTTCAATAAGCAACTCTTTCCTGTTATTGTTGAACTTTGTTCTATGATTTTTTTAAAGAATGAAGGTACAACAATATAAAACTTCTTGAGTTCGCTGAACAAAATATGTAAAGAAGAAGAAAGTTGCACTTCAGATTCAGTAATTGTACAACAGCTTCCATTTGTAGTAACAGAACGGGTGTTGGGGACCTTCATTTATGAGAAGGGGCTTTTTATTATTTTCCTGTCCCAGTACAGCAAGTGAAGGTAGCTAGTATTAAAGTAATTAAATTAACTTAAAAACATTAAAATGTACGTTTGTTAAATTCTACAGTATGATAGTTCACATCAGAACAAGACTTGGTTTTGCAGGTTTGTGCACAGCTAGGTCTTACCCGGGGATATTACTGTTTCCTTCATTGGACTGACATTACCACTTCTGTTACATTGTATGTGTGAGAAAAGCACAGATCTTAAATGTGTGTGTGAGAGATAGATGAGTGCATGATTTGTGATCAAGTGTGAATGTTACATACGCATCGGTCACCAGCAGGCCACTTCTTTCTCTGCTTAGGGGTGACTGAGCTTAATAAAATTAAGAAAATGGATGTAACAATTAAATGTGTCCTGTCTTTCTCTTTCAGTACTTAAAGGGATAGTTCCCCCCAAAATAAAAGTATCTAAAATCAATGTCTTGTAATGTCTCAAGGTAATGAACAACACAACAGCATTAATCTTAATGTTAAATTTCAATATTAAATATCAATATTTACTAATACAATTTAAAAATCCAGTTTTATCTGTTATTGTATTAATAACTTGTTAGTTTATACCAATACAATAATAATTAACAATAACAGTTAACCATTTTTGCCATGGTATCGATTCAGTATTGGTATCGAAGTTTTGGTATGAAGCTTGCTAGATTAAGGTTTACATCTTTCACTCTCTCCTACCCCGTTAAATGATTACCATAGTAATTAATGGTGTTCAGGGTATTTGAGAGAAGCTCTCTGATGCCTCAAGACTAGTAATTTTCCACTCAAACATGAGCTCTGTAAATTCTAAAACTCAAACAGAGACCCTGACATTACGGTGTTCTCAGAGACCAACGCGTTTACACTGTTGTCCATTATATCATCACAGTCTAAAGTGTTCTTCACTTCAGAAGTGAACTTCAACTGAGAATGTTTTCCCACTCATCAATATACAGCGCTATAGTATATAAAAAAACACTCTGATGTGTTCATGAAGTTCACTGAAGGAAGAAAGAAGCTGGAGATTGAATGCAAGGCTTGTGATAAACACCTGCAAGGTTGAATGGTATAAGAAATAAAAATTAAGTGCAAAGTGTGCAGCATGGTTTGACACAATCTGCAGTCTGGGAGGTCTGGTGATAGTATTTTATACCAGGTTACAAAAACAAGTGCAATTGTGGACAATCAATAATCAGAAAAATTAGTAATGAATCATAATTATATTATTCCTTCTAATCCTCAATCCAATAAGGTCAAAACTTGTGTTTGTGCTGCATTACTGTTTAAAATACACAGAATGACAATATCAGAACTGTTAAACACTGCAGGTTGGTTCCAGTAACTGTTTTCTTAATACGCCTCATTTAACACCACATCTAACGCCTGAACATCAAATGTGAATAATGTGATATTTAAAGCTAAGAATCTCGTCTGAACTGTCTCCAACCAGCTCTTGACATCTGTCTGTCACTACAAAGAATTCATTAATTCCTGTCTCGTGTGTGACATTTATCTGTCATCAGAATGTCTCTATCTGGAGATTCAAGCTCTGGTCTGGAGTGACAGGCGTGCTGTCATATCAGTGAGATGAGTCATGTCAGGCTGCTGCGCCTGGTGTTTGATGTACTCTAGTGTCCGAACCTACAGAAGAAGAGAGAAAGGTTAAGGCCATTGTGTCTATTGGAGTGACCACCCAAGGTGTGTCATAGAATCTGCATTTGTTTGTGTGCATGACACTAACCGAAGTGCGTGTGTCACAGAACCCGTGTTTGTGGCTGAGGTTCCACAGATTGACAGCTAACTGATTGAGTTTGTTGTTTCGTAGATCACCGTGAGCCAACAGACAGCCGAAGAGAGAGAACGCCAGGCTGCCCTGCCTGCGCACCCCCTTCAAAACAGAAGTGTATTGAGTAACGTAAATAAGCCTTTATCATGTATAATCAAAAACAGATTCATCATATTAAAATGCAGTCCCAGGGCTCAATTTTGGTGGGAAAAATTGATTGTCCTTGCTGAAATCTTGCCTTTTTATTTACTAATAATAAGCGAAAAACAGGTGACAGCCTGAAGACTATTATGCTCCCAAGAAGCATAAACAATTCTAATAGACTGGTGTGATTCAGGGAGTAACTGTCCTGTCGATGTCTGTGATGTATTGCCATAGAAAATACATACGGTCATGCTCGGCGTCAGAGAATGTGTCATTTAATAAACAGATTATTCTGTCTTTGCCTATCACAATCAGCGCACAATAATCAGCATTTATGATCTGTGGCTTTATACTCTACACTAAGGAAAATGTCTGCATCTGAACTGAGAGCACTGCAATTATTTTTCAGGATATAGGTATTTTTGCCAGATGTTTATCAGTTCCCCTCAAGTTCACACAGGTGTCCTAGAAAAGTAATCACATGGCTGGATCAATACTTACCTCTTCTCGCCCCAGACCCTTCAAATGATCTAAAACCTGAGCAATCAGAGTCTCACATAACTTGTTGATCTCTGTTATAAACTTTGGATCTCCTCCATAGAGCGTTTCATTGGAATCCACTGCAACAGAAGACCAGAGATTATTTTAGATCTCCAAAAGAAGCTTTGCATGCATGACTGCAATTATTGCACAATAAAGGTATTGTGTTACCTTTAGGAATGGTGTAGAGATAGTTTTCTTGACTCATTGCTGCCAATAATGGCAAAGCGCTGATGTAGACACGGACTTTGGCATCGCTGTTGTCTTCCCAAGTGTAATCCTGCACCATGTTTAACAGCCCTCGTACCAGATACAACACACCCTGCTCGGGATGGTCCTATAAGACCAGATAACCAACAAGTTAAGGTCAGATACAAATATACAAATATTAGTGAGATGTTCTGAACTTGGAATAGGCATATCTACAAATATTAAATGATGTATTACCGGCACAACCAGCAGTGTGGAGAGGAAGTTGTTGATGAAATCAAGCAGAAAGGGCTCTGAAGAACGCTGCTTACCCTCAATGCTGATGGTACGTGGCACTTCAGGCAAAATACTGACTGCTGCCTTTAGAAACGCATCAGCTAAGAAATAAAGAATCAAATGTAGTTCTCAGATCAAAGCGAGTAGAGACTGCATTTTTGAATTGATCTGAGGTCAGTTTTGTGGTTTTACTAAAAAGTCATCGTTAGAGGTAACCGCATCATTTGTACTTAGTATTAAGTACTAACTCTACTGAGTATTTGTGTATGGTAGGGCCCAGAACTCACCCTGGGACAGACACTGGTTGGCCAGCGCAACCTGTCCTGAGAGCAGATAGAGGTTTAAACGACTGAAGATACTAGTGAGAGAGGGAATCGTGATGAAACTGTAGGCAGCACATGCCTGAAAACAAACAATACCACATACAAATGAAATAAAAAACTAGGAAGAAAGTTTAAAATAACTATACACTTTAAAACACTTCAATTCAATTTATAATAAGTAATATTTCAGCATCATCAGTGTAGTCAGCCTTTGCCTTAAATGGTAAAAATGTTTTCTTGGCCTTTTATCATCCAGTTTCTTCAGCCATCCAACTTGAGATGCTTTAAACAATATTGGAGGAATATTGGATCATCTATGCTGGGCTCTGACTGGTGGCTTTATCTTTATTTTTTTGGCCCAAGTCATTCATTTCAAAAACATTTTTTAAATAAAATTGTAATTTTCTAATGACAGAAAGTAATATGTTGGCAAAATATTATTTTTGTCTACAAAATAATGTCTAATATTTAAGCAAACGGCTTCAGTTTAAAAGGTTTTTAAGATCATAGGAAACGTTTCAGCTGTGTTTCTAAACTTTTAAAAAGTACTGTATATAATGTCATATTTATTGTACTGTTTTAATTTATGCAGATTTTAATTGTTGTATCCAGAAAAAAATCATTGTATCCAGACAGGGTAGTTGTTAATATATAGTTGTATTATAGTAGCCAAGACAGATTCATATGATAATCAAATGATTCTCAAACCCTTCATGTTCTTTATGCAAGAAACACTAAGCTTCATTAACATTACGTGTGGGAGTAAAACGAACCCTGACAAAAGCTGCAGTTTTGCGCGAGTGATTTCCTTTCATCACACGTCTGGTCTCCATGGCTAACTGATTGACCGTCTGGAAGAGAAACATTAACATCATCAGACTGTTAAATACACTGCAACAGACTAATGTTGGACCTCAGCACTCAAATGTCTTACTATTTAAAAGCATGAAATGCAAAAAGCTATTTAAAAAAATAAATGATACTGAATATAAATGTTTCAATAGTCTTATAAGGCTTAACAATGTTTCATAAGCCCTTTGTTTTAATTGTTAATGTCTGATATTTGTTCTGTTCTTTATTATAATTCTTTTTAATTATATGTAAAGCTGCTTTGAAGCAATGTAATGCTGTAAAAAGCGCTATATAAATAAAACTGAATTGAATTAAAGTTAAAGTTAAAACAGTAGCTAAAACAGAAGAATGGATAATCCAACCCTGTAAACACAAAAACCACAGCTGTCAGAACTGTGTGGATCCAGCCGAAGCAGATGGGGCAGACTGATTTTAAAAACCCAGCTATCTGATTTATCTTCTGGGATCTCCGCCTGCCTCCTAGACATCTCAGCCTGGATGAAAAAATGGCACCTCTAGCTCAACCTCAGGAAGAACTTCTGATATTACCAGCCAGCCCATCATTAGAACACAACTTCACAGTTGAACTACTTCAACTCTTCCATTCTTACACCCACTCGGTCTGTTAGAAACCTTGGAGTGGTGTTTGATGACCAGCTGAAATTCACTTTACATGTTGCAACAATCTCTCTGTCATGCAGGTATGTGCTTAATAACATCATGAAAACCAGACCCTTCCTGTCTGAGCACGCAACACAGCTCCTAGTACAAGCACCTGTAATATCAAGGCTGGACTACTGCAATGCCCTTATGGCTGGCCTTCCAACCAATGCCACCAAACCCTTGCACATGATCCAGAATGCTGCAGCACGTCTGGTCTTCAATCAACCAAAAACAGCCCATTTCACACCCCTCCTTAACTGGACAGTAACTGGAACTTCTCCCTCCTACCGCAATTCACTATATGTCCCCTCCTGCCAGCTACGGTCAGTCAATGAGCCACGTCTGATTGTTCGCCCACACCGAGGCGCCAAATCAATCTGTAAAACTTTCACCTATTCTGTTCCTTTGTGGTGGAATGAACTCCCAGCCTCCACCCGATCTGCTGAGACCATCACAACCTTCAAAAAACAACTCAAAATACGTCTGTTTCGCAGACACGACTAATCCCTAATGCTCTATCCTATCCTCAAAAAACAAAAAAAAAAATCTTGTCTCTAGTTCATCTTGTGTCTAATAGCAGAATACAATGTCCGCTTGTAAATGTAGCTATGTAGACTTGGCATGTTGGCTCGCAAGGTAAAATGTTCAATGCTCTCGTCCTTTTGTAAGTCGCTTTGGATAAAAGCGTCTGCAAAATGACTAAATGTAAATGTAAATCTATCTGATCATAGCTATTAAAACACATGCATGTAAATACATGCTGCTCACGTGTATTAGATGAATGATGACTGGCTCCAGGTTACAGAAGGTTGCTCTGGCTTCTACACAGAAACTCAGCTGTTGTTCAAAATCTCTCCCAAATGACACCTGATGAAAAAATGACATTTCTGAATATGTGTCTTTTATCAAAGAGGTTTTGTTCTAGTTAAAAATTCTGTTATTAACTGTCAATCTTCCTCTCTGCAGTAGCTCTCAAAGCTCTTTTACATATCTGGTATGTTCACTTGGTCATATGATGCATGAAAATAAACAGCGCTCAGAATCACTAATTTACAGTCACACTTGACGTCATATTTGAATGTGAGCACAAATAGGATTTCACAGCTGCATTGGAAGGAGAAAATGTACACTGAATAAAAACCTAAATTTGAGTCCATCCCTCACACAAAGATATTGTATGACTGTCTAAGACTTAAGAAAATAAACACTTGAATCATTTGGATTACTTTTATTTGTTTATTTGTCATTCATCAGAGTTCGACAGCCCCAGTTTCCATCACTTTTATTGCATGAATGAATGACCAGTGCTTAAAGGCCTGTTCACACCAAGATAACTATAACAAAAACTATAGTTTAAAAAAAAAAAAAACTTTCTAAATTTAAGACATTTTCTAAATAAAAAACAGTGGACTTCACACAAAAACTATAAAAATACAGAGGAACAATATCATTTAGATCACTTTCAGAGTGATTATTTTTCCAGCTGACGAATGATAAACATTGGCAACCAATCAAAACCCATTTGAATTTACAGGGCTCACGCATCTACTGAATGAACATTACATTATGAACATTACATTCATCCACACTGGTGTGGACACTAATATGGTTATCTTTATAGTTTTTCTTGCTGTGAATAGGCCTTACCACCTTATTTCCCCCAGGGGACCAATAAAGTACTAGCCTATCTCATCTCAATCAAACTCTGTCCTGCCCTGTCTCATCCCTTCCCACTCTATACTATCTCTTTCCCATCTCTGTTCAATCTCATCCAATCACAGGAGAGGTATCCAGAGAAAAACAAATCTCACCATACGTATAAATCCATTGATGAGCAGAGCCAGAGACCGTTTCTCATCATCTAGAGTTAAAGCACTGAAACACAACGATAACACACATACATACACACTGATCATTGCAGCTCCCTCTAACTATGCAATAACAGCATAATCTCTGACACAGCTCACTCACTTGACAGAGTCGTGCATGGTCTTACAGATATGTAGCAGCGCGTTTAGAATGACAGGGTCTCTTGTCGGCTCCTGCTGGTGTCTGAATAGTTAGACATTTACACACAGAGAAACATTAAGATTAATAGAACAGTAACTCCTCTGCCCTGCACATGATATTGAGACACACAGAGAATGAGAAGACGTGAATGCTGAGGCACAAACGTACTTGATGAAGACTTCCATGATGCATTTGCACACCTCCACCCTCACACTATCTTTCTGGAACATGTCCAGAAAGGGCAGGAACTTCTCCTGCAATGACCAAAACACATCTGCACATTCATATGTTCTATCAATTCACATGTTCTGTTCATACTGCTACACTAACTGATCTTGTACAGGATCTGGCATGTATGAGAATTTAAATTGAAATGACAAAATACAGAATTTACAGATTGTAAGAAATTTAACACGTACACAATTATGTCTATTTATTCCCTGATATGTATAATGTTTTTCAGTAGAATATCTAAATTAAGTTTTAATTCTGTCAAAACAACACAGTCAACACAACTGTGGAAACCTTTAAACTGTTTATTTCCCTTAAACACTACAAAATATTCACTATATTGTTTTCAACCTTATAAAAATAAAAACTAATCTATAGATAATGTCATATTTTGAGTTCAAAGCACTTGATAAAATTGTGTTCTTCAAGATTACTTGTTTAAATGTAATGATATAATTTGATTTACTGAATATAATTAAATGCATATAAATGAAATACTAACGTCTTATTATTACTACCTAATAATGTAATCTAATGTTTCCGAAATATGATTTAAAATTGTCCCATTTATTGGTAAAAAACAATTACAGCAGTTTCTTTGAATTTCAGTCCATTTTAATTTTACTTAAACTCAAATTACAACTACAAATCTGCATCCTGTTTTCTACCTCAATTCAAATGTAAGAATTTATTTGTAATTTAGAGATATTCTAAATCAGTTCTGAATAGGGCATCCTGGTACAGTCTTACCACAGAGAAGAGCAGAGAGAAATCATGGAAATGGGTGACAATCTTCTTTATCACAGACTGCAGCTGAGAACACAAAACAAGTCATGCTGACATCATCAGCATTATGTGACATCAACATCACTAACTGCCCACTCAAGCGTACATCTCTCTCCTGTACCTGTAGATAAGCGTCCTCAAATGCTCTGTCTGGAGTCATGTGCTTGATGATGTCAGCAAGAACTGTGTTCACCTCCCGTTTCTGTGATTGAGACATTTCAAATGAAAAATACAACACGATGGGGTAGATTTTTCAACATTAAAAACACAATCACTTCTAGACACAAAGAGCAAATACTCACAGTGAAGTGACGGCAGGTGAACTCCACCCAGATCTCTGCACAGCTTATATAATCCTGATTTACAGTCATAACATCAATACATTTTTATTTTGTATAGATCACTATGTAGAACTGCATAATATATCAAGATTATTGAAATATCGCAAATGTGCATATTTCAATATGCATACTGCAATGGTTTGCATAATTAAATTATTTTAATATTTTAAAAATGTATGTATAGTCACAGCTTTTTTAATTAGTTTTTATGTACTGCAAAAGTAAAGGCTATTCACTATCAGAAGTTGTAGTGTATAACGATTGTAGCTTTTTTTCCCAAGGTTTTAAATATATTTAAATACAATTTAAACAGATTTTACAAAATTCATCTTTTCCATATTGCTATGAAATCCACAACATCTTTACATCCTATACTCAATTGTAATAATTTTAAAACAGTCTGATGTGATGATTACCATAATGCATTTTCTGCACTGCATACTTTTTAGATTATACAACAAAGATGACACATGGAAGGTCAATGAGATGCGATTTACCCTTGGACTTCGCACTTTGGTAATGACCTTCCATGCTTCATTGAGGATAGAGAGTCTCTCACTCTCTGGGGGATCTGCACAGGCCAGACTGCGACCCAGCGAGGCAAACAACAAGTGCTGAGGAGAATACAGAAGACACAGAATACAGCTGTCATAAACATTTATGTTTACTAAAAGAATGACGCGTGTTTTTGAATGACAGTTGTCTTTAGCTGTGCATCTGACCTTGGGAAATCCTGCCTCATCACAGTCTTTGATCATGCCAATGAAGTCTGTGGCTCTTGTAGCCACAAATTCGGCCCGGAACGCAGACATAACAGAGTTCAGCAGAAGAGCACTATGGGAAAAAACAGAGTTACAGAACTGAAACACAGAATTGTTCAGGATTTGGAGATGTCTGTCTGTGACTGCTTCGATCTTTCTACATATTTGGGATTGTTCAGATGAGTATTTGCAACTATTTACTAACAGTCCACAAGTGAAATAAATTAATTCAACCACTACTTCAAAAAAACATTTAGGATAAACATTTTTATGTAAGAATCAACCCTATCAACACAACTTCAGTACTGAAAGTATTAATAACTAAAATAACTAAAAATTAGTCGTTTTTGAATTATTATTTGAAACATAAAAAATTAATATTGACACTGAAACAATAGTTCAAAGAAATGCACTGCATGTCATGCAAGGGTTACTGTGCCATAAAATCTTGAACAGATGTAAAGAAACTTTTAGTAGAAATGTCCCTCAGGTCTTACTTGTTGCCCAACTTCTTGCATCTTTCCATCATCTCAGTCAGAAGAACCTTTAAAAGACAAGCAGTTCAAAGATATTTCATATTAAATATCAACTTGTAATATGTTTTTAAATGTATCTTAAATCAGTAACAGTCAGGCTAATTTTTTTCATTCCATTCATCTCAGATTTTCTAATTTCTTACTTGGAAAGTGCTATAGAACACCACGTAAAGTTGGACCTTTTGGAAACTCAAAATTAAAATTCACGATTTTTGTATATGTGAGTGTCATGTGAATGTGGCGGCATCCAGAGAAATGTAAACAGTTTACAAGATAATAAACAAGTAATAAAATGTTTGAAAGCAGGGCAGACTTTTTCTAGAAATGTTTTTTATGCTGGTTAAAATTCTCTTCACACCCTAAATAAAGCAGTCAATCACTAAATAATCACTAAATAAAGTGGTCTAAGTAATTTTGTATGTAAATACATATTTTGCGAAAGGCGCATTGGACAAAAATGTTTGTTCAATCATTGCATTCGGTCTGATTTGGCTGTCAAACTATGTATATGCATACCTCTGCGCTTCAAGTTCATGGGTTTTGAATGAGGCATGGCTTTGGAGACTTCCCCGAAGAGAGAGTGGAACCTTATGCTTTTAAAGCTAGCTTGCTATTGCTAGCCTCTCCGAAATTGCCTAACCTAACTTTAACAAACATCTGCAGACTTATTTTTGTATATGTTGAGTGTGTACGTACCTCTGGTGCTCTGTATGCCACACACTGCAGGATCCAGTGTATGGCTGGAGAATAGAGGGTCAGATAGACAGGAATTTCCACGCGTCGAAGCGCCAGTTGATTCTGAACACTGTCACCATGAATCTGACGGAAGGAGGCCAGCAGGTCAAAGAAATTCTTATTTAGACTGTCTTTCAGGTGTGGAGCAACCTCCATCCCCACCTGAGAAAAGACCACCACAGAGAATTAGACTTATATTGTTTTTTTATGTAAGTGTTTACCCATGATTCTAGAGTGTTAAGGGTATAGTTATGCAGTTGCTAAGATGTTTTATATGGATGTTAATATGTTGCTATGTGGTTGCTAGGTGCTTGCTTGGGTACCCAGTGTTAGGGTTTTGCCATTTTAGGTGTTCCTCTAGGGTATTACTCTTCTCACCCTGCATAAGTACGCCCGTGCGTATACAGCCACAAGTGGATCTCCTATTCCTCTGATCATTGCTGTCAATCTCTGCAGCGTCTCCTGAATACCACTGCCAGAGACAGAGAGTGAGAGCGAGAACAAAATAGCCATAAACCATAAGTCATAAAGTTTTGAACTTACCTCATAAGAAGTGCAACATTAATCAGATACTTACAATTTTGTCAAAAAGCGGTTGCATTTCAAAAGAGCAGCTTCAACATATCTGTGTCCAAGTCAAGGACCCACTGTAACACTGCGAGATTATACTTCATTTAAAAAATGCTTAAAGATGATGGATGTATTTTTGTATTAAAACAGTTTCTAGTTTACCATTTTAACATGGCAAGACAGCTGTAAGTAAGGTTGTAGGTTCACTTCCTGAAGAGTGTAAACACTGTGACTTTGAAAACATCAGTTTGAGCCGTCTCTCATGGTGATGTTAGTGGCACAGAAATTACACACCCTTACGACATTTATTTAAAAACTTTATGGCTTTTATTATAAATTATGATGCAGTGTGGATACAGTCGAGGGATGAGCTCTCTGATGGAGGCAATTTTAAAGAACCAGTTAAGACACGTTTCCTTAGCAGTGTCATTCACATCATCAGCACAAAACAACTCTAAAATATGAATGAAAACATGAATAAAATATAGAGATAAGAGATGTCAAAATATGCAGCTAACAATGTTAGGTTATTGCAGGTTATCACTGATTTTATTTTTTTTTTTAAGGCAGGTTGTGATGTGCATTTATTATTGTACCTGGTAGAGGATGAGGTTCAGCACACATGGACCAGATTCTGTCATACACCAAACCACCTGGCAAACCACACCATCACCATCAAAACAGACACAAACATAATTTCCTTTCATCTAAATGCATCTATGCACAGTCAATATCAGATTGCCCATTTTTTATACTATGTTAAAATTACTGTTGGGGTTTATCAATTAGCATAAAGTTTATTCGAGTCATTTTCTATCTAATCTAAAATTAACAGAAAAACAAAAAAGTAATGGTAAAATATTCATATTTTTAAAAATAAAGATATATTTTTCATAAAACAATAGATTAGACATATTTTGGGACAATTAGGTTTTTTGAAAGATAATACCAATTAGCACCCCCGCATCACTCTCATGTTACCGTAACTACCCAAACACTAAAAAACTGTATATATACTTTGCAGTTCTAGTAATACGTCATAATTATATTTTCACATTATAGTAATAAACATATTGTCCTAAAAATAAGCTTCCTTTGTGAAAACTAAAAATGATTGCTTTTAAACCTTAAAAACTTACTGCAGAAAGAGTGTGATACAGATAGTGAGGTACTTCTATCAATAAATTATGAGCCACTCTTACCAAATGTGTCCAGGATATCAGTGATGAGGACAAACTTGCTGGGGTAGAACTGAATTACTGCTGTATCAGACAGCAGCTTAGAGCACTGAGAGAAACAAACATGTCATTCATCCTATGAGCCCATAAAACATAACCCATTTTAGTGTAATGATGTATGTTTGAGGGAAACCAGAAGGGCAGTACTTGATTTTATACATCAGGAATGAATTTGCGGAAAATGAGGAAATGTTACAAGATTACATATTACAAAGACTTTTCTGTGGAATAAAATATGCTGACAAACTTTAAAAAGGTAAACAGGATTAGGATTTTAATTTCAGGTTGACTCGTTCAAAATGCGCTTCAGATTTATTTCTATTACACAGTTGTGTGTAATTCACTGTTTCTCAGACCTGGATGACGATCTTCAGGGCTTTAACCTTTTGGTCTGAACCCCAGGCCTCTTTCAGAGACTGGTTGAGTTCCTCAATGCGGTTCACATAATCCTGCTGGGACAGATTCAGCAGCTCCCTCTGAGAGCCCTGAAAACACACACACACACACACTTACTATAAATGGGAACATTCCATTGATTTCTATTGTATAATCCTAAAAAAATACATATTTTAATTGTGTTTTTACAATTGAGGATGTCCCCAAAAGGAGGTTTTGCTCAAATTTGTCAGGTTTTGCTGACTTTTGAGTACAAATAGGTCACCAATATATGGTTAGGTAATACACACACATTGTGTTTCCATGTTTGATGGGAACATTCTATAGATGTAATGGTTTTTCTACTGTTTAAACCATATAGTCTATCCCCCTACCCTAAACCCAACAACACAGAAAAATTGTAAAGTCTGCTATTTTATATTTTTAAAAAAGATCATTCTGTATGATTTGTAAGCTTGTTTCCACATGGGGACCTAAAAAAAACACAAAGTCAAAATTTACTTGTGTTACTATAACTTAGTAAATACGAGGACCACACAAACGAGGACTTTAACCCACCTCCTCCAAATCGTCCAGCTCCTCCAGGCGTGTGCGGACCTTCTCTGATACAGCTGAGCTGGGGCTGGACACTTTACCTGGAAACAAGTCAAATTAGTCAAAATCAACCAATCACATGATCTTTTGACAGAGATTTCTGGGAAAATATTTTACTTGTATAAGTCATTAGGGCTGGGAAGACAACCAGGAACACTGTCCTGGGCATAATTTTGTTTTTGGCCCCATGAATTATAGTGGTGTGCCAAGCAATCACAGGAATTAATAGACATAATCTTTATACTTCTTGTTTAGTAATGTCTACAACAAAACAACTGAGATTTGAACGTGGATCAAATGAGTGTTTGGCTTTGTGTCATTATACAACTTTATGTCTCATAAAAAACAACATGTTGTCTAATGCTAGAGTCAGATCGTGATTTTAAAGATTCCATTAATATTGATGAGTTTTCTGTTACTATGTGGATAATGTATTTTCTATTTACACAAACCTTTTACATTAGGCAATAGCCTTCTTTTATTAAGGGTTTATAATATCACTGCAAAATCAGGATTTGCCATTGAATGGCTGAAGTAGGTGGAATAAGATTTTATTGGAAAAAAAATGAAAATGATGAGTCATCAATATTTTTGTCAGCACAGAAAGATTACAGAATAACAGAACTTACTCTTGTCTGAACCCATAAAGAGATTCTGTAAGGAGAAATCAAATCTTTATTACCATCTTTCAGATGTAAACAAACTGAAGAGAAATAAGTGTTGTGCAGCGCTGCACATACTATAGAGAGCTTCTCTGTGGTGGTGAATCTGGACAGAATCTCTCCACGTTTACAGGACCACGGCTCAAAGTCTGAGCCCACCTCCTCCTCCTTATCTTTACGTTTCCTGCCCAACTCCTGCAACAAAACAAAACAACAAATCATCCAAAAATCTTTAATCAGTTATTTGTGTTCTTGGCCATCACACGTTAAACGATCAACAATTAATTTGGTGAGGTATTCAAATATATTACCTAGACACTTATATACTTTTGATTAAAAAAAGAGCCATGCCAGCTCCAAACCACATTTATCAGTGAGGTAGATTCTTGATGGGAGCTACAGGTTTTGTATAGTTGCAGTAAAGTTTTGCATTAATAAAAGCACAACTTTATAATTCTACCTCAAGGTGGCACTCTAATACGGTCTTGGAGGTTGTTCATAAAAACGCTTTATCTTAGAATGTTAACATATTGAAAAAATACTAGTAAAAATATTATGGCTAATTATAATTGATAACACATCTGCTGTATTTGTAATGTTCATTCATTTTACCCCAGCAGAGATGCTGTGGGGGAGAGTTGGGGTTTCAGATGCTGCAGCAAACAGGGACAGTGGATCGGTCCCATCCAGCAAGGAGCTGAGCGGATCGGGTGCCACAGAGCTGGAGGAGGAAGAAGATGAGGAGGTACTGCCTTTCCGCCCACTACGCCGAGATTTAGAATCTGTCACCTGAACAAGTCAATCATTATGATAAGTGCAAATAAGTGTCCATACAAGTACAAATAGCTGTACATACAGTCATCCTGGAGTAATTTGAGGTTAGATGTCTTAATCAAGCTCACAACAGTAATAGCTCATGGTTGGAACTGGGCTGTCTGGTGTACTTGTAAATGAAAGGTTGTAGGTTCAAACCCCATTAGGGAGGCAGGCAGAAATATCGAAACAGCAGACTAGGGCCATTATCATGGTGGCCATGCAGCAGATATTACAATGCAAACAAAAAATATTCAAAATGAAAGAGAATACGCCAATATAACGTACACAAAGCTATCTACTTTACAAATGTATTTTCATATGCAAAAGGTTGAATCATAATTTATAACCATTGTCTTAACATATCAAGTTTTATCAGGAGCTTTGGACCTGCTGTAAATGTAAAGTACGATGATGTGAATAAAACAGTTTTGTGTGTGTTTATCAGGACTGGGGATGTACCGTGATGGCTTTGAGTGGATGATGGTCAGTTAACTCCACGGGTGAAGCCTCCAGACGACATACCTGCCACTCATATTCATATTTACGAATACGAGAGTGCCTGTCAATGACAGAAACATACATCAAAAATTATATATCGCGTCATACTGATAATCTGATTATTAATGATAAAAATGAACATATATAAACAGAGCTGCCTCTATCTATCTATCTATCTATCTATCTATCTATCTATCTATCTATCTATCTATCTATCTATCTATCTATTTTTAAGGCACTACCATGATATTCCATAAAATACACTGAAGTTCCATATATACCATATAAAGCCACAAAAATATTAAATGCCAATGCATATTATTGTAACGTTACATGATATATGTCAAACTTCCATCTACCGTTGTACTATGGTAATATTTTTTGTGCAATTAAAGTACAGCTGCTTCTACAGTAATATTGATCCAATGGTACTGATATTTAACAAAAACATTTTCCACTGTGCATCTTAATCACGAACATTACCCTTCGTTAGTCTTTGCAACGGTAAGAAATGTTTTTTAAAGTCATTTAAATACTTCTTACCACTGAACAGCAGCCATGTTAAATCAGTGTCATGTGATGCGGTACAACACGAGATAAAAGTCTCACAGTCACAATAAAAGTCACTCCTTATTACCGCTTCATTTAAAATGTATCTTCATTTTTCACTGTGACAATCTAACTATCAAATTAAAAACTAAAATGAAATCGAGTTTGTAAATGTTGATGCATGGGTGCATTAATTATGTAGGATAAATTATTTGATTCATTTATGAAAATAATGTCCAGCATAAAAAAGTATATAATAACAGGAGTTATGGTATAAAAAGCCAATGTACACACTTTTATTTATTCAAATTATTATTATTATTAAATTTATTATTCAAACAAAGTTCATAACGAAACATCCATTATAATATATGTCCTTATAATCATAAACTAAAATAACTTTTTCACAAGGATTTTTAGTTTAGAAGATTCTCCATTCAAAAGAGACCAATCTTAGATCTGTGTTCCAAAGCATTCATGACAAAATTACAACAATTTTAATTTGCATAGTGTATTATCATGTATCATGAAAATGTAGCTTTGTAGACTTGGCTTGTTGGTTCTTAGGGCACAATTTTGTATGCTTTTTGATCTCTTTGTAAGTCGCTTTGGATAAAACTAAATAAATAAATATAAATAAATGTAAATATTTAGATATGCAGGGAATGTGCAAGGTGCAGAATATGCAAAAAGTACAAGGAGGCAGGTTGTTATATATAGTTTAACAAAACAAAGTTCATTTGAGTTTATAAACCTGATGGTCTGGGGGAAGAACCTCTGAGATTTTTCATCAGACTGCAGTAGCATTTACCAGATGGCAGCAGACTAAACAGGCAGTTAGCAGGGTGATTGGAGTACTTGATGATTTTTGCATCTACCTGAGGTAGAAGTCATGGAGAGAGGGACCCTGAAATGTGCTCAATAAGTGCACCACTCTCTGCAGGGCTTTGCAGTCCTGACTAGAACAGTTCACTTTCTATGTGAGTACACTTTCTATGGCTCCTAAATATGAGGTTTTTAGGATTGCTGGGGAGACCCTGAATTTACTCAGTTGTTGCAGATGGTAGAGTCGTTGTCTGGCTTTATTTACCTGAGGTTGTATGTGTGCAGACCAGGTCAGGTTCTCAGAGATGTTTATACCAAAGTATTTAAAGCTGTTCACCCTTTTTGCAGGGGTCTTTTTGATCATGAGTGGAGAGCAGATCCGTTGTTGTTGTTTCCTAAAATCTACAACCAGTTTCTTGGTTTTAGTGAAATTCAGGGAGAGACAATGTCTCTATCAATATATGCGGTCTAATTGTTGGTGATGAGGCCCAGAACCACCGTATCATCAGCAAATTTGATAATAAAAATGGAGCTGTAAAAAGACAGACAGTTTCTGATGTCCACTGAACTGTTGTACAAAAGCAATATCACACTTGCTATCATGCTGTTGTGGTTTTAGATATAGCCGTAGAACACTCTTGCACTCTTGCTTGTGTGATATTGTGCCTTTCTCACCAAGAGAACCCCCATACAATTTTCTCAACCCCCATACAAAAGACAATCCAGGGCACTACTGTCTTCACTGTTCATCTGTATTTGTGACTCATCCAAAAGGTAGTATAGCTATTATTAGTATAGCCATCAACATGTGCTTATTTAGTACATTTAGTTGTGATATTCTGTTTTAATTTCGATTTATGTTGAGAAATTGTTGAACAAGTACCGTCAGAAAGAGAGAAATGTATTTAAGGCAAGTTCTAGCTTTGAAGAAACCACTTCAAAAGTAAAACTTGCCTTACATACATTTCTCTCTTTCTGACGGTACTTGTTCAACAATTTCTCAACATAAATCATGACACTGATTTATTTTGAACAGTCTTCTCAAAATAAATCTAAATTCAAACAGTCTGAAACTTTACCTAAAAGGTTATCTAAAACATATGTGATGCTGAAAGCAGCTAAGGTGCTAGACATTTTGATAGTCTCCCACTTGGATGTCCTAAAGCTTTGTTATACTGTGCATAACAAATCAAGACAGCATAGCATTTTGGGTGTTGGCAATTTATGATTACCATTAATAAGATCATCCGTCTGTTCATGCCCTGTACACCCATACATATAATCCAGTTGTGATCTATAGTGTTAGTACATTAGTAGTGATGTAATTTTTGCTAGGTGTGATCAACTAAATAAACAAGATATTTGTTGTTTTTCCCATACTACTGTATATAAAATGTTATGTTATATATATTATATATAAAATGAGATGTATATAAAATGTTTTTAACATGAGGAATCCAATTTTCCCTGATCTTTAAAAATAAAATAGCCTGGTGCACTGTAAACCTAGTTTTTATTCAAGAGATTTAAACTTACTCCCCAGTAAAAAAGAGCCTTTATTGAAACTAAGCTGCGACAAAGACTTGTTCTGAACATCTCTGAATCTGTGATGCTACACCGCATACCACATGCCACTAATATCAACAACAAATTTTACATAATGATTTATTGCACTGATGTCAATTTAAGGTTTTGAAAAAAAATGGATGACCTTTCCATATGTCTCACCCCAACTTCCAAACAGGAAACTTCCAAACTTCCACTATATTATTTAAACAAGCAAAATGCATTTTATTAAAAGCTAAGCTGCCTGATTCTTTGAGGTATTTGCTTGTATATTAAAGACAAAGAGCAAGAACACATTACACAAATAGTGCTTTCTGCAACCAGTTTTATATTTTTTCTGTGAACATTTTTTGTAAGTGTAAATTAATACTTTTTCAATGTTTCTTTCTCCTTGGAAAACAATATAAGTCTGAAATAGAACAATTCGCTCTCTTTAATACACATGAAGACAAAAAAGAGAAAAGTACAATTGCATCTTTACATCAAGTCCATGTTTCATTCCACAATCATTCCGTGTTTTCTCTCTACATATTTATATATATTTCAATTCGTAGGACATCCTGCTTTAACTGGATGCAGAAGTCCAGGCCAGAAGAATCAGAACAGAAAAAAAGTCACATCCTGTAATTTCTTTTTTACTTTGTCCATTATTTACTTGCACATTCAAATGCAATCTTTACTCCTCCTTCATTCCTCCCTTCATCCAAAGGGACTTTGTAACAGAGTGTATACGAGGAGGGATGCAATCACAGTCTCATCTCTCTGAGGAGAATCTGTAAAAGGAGGGAAGAAACAGACAAAATTCTGGCTATGTTCCTCCTTTGATTTCCCCCATTAGTGTGTGAGGAGTGGGCACATGAGAGCATGTTTTGAAGACATGTCTGCTGTTGTGTCAGGGAAAGCGCACGGTAGTCTGCTGGCAGTGCCTAATGATGCCATGTCATGATGGTTGTCATGGTGACTGTGTAGGTGGGCTGCTCTGGGCGGAGCTTGGGGAAAGGGACGGGCTACAGCTGCCCGGAGGTGCGCCTGCAGCTCGTGAACTGACCCCTCCTGCAGAACTCTCCAAACCCTCTGAGTTCTCCAACATCTCCTGGATGAGAGGAGGCATGGAGCCAGGAATCTCCATCTTTAGGGTGATCACACGCTCCGCTCCTGAGAGACAGGTGAGATAAATTAGCCAAATTCTTCTAACTGTATTAACATTAACCGGCATTACATTTGTGTGATAACTACAGGCCAGATTTTGGATTTCATTCCTTACAACAATAGCATAAAACAATGCCTGACTCACCCTTGGCACTGATGCTCCTCAGGTCTGTGATCTTCATTAGCATCTTGGGGAACATGTGAGGTTTGTGTGGCCTCCTTTTCCTCACGTAGATCTTCAGTGCTTCTAGCAGAGGCTCTTGCAGTACATCAACCTTATCTGCCTCTTCCAGGTCCTGACGATCTGCACACATCCACAAACATCAATTTACATTGAGTTTAGACATACTCTCATAATATTTGGCCTACAGGATGTGCTGGGTGAGTGTATGCACATTAACATGGCATAACAAACTTAGTCTGAGAAAATGTAGACGATGAATCTTATGAAACATGTCATAAACTTGTGCGAGTCACCACATCAAAATATATGTAATACCACCACCACAGGGTGGCACCAGTGATCTAAGAAACAGATCATGACACCATCAAGAGACTACAGACATGAAGTATCTACTCACTGTCTAGTAGACTTTAATGACCAATAGAAGGTGTGTGTACCTCCACACAGCAGACAGATAGCACTGAGCAATCCTGTCTCAGCGTCATCCATCTCTAGCGGCAGTAGCTGATTAGCGAAGGCAAACACCAGGTCTGTTAACGGACCAAAGCCGGCATTGTGCATCTGTGTTCGGTTAAGTGTTAAACCATCAGAAAACGTCATAGTGTCTTGCTCTGGTGTGTAGCGAGTACAGATCCGCAGAATCTAGAACACCAACCACAGACATGTTAGATTTGACCTAATGTGCCAATTACACAGCACAGTGCACAAAAGCAGTCTTGTAAGCAAATGAAAAGGGTGCTCGTGAGTCATTAAAGGACAAATGGGACATTTGTGGCACAATCTTGTAGACTTCACAATCACATGCAGGCACTTTAAGGCAGAGCCAACTGCGAAGGCAGGTGTGAGGTGTTCTCACCAGTATATCAAGGCAGGCGGCCTTAAGCAGGGTGATCTGGTCTGCAATGGTGAGGGTGGTGAATCCAGGCAGTTGTTTGGCAAACTCCACTGTCTTGATGATGCATTTGGTGGAGAGCTCGCTAAACTTATCCCACAGATCAACATCCAGTGACACACGCCGTTCTGAGCTGTTACTCTATACAGAGACAGAGAACCCTACTGTAAATGTTTTATAGGTGCATCAATAATAGCTGAAACAGCGCTACATGATCACATAGACATTAGCTTGGGCGAATCAACACAGACAGAACCAGCCAGGGGTTCTAGAAGAGCTGCTATTAACAAACTGAGATCAAACAGAAAATTAAAGTATTGATTCATTTGTTTCCATTATGAAAAAACATGGTTTTACGGTAAAAGTGTAGTAAGCAATTTTTTTCCCAAATCTAAACATCTAAAAAGTGAAATGTAAAACAAATCAAATCTGAAAATATGATTTATAATTTTATTAAAATAACACCATCTAAAACATTTCTGTGAATAACCCAAGTATATTTATATATTTATGAAATAGGCCTACATTTTATTTCTTAAAACACAGTAAACTATTAAACACAGTAAAAATATTAAGCTTAGAGTTAAAAAGAACTTAATTTCACAAAACAATTATATTAATATTTCCTAATTATCTCAACAGCTCTTAGAGTGAATATGGCGACTGTATGTTTGTTTAAACCTTTGTTAACAACTGTCCCACCTGCTGTCCGGAAGAGGTACTGTTTAACAATCTAAAGCATCAGCCAGCCCTACACACAACCTCCACACACACTCACTGTGGTGTATTTGCCGAGTTGGCAGAGTGATGGAAAGGTCTCCTGGTGGGCTTTCCTGACCCTGTCAATCATCTGCTCTGTGTCTGGGCTCATTGTGTAGCTCTCTGTACATTCCTGCTTTTTCTCCTCCTTCTTCTTCTTGTTCCTGTCGTTTCTCACCGCTACAGAGAGAGAGAGAGAGAGAGAGAGAGAGAGAGAGAGACAGAGAGAGAGAGAGAGAGAGAGAGAGGGCACAAGCTTGAATGTTGATTGTACAGATTCCAGTGCCTCTGGCTTGGGTTTTGCATAAGTTTGCAGCAATAACAGTGTGTTTTTAAATGGTTTAACAATCAGTTATTTCTTTTAACAGTTTATAAATACTTGAATATTACAGCACCCATAGCACAGTTATACAGTCTTCTAGCCTCATTCACACAATCTCAGACCACTGCCAACACTGCTTTTACAGAGAGATGAAGATGTTTGGTCTTTTACAGAGAGAGGCAGGTGTTTGGTCTTTTACAGAGAGATGAAGATATTCTGTCTTTTACAGAGAGATGCAGGTGTTTGGTCTTCTACAGAGAGATGCAGGTGTTTGGTCTTTTACAGAGAGATGCAGGTGTTTGGTCTTTTACAGAGAGATGAAGATATTCTGTCTTTTACAGAGAGATGCAGGTGTTTGGTCTTCTACAGAGAGATGCAGGTGTTTGGTCTTCTACAGAGAGATGCGGGTGTTTGGTCTTTTACAGAGAGATGCAGGTGTTTGGTCTTTTACAGAGAGATGCGGGTGTTTGGTCTTTTACAGAGAGATGCGGGTGTTTGGTCTTTTACAGAGAGATGCAGGTGTTTGGTCTTTTACAGAGAGATGCAGGTGTTTGTTCTTTTACAGAGAGATGCAGGTGTTTGGTCTTTTACAGAGAGATGCGGGTGTTTGGTCTTTTACAGAGAGATGCGGGTGTTTGGTCTTCTACAGAGAGATGCAGGTGTTTGGTCTTTTACAGAGAGATGCAGGTGTTTGGTCTTTTACAGAGAGATGCAGGTGTTTGGTCTTTTACAGAGAGATGCGGGTGTTTGGTCTTTTACAGAGAGATGCGGGTGTTTGGTCTTTTACAGAGAGATGCGGGTGTTTGGTCTTTTACAGAGAGATGCGGGTGTTTGGTCTTTTACAGAGAGATGCAGGTGTTTGGTCTTCTACAGAGAGATGCAGGTGTTTGGTCTTTTACAGAGAGCTGAAGGTGTTTGTTCTTTTACAGAGAGATGTAGGTGTTTGAACAGAAAAAAACTTTATAACTAGTATAAATTACCAACAGTATTCAAAGTTATTCAGAATTAAACACAAATATGTAAACTGGCTAGATGAACAGGAGCAGCAAGTGGACATTGTATGAGTAATAGAAAAGGTTTGTTTTGCTTTCAAATCCATGTGTAATAACAGGCAATAAAACGTTGCTTGTAATGTAAGCAAGTTGTTAAACAGTGTGTCAGTGTAATTTAAATATCCTTCAAAGTTGATGGCTACATGGTAATATTCAGTCCGATGTGACTGAATGTGAGTGAAGGGGGGAAAAGTAAGGCTAAAAATTGCAGTAGCAGTGGAAGACAAGAGAGGTTAAAGTGTTATATGGCACATCTGTGAAGAAAAGTCAACAGGGGAGAAAAGGTGAGAAAAAAGGTGTTAAAGGGAGAAATGAAAAACAGGAAAGAGAAAATGCTATCACACCCTGTCTATCAGCAACATCAAACTCTCTCTCTCTTTCACTCTGCAGGGGTGTGTCTGGTGTTTGTATTGTGATGAATTGTGCCGGAGTATTAAATTGTACATAATGCTGTTTTTTAGACCCAAAGCTAATCTAATCACATTATATGACACACATAAACCATTCACATTCATATGACACACACACTGTGCTGCAGTGATGGAGAGATTGACACTAGGAAACAAGGGTGATTTGTACACATTAGTACACATTTACACACCTATCAAAGGCTCTGATCTTTGATCACAATAGATACAAAAACATTCTCTGTGCAACTACACAGTCGAGGCATTGTCCATGGTCAAGTATGTGGTCTGACTGAATATATTTAACATACAATCTTGTATTACAGGGCAGTCACAAACCTCCCAATCCATGTAATACTGGATCTTATAGACATTGTAATACATTACAGCAAACTTTATTTTGTAGTGTTGTTTTCAATTTTCAAATCACTATAAAGGCCCAAGAAAAAGTTTAAAGTTTCTACTCCTCCTAATTCTCCTTATTCAGTGAAAATGATAGATTTTCTGTCTAAATTGTAATTACTTATTTTTTTATCTTGTTTGATAGTCCCAGTTCAAGGTGTTTTTGCACTGGCACACCAAAGGTCTCAGTTATGCTACTGTGTATTGTGGTGTACCAAACATGTTTTGGCAATTCACCAAAGAACATTTAGCTGCTCACTTTTGTTTGAAACAACTCTACCAAGCGGTCCTAAACACTCCTACCCCACCCAAAACTTAAAATGAACTGACATTTTCTTCATTCTTCAAATGCAAGTCTAATTACATTATGTCATTAATGTACTGAATTCCATTGTGAAACTAATGCATCAATACATTTTTATGCCCATAATTCCTCACATATCTGCTGTAAAGTGTGTATGTATGTATCTGTGTGTGTGGCAGGAATAATTTGAGAGAAGAAAATTAAAGGGCTGGCAGATCGTCCATCAGAAAGATGAAATTCAAAGAAATGATATAAAAACGTCAATGTTTCCTCCCCCTCTTGTCCCCACTGCTATTTTTTTTTTACAATCTCACTTCCTTAGCAGGAGGCAGATGAATTGTGAATCTATTGCACCTGTGGTGAAGAAAACCATGTGTGTTTTGCGGAAAATCTAAATCTATGTAGGTGTTTTATTATTTATGTTTTGTTTGTTGGCCATGTATGTGGCAAGTGAATGGTGAATGTGGTGTTGTGCATCACGTAAATGTACTACGAGCTAAGAGGTGTGAATTTATATGAACTCATTAATGAAACATTGTGTATGTGGGGGAGGAAGACGTGCCTTTGTACTGTGATCGATCACATGGGCAGACAAAAACGATTTCTGCTGATGTTTTTTTTGCATAAAAATATATAATAAAAATATATAATCAGCAAACATAAGGGGCAAGGAATGTGTAGACCTCAAATAATTAAATAAAAACATTCATATCCCCCCCCCTTAAAATGTAATTACCATAATGAAAAAAAACATTCTTATTAATGTACTATGAAGCAAATATTAACGTAACGTATTATTTAAACTGTCAGGTACATTATGGAGGTATTTGTGCTACTGTCATTAAAATATGATGAACAGAACAATGCATTACAGTCATTCTTTATTGTAAAATGACACTGCATTACAGTAATGACAATCTGACCTAAAATCTTCATTAGAAATAATTATCTGGACATGTGACTGAAAATCACAGTGACTTTGATAAGGGAACATGCTTAAATTTACATACGTGTGTGGTCCTGATTATTACGCTATGGGGACCCCACAGGTATAGCAATACCAGTAAATTTTGACCTTTGATTTATAAAACAAGTTTATAAATACAGAACAAACTTTTTGAAAATGTAAAATAGCAATAACGTTTTCTGTGATGGTCAGGTTTAGGGGTAGGGTTAGCGTACATGATAGAATATACACTCTGTACAGTATTAAAACCATTACATCAGGAATGTCCCCAAAAAAACTGGAAACCCATGTATTTGTGCACATGTGTATATGTCAGCATATTTTTACCCCTTTTTGGGGTGAAATGAGACAGACATGCTGTCATGGGATTTAACCAGATTTACACACATCTAAGTACTAGGTGTATTGCTGTTTGTCTCCAGCAGTCTTAGAAGGATGCAGACTGGAGGAGCAAACACATACCCATAGCTTCACTTCTATAAACCTGCATGTGTGTGTGTGTGTGTGTATGTATCTGTATTTCTCACCTCTCCCAATTAACTTTTCAAATCTGACAAAACCAAGCCATGTGAAGGTGTGCTCACATAGCCAAAGGGAAGTGTGTGTGTGTGTGTGTCATCATATCTTTGCTTGCTGTTTTGGCAGGAGTATTTGTGAATGCAACATTATTGATGGCTGACTCACATTCTTTGGACATTCCTACTTCCAGGCACTTTTGTAACCGGCAGTACTGGCAGCGATTGCGTGTCACTTTGTTGATGATGCAGTTCTTCTCCCTGTGGCACGTGTACACCATGTTTTTTTGAATACTTCTCCTGAAGAAACCCTGACCACAAACAAACACACAATCATCAGCGTGATACAGACAACTCAAGCAAACATTTTAACTGAATGTGTGTGGTGCTGAAGTCATTTTGTGGTTGCCAGGGTGCTCTGGGTTATTGCTATGTTGAGTGGTTGGTGTCTACAGTTTTGAAAATCTGACCACAAAAAGGATGTGTTGCTGGTCAAAATAGATTTAAAAACAGTGTTTTGTCATGCAATCCCTCTGCTTGCTGGAATAAATAGCTTTTTACTGAGAAAGCAAAACTTTCACAAAAGAATTTACTGTAATTTTCTGTCTAATATGAAAGGTCTCAAGTGCTGAATTCCACTCATTCCACCAAAGTGAAGAGAGTAGCTGCTTAAATAACCTTTAAATATAATTTTTGTGATTAAATGAACAAGCTTCTCTTGAAAATACGTATAGGAAGTCAAAATTATTTCTTATTTCATTTTTATTTTGGGATGATGTGACCCAGGCATGTTCTGGACAGGCTGGTGGTATGAGTCAATGTGTACCTCACCTTGCAGCCTTCACAGGCACTGACCCCATAGTGGTACCCAGAAGACTTATCCTGACACACAAAGCAGGGCTTATAAACTCGAGGAGGGGGGGGTGGAGAGGGCGGACTGGGGACGATCTCTTCTGAACTTGTACTCTGGGTCTCTATAGCTGTGAGAGAGGGGGAGAGAATTTATACATTCATATAGAAACAATTACAAATATCTTTTAACGTCCTGTAAGATTTTCAATAGCTCATATGTCAGTGCCTAAAACACAATTTCAAGCCATGTTCAACAAACACATGCTCATGTTTGTTTAGGAACTGTTTTCTAAATGATCCCTGATCCCAGTCTGCATTCAGTCTCATACCCAGAGTGTCACACAAATGCCAAACAGCTGGCGTGTGATGGAGAACATTACAAGAGAGATCAAAGATGCAGACGATCTGAACAAGCTCCTCTGGAGGAAGCGTGTTCACATGAGAGAGAGCATTCATGGAACATGTGTGGCACATTTGTACTGCTCATAATTAGCTTATCATCACACATCAAAACAAGAGCTCAGCACGGTTTTACACCACTCAAAGCCGTGGCAAGCACAGCGCTATCGTCAGACAATGCCGTTCTGATCCTGTTTTTGTTGCTGCAGTGGGCATCTTTCACTTTTACCACTTATTTTAAACCAATATTAAATAAGTTTCAGTAACAGATGTCTGATTATAAACAGGTTAACAGCATGTTCATTTGGTAGATGCAGATGTCATGTATTCAAAAATGTATTCAAACAGCAATGGCAGTCTAACTGTCTAACTAACCCTGGGTTAACCTTCTTTGAGCCCAGGCTAGGGTCATATTTACGGCAATAACTCTGCATTTGGTTTGAAGTGAAAATGGACCAAGTTAATCCAGGATTCATTTAACCTAGGGTCAAAGATGAACTGCTTGAAGGAAAACGCCTTTTAAAAATGGCCCTGTGAAAATCAGTGTGAAAACACCATGTTATTCCTAGAGCACATAAGCTCAAGACAAATCCCTGTAAAATGTGTATCTTTAGGCTATGCTAATATTTGAATTTGTAAATAAAGCTGTATGCATGTTTAATTGCATATTAGCTTTTGCTGTGGTATTGAGAATCATAATTTTGCTGCTATTGATGTGAACTACTAACATTTTGTCATTGTGACAACAAACAATATATCACCATCTGAATGTATATGTGATCTATTATCTGGCCTGACATTCAAGAGCAAAATAAAACAAAAATAAAAAGTCCCTCAACAGTATCAGAACATGAAAGGAGGCGTTTTATATGGAGTTCACAAAACTGGCCTACAAATACTGCCAGTGTCTGCGTTTACACTGCAAGTCTTAATGCTCAGATCTTAAGTCCATATCCGTTTTTTGGCCCGCCTGTTTTACACTTAACAACTCATCTGATGCATGTGTTTACATTAGTCTCCCAGGTCAAAAAGATTCAGTCATTCACTAATATGAGTGCCATGATTGACCCTCTTTTGCTAAAGACAAAGTACTTTGTCTGCAAAGTCAGCAAAAGTACACCCAGCAGTAATTAATTAGAAAAAAGTGTTTTTTAATGCTGCTTTCATAATGCCTGCTTTAATGCTTTCCAAATCCGTGACACGGAACTCCATGTATCTTTATAGCCTGCTTATATTTGGCTTTAATGCTCTTTATTTTGCTCTGGCATTGCAGCCAGGTTCGGCACATCTGCGAAATGATGACGTTCATCGCAATCCATCGTGGAAGTGATGTTACAGCCAAGATGAATTGGATATGTGTGTTTAGACGCAGGTCAGATGTCTGGATATCGTATATGTATCCCATTTAAATCAATATTTGAAAGTGGCACACATCGGATACGAAAAAACAGATCTTGTGTGTTTTGCACAAGTTCAACAAATTCCGATCTGTCAGATGTGAGTAAAAAAAAAATCGGATTTTTTGTGCCAGTGTAAACACAGCCAGTGATATAATGTGTCTACACTTCTTTGTTTGTTCTAAAAAGGCGACGGGTGTGTGTATGTCTCAGCTAACAGAGGGCAACTGAACTTGCAAGAGCAAGTTAAATTTAGAACTTTTATTTACACACCACTGCAGTTCAGCCCCGCTGGGCACATCACATATACGTCACAAACACACAGAATAACTGCAGATGTGTATTTGTAACAGCACCCACAGACACACACATAAAGATCCCCACTGTCAATATGCGTGTTCATGCCTATCTGTCTTTCTGGGCAGAAAATGCTCTGACAGAGGTCGATAAACAGGCTGACGGACTGAAAGGCTGACTCAGCCTTTAAGAGAGAACAAGAAAACCAGAGCAGAAACAGGAAAGAATTAACCAAAACAGATGAGAAATGGCTTCAAACATATGAACATGAGCAGACAGATAAGCACATGCACAAAGTCCCATTTAGCAATACACCCAAGACATTCAAAAGGCAAGTTTGATCTGAACTCAAATTGACAGTATATAACATATACACACATATAAAAAAGCCGTAATAACACACACAGAACATGAGCTACAGAAAGGCAAATGATATTAAAAAAGCCTATTTGCTTTCTTAAGTTCCTTCTGCATGATTCATCATTCTTAAGAAACTTTCATAGAATTTTGTCAAAATGTAACAACTGTGCCTCTAAAAAACATTATTAATAAACTAAAGAACCTGTAAAAACGTAAAAAAGCCTGTTTTGGTGGCCAATAATACTAGTGTGTAGACACTGTACTTCTGCAGAGTATGTTCTAAGCCCTATAGTTGACTCCACATATTAAACCAGGATGGGAGAAAGGATTTTAAAAAAACACACATCACCTTCAAAGTCACAGCTGTCCATCAACTCCATGTGTCAAATGCACCATGAGCCAAATGCACTGTGATACCTCAGAAGCCCACACAAGTCAAACAGCAAACAGACAGATGCGCACACACACACACCATCAGTATCAAGATCCAGAGAAACAGACATACAGAACTGAAGTGAAACAGTGATAAACAGTGAGAAAATTGTTGACAATTTTGAAAAAACCCTTTTGGGGACATAAAACTAGCTGTGTATTAAAATAATAGAATTCAATGGAATGTTCCCATTTAGATAGATAAGTAAACGTGTGTGCAGAAGAGTTTGTCTTATGTCAAACAAATTACACATAGAACACATAATACACCACATTAATATAACTCATTAAAGGGGTCATGACATCGGTTTTATTTTTCTAATTCTATTTTGTTGTTTTGTGTATACGGTGTAATTATAATATTACTGAAGTTTGTTGCCCAAAAAACATTTGAAATGAAGCAATTTATATTCATTCCCATAACCTGTAATTATAAAAAGTCAGATTTGAGTGTTCCCCTTTAAGAGTCTTTGGGTGTAATTGTCAACACGTATAATTGGCTAACATTTTAGCCAAAGAACAGCACAGCGTTTTACTGGTATTTTGCTGCTATCACAAACGTATTGTGAGTGTAACAAGGCCTTCAGATCCAGCTTGCTTCTCCAAAGTATTTTCTTCAGCCTGTTGTGCAATGTTGTAGTGGATTAATCCCAAACAAAGAGGATGTTGCTGTGATGTTGTTCTGTCAGACGAGAACTTCTCTGCAACTAAACAATTGTGGGCCAAAAATGTGATGATGTAAAAGTAGGTGTTTGTAAGAAGGATGTTTTAAGCTATGAAACTTGTATAAGAGATCTTGATATCATTATATCCTACATCAAAAGATCAAGGAAATGTGATTCTTCATGTCATGACCCCTTTAAAAACTTTTTAGGGAAATTAATCTACCATTGTGTTACTTTTCTGCATATTAAGCTACAGCAAGCGATTTAACATGCAAAGTATTTCACACATTATCTTTAAGCCCTAAAAGCCTTTATATTTTTATACATGGTACTTGTTGCAAACCAGACTTCATAAATGTATATCAAACTTCTTCTGAATAACGTAGTTTATCCATTAACAAATGAAAGCTCTTAAATCCTGCTGCAGTGTTCTATTTAGAAAGCAACACCACAGATACCAGGGGAACTTCATCCAGATGTAACAAGTATTTAATATTAGAGACAAAAGTCATAAACTCTAAAAAAACAAACAAAAAAAACAAACAAAGCGGAAATCCAGTTGGGCTTGTGAAATTTCATGAACTGGACCATATGAGGTTTTTGCAAAACCTCTTTATTAAGACTACATGCCTTCAGCCTTGCAAACTTTGGCAAATCCAGTAACTTCAGTGTCTTGTTAAAATATCCAGCTCAATATTTACATGAGAAGAATAAGACAACACTACAAAGTACAAACACTTAAACATACTCAAGATTTCTGTTTTTTTGCCTTTATTATGGTTTGTGTCACAATAAAAAAATGTTTTTTTATCTGGTACACCACACTTAGTTACCACACTTCTTACATTAAAGTACAGAGTCATAAAATGCTAAGAGCTGCAGATATTTGGGTGTGTTATACTGAAGACTAGTGGGACCTTGTAAGTTCCAGGTTGACATCCTACAGAGTGAGTATTAAACATCAATAAAATTTGACTAATTATATTGCATTTATATGCATGCAGCAATAATAACCCATATTATTTCAAACGGGGTCCCCAATCCATATTCCTGGAGGTCCACAGACCTTCAGAGTTTAGCTCCAACTTGCTCTAACACACCTGCCTGGATGTTTCCGTTTTCTGATTTAGGTTACTTCATACACAAAAGAGGTCCACTTAATATCCACTGACCCTAGAGTCACCCTTCTCTCGCTCTCTTCCTCTCTTTTTAGGTTCAGGCTGAGGTTACGTTCCTAATGTTCTGACAACCAACGAACAATGTACTGTAACTCAACCTTTGTTCTCCTCTTCATTTTCAGGAGCCTCAAACTCCTTCTTGACAGAGAATATGTATCCTTTTCTGTCTGTGAATCTGTAATCATTGGGTTATTTATCTGGCAGTTCAGGTCTTGGTCTTAGGTCCGGGCTTGTTTAGCTCCAATTACAAGCAGTCTGAAGAGCACTGGAAAAGGATGGGAGGGGTATTAATTAGATTTTGGTTGGTTAAGCCGGGCTTAAGTGTGTTATTGGGGCTGAGACAGGCCCTATGGGAGAGCAGTCTAACATACATACACTCATCTGTTTGTGCTTATAAACCCAGGCAGTTTTTTTACAACGAGATCAAACTGTATCATCAGAGACAAACAGCCCACCTTTCTGTGTCAAGCAGTATGTTGGCTCATTGCTATTTATTAAACAAAAGCCAATAATCTATTGCCCTGAAAATCAACAGTCCAACCATCAAATTGCCACTTAAAAGAGTAACAATGTTACTGGGTAAAAAGTGCAGCAACCGTGCCATCAGACAATTACATGCAGGATAGGTGATTTTTCCAGAAACATGTTTTGTTATGCTGACTAAAAATCATTCTGATAGATATCACTAAGTGGTCTAAATTTATATAAATACATAATTTCTGTGGAAGGCACATGACCATAAAATGTTCTTCCAGTTCATTCCAAATGCAATGATAGGATTCCCTACTTGCCTGTCAAGCTATGTATTTGCATTCCTCCACGCACTATCGGATAAGGTGTTGCTTTAGAGAGCACTCTGAAGAGAGGGCGGGATTTTATGCTTTTAAAGCTAGGTTGCTATTGCTATTCTCTCAGAAATCACCTACCCTACCTTTAACTGTTCACCGACAGTTCAGCTGATTTAAAAGCCAATAAATTATTTAGATGCATTTAGGATGCAACAGTCTGTAGTGTTTTGCTGTTTTTAACTCATCCTAATTACATATATATTGCTATGTAATTGTGTACTTTTTTGTACTGTGTACTTTTTATAGTAACAATAAACAATCTGGAATCTTGATAGGATAATTACAAAGTAATTTTGGGCAATATTTGTGATGATTCTGCATTTCTATTTCACAACAAATTTTAATAAATACTGTCTGTATACAAATTTTGCAATCTGTCCAGTATTGACAATGTTCAAAACTATTGGGCTAACTGTCCAATAAATTAATTCAAATTGATTCATGAACTCTCCATGTGAAATTTTTATGCATTACAATGTTTCAGTGAAAAACAAGTACATACATATTGCTGTTTTATAATGTATTGTTAACATTTGGATAGTGTTTTTTTCTTTTGTTCATAAAGTGAATAACTGTGAATATAATATATAATTACACTACACATTTTAATCTACCCAGCTACAATCACTGTCTGATATAAATGGCCATGGCCAATGATTATGACATAATATTTTTAGTTATGACCTAGTTTTCGCGCTTTCTCTCTCTCTTATTACAGCATGTGTTCATGCTGAGCAGAGGAAATTGGGAGACTCCCAATTTGTTTGTCTTAATCTCTCACAAACACACACACACACACACACACACACACACAGTGTTTTTAGTGTTTAACCTGTCTGAGGTGGATATAAGGGCTGTTTACACTGATTCACACATTATTGGGCATTTTATTGTATTTGTTATCTAGACATTGTATACCCCACTTAAAAACATTTTCAGTCTAGCAGTCCAGCTTGTGATTTGTAAAACCACACCCAAAAAAAAATTCATAGACTACAAAAACAACATTCACAGACACACAGCGCTGACAAACTAGATCATTCCAGTTTCATAACTCTCTAAAATCTCCTAATTTCAATGTATTTGTAATGGAAAGTACGCCAATTATGTTGCCAAATCAAAAAGCACTCAAACCAGCTCTTCAAACCCTTTAATGTCCTTAATTATTCCCATGCATTCTCCCAAATCTATGAGCAAGTAAACGAATGCCACAGAGATGTAGCATATCAGGTCTAATGATCACATGAGTAGACCTGATAGCATTAATTATTTCTACAGCAGACAACTTTAACAAAAACAGTGCAGTAGAAAATGGCCAGCATCATTATTTAAACATAGTCAAGTGTTTTTCTAACCCACAATGTCTGGACTACAAGGAATATTTCCATTATTGTAGGCTAGAAATTAAAAGGTTGGTCAAAAGAATAAATATATGTCAAATACAAAACTAATTCTTATTTCTCTTACAAAAAATCCTGTGAACTGATTATCATCCAGACACTCTCTGGCTGGACACATGCTCCAGTAATGATGATTGGTATCATGGTTCATTGGGGGGAGCTGGCAAAGAAAGAGGTTGAATGAAAACAGACAAAGACTTCTCTCTCTTGTTCATCCTCAATTATGAACTCCTCAATTATTAAATAAAGCAAAAGAAGACTGACCCCATTCAGTCATCTGTGTTTGTAATATCTGAACTATAATTCTTATCATGCCACTCTCCCATGGGTACAATGACTGAACATATGTACTCAGAAGTCATGGGTTTGTGAACAGAGTAAACAAAGGTTACCGTGTGTGTGTGTGTGCTTAGGGGTTTGTAAGGATCAGACGATCTTGTTCCCTTTTCAGACATCAATTTCCTGTATGAATCTGAGTTCTTTGCACATTTGAACTCGGACATCAGCCTTTCGAGTTATGAGGGTCACTATATCAGCAGCCTGAGTCATCATCAACACACACACACACACATACACACTGTATATTTTAACCCTTTACCTTACCCCTAACCCCCACAGAAACCTTGCATGTTTACATATTAAGTATTATTAAAAATGTTTAATAATCCATTTCCCTTGTGGGGACCACTGGCTGGTACAATGAACCAATGAGGCAATCAATGAAGCAATCAATTATTAAGTGTGCACTTGATTGAAACAGATAGAAATAATTACCAACAGTTACAATTAATGCATCAATTAATGCATTATGATTATTAATAAAAAGTATTTTTGTTTATTGATCCAAATGACTATAATACATCACATTATTTCTATATTCCATAATTCATATAATTTCTGATAAATGTATTACTTTTTTTTGTTAATGTCTTTCAAATGATTAAGTGGAACCCAGTTGTTTGTTTGAATACTTACACACCATGTTCTTGGTTGAGGAAAGCTTAATCACAGATGGGGCTCAAAAATATGTAAAACTGAAGTAATTTGACAGAATATAGAAATGAGAATAGAATTGTCTGATTTAAAAGTGCAGTAATACAATAAGAACTGACAGCTCTAATAGTATCTGCACCGACAAATCTCCACAGAAAGTTACACCGAATAGTTGCAGAACAGAAATGCACGTCTAGTAAATAGTTTGTCTAATTTAATGATGCTTGCAGCTACCAATAAAAAGTATTTCTCTCCATTCCTAGACTGCATGTAAAAAAAATTGTCACACCAACCAGCCTTATAGCTTATGACAGAGCTCAGGAATGTAACATTGGGAAATAAAATTCCTTCATGTTAAAAAAAACCCCACTAAATAAAAAACAAAAAAGGGAACCTTTCTGAGATGATACAATACATCAGACTTGTAATCCTAACACAAACAAGAAACATATATTTTAAAGGCAGAGTGATTTTTTTCCAGGAACATTTTTGTTATGCTGATTGAAAGTCTCTTCACATCCTTACAGCAATCACTTAGTATAGTAATCTTCATATTTTTTTATTTTATATCTTCTGTGTAAGGCACAGAACCATAAAATGTTCACCCAATCATTGCATTCTATCCAAATACAGTGATAGGATGTCACACCTGTCAAACCTGTCAAACTATGTATGCATTCATACATTTTTTAGGTGTGGCTTTGGAAAGCACTCTTAAGAGAGAGTGGGATCTTATGCTTTCAAAGCTAGGTTTCTATTGCTAGCCTCTCCAAAATTGCCTACCCTAAATTTAATGTATAAAAAAACATTTATACTATGTGAGAATAGTAAGTGTGATATAATTAAGACAGCATGTAATTGTCACAAGCCTATATGCCAATTTGTTTCAGTTTAAATTCTAAAATGATGGTTGTTATAGAATAAAATAATGTTTTAATGTCAACTTTTTAACAACTATATGTGTGTGTACAGTTTTTTGGTTTGCATGTCTATTTGACTATATCATTGATAATCATCCATAGGTCCACCATTTATGCCCAAGAGAAATAATAAAACGTACAGCTATCTGAAGAGGTGATCACAAAAGAGCCTATAAGAGTAGTGGTGTGGCTTGCTCTTTTGATGTTAATAGCCTATTAATAATGATTAATCATTGGTAAATGAATATCAAAATCTGCATCCCTATGACACTCCAAGTTTAAAGATGCAACTACTCCAGAGGGTTTTACCATGCAAACCGTTTATAGTACATTTACGCATTAAGCAGACACTTCAATTTAAAATGGCTCATGGTGCATGGAGCATTTTATCAGTTTGCATGTTTCCTTGAAATCAAAACCTTAGCATTGTTAGCAACGTATATTACCAACTGAACTACAAAGAATGGAGTTTAACAGCTAACATTACCAGCATACTAATTAAAGCACTGCAATGAAAAATATCCCAATGGAAAAAATGTATACCTAAGAGCTAGACTACTTAAAATTAAAATTGATTTGGTCCCAATAATCTGCTATATAGCAGATGTCCCAACCAAACATATGGCTCATGAGAAGGTAGTAAAAGTGGAACAGGTCGGCATTAAAGTTTAATATGAGATGATGCCTGACTCCATCACACTGTGGCCACTGTTATTTGAGATACAACCAGTTAAACTACAAGCTCACAGAAACTATGTGAGTAGTTTGAAACTTTGATCTGTAGAACGTGGTCAAGTTGTGTAAAAGCAGATGCTTACAACCTGCCCAATGGACAATAAAACAGACAAAAAAAATTGACTTACACTGAAAGACAAATCCAATCCACTTCTAGGGACCAGAATATAACTTTTTTACTTTGGTCAATAAGAAATCACTAAAGCATTGCACTAAAAAAAAAAAACACTCAAAATAGCAATGTCATAGCAACGTTCTAGTAATTTTATAGCCACATAAAACAACATATCCAACTAACATTTTTTAAATTAGAAAACATTCAGAGCTACTTGGTGCAATACATTTAGAAATATCTATTAAATATCTACACATTTTAATACTTTTGCAAAGCACACACTTTTGGGTAAACAGACAAAGTTATTCATGACTCATCTTGTCACACATTTTTGTCCAATAAAATGCTCTCCAGAATGAGAATGCCCCTCCCCTTAATATCATTGTTATGTACGGTTATGTATGCCCCTGATCACAGTTCACAGTTCAACCAAACTACTGGTTATTTAAACCACACACAGGAGACATGTCTATGTAACAAAACTGCATTTCTAGTCTTTCTTTGTTGCAACACAGATTAACATTACACAGGATAAAACACAAACATCTATTATCAATTGATAATTATATTATGTGCAGTATTACTCCCAAGTTATTCCCGTGTTTATGTTAGGGAGGGTTGGGGTAAAGGAGAAAGAAAATAAAATTGGTGTCCATTTTTTAAACTAATTACAGGATGAACAAATGAAAGTTTATGCTCAAGTCTTGTGTCTCAGATGTTCCTCATAAGAAAAAATCCAGATGTTAGATTCTCTAAAGATGAAATCTCAACAATGTCACAAACATCAAACATCTCTCATCAAATTTATCCGAAACCATTTTCTTATCTATACAACCTACATTGACTTACTGGTCCATGCTCTTAATGTATTTTCTTCTGGGCATACATTTTATTAGGGCCTTAAACATACTGTATACCAGTAACACTCAATTTCACACAATTGCATTCCGAAGTGTTTTTGAATGCAATCTGTAAACGCAACACAAATCATTATTAACACAACATTAGCACAACTGTCTTCATATTAGCTATTATCACTACTGTCTTTAGTCATGTAGGTTTAAAATCCCTTGCTTTACAGTCTGTTAAAATGTATAGCTAGTAAGCTGAATAGCACATCTGATTTAATGAAACAGACAATTAAAGGTTACTCCATTAACCCTCTGAGTACTGAGGCTCATTACCACCACAGTAACAACCATTTTGGAAAACACACCACTCACAGCGAATAAACCAACACTATTAAAAGGTGTGCAAAAACTAAAAAAAAATAATAATAATAAAAACGAAGAATATTATGGAGAGCTGTGAATGTGTATAAAGTGGAGTGTGTGTAAAGGTCTGTGGGTGCAGTGTGAAGGGGTGTGTATGTGTATGTTACTGTCATGTGAATAAGAGGCAGCACATTCCTTCATAGCGAGGCATGTAATCTTTCTGGAAACACACAGCTCAGCGCAGAGAGAAGCCGACTGTTAAAGATCAAGAGCATTTAATCCTGATCGACCCTGTTAGGAACCTAATGCATCAATCTCCTGATTAACACCATACTGACATTTAAATTCTGATTGGATGCAAACACACACCTGTGACTACACATCAACTGAATTCTACTAAATATTAATGCACCAAGTTGACAAGGGTAAACAGCATACAATTAGACTATAAATGATTATAATAAATGATTACATTCAGTTATTAAATTAAGTCAGCTCCCTCATCTACAGCTTCTATGCTTCTAACAGCCTCTAACTGTAGTTCCACAAATTTCATCAATTTCAAGAGTTCCAGAAACAGGAATCAGAAAAATCTCATACATAATGTAATTATATAATATATACACATCTGTTCTTTTCTGTAACTGTTTGATAGAGCTAGTAGTGTACTGTAGACAAGAGTCAGGGTCTTCTGACAGCTCAAAGTACACATATATAAAGTGTGTCTTATACAATTACCTGAAACAAAACTTGAGACAAGCACTTAAGTGGACTTTGTTAATATATTCTGCAGTGATGCCATGAAAATGTTTTTGTCCATTTTGTTGAGTGTTTTCACTAAAGGGGCCGAGATAAGTATAAACGTGTAAAAATTAATTTCTAAAAAACATTCTGTGTATTAATATAATATGTCTTATCAAACACTAGTCTTACGTTCACATTTAATGGTCATAAATAACCCCTTGTATCATGTGCCGTTTCTTCTATGGGTACCATGTTCAAAGTTCACAGTATTGCAACAGCACTATTAATTAGACGAGGAAAAAACACAAACACAAAGAATAAACTTAATACTTCAACGTTTTTTTACGAGCCTTTGTATTTGCGAGAAAATCAATTTTTCTTTGTAGGTAAATACAGTAATGTGAACATTTTAAATAAACATTTAGCAAACCACCGTTTCCGACACTGTTATAAAGATTTTGTGGTGTCAGAGGTCATGAACCCCGTGACCCTGCATGACCGTCACCTTTCATAACCGCTCAAAGAGCCAGACGGAAAGCTTCGAAACATCTTGCAGTCCTTTTAACTTTTATCTCTCAGATATTACATAATCAAGACGTTCAAAACGATGTATTAATACAATTACACGAAAGTTAATAAGCTAATAACTAAGCTAGTAACTATTTTGTAAATTGTGAGAAACGCTCACAAACGGCTTTCATGAGCCAAGATCTTAACGATTATGATGTTTTCGGTACTGTTCATAAGGCATTCATTTTAATGCAAATGGCTATAAGCGACTTGATAGTAATAATACTTAAATTATTTGCAAACGTGTTGCTAATAGCATGCCATCTATAATTTTCGGAAATAAACGTGCATATCAAATTCCGTGTGAGTCCCGTGCTGTTTAATGCAGTCAAGAGCAACAGTGCGTGAGTGTATGTGGGTCACCCGGCCGGATTTAAATGTCAGTAAATGAATGACTGACACATAGAGGATCAAATTCGATCATATATAACACAAACTAAAGCTTTTAGTTGACCTCAGTTGACCCAGCAAAAGCACATGCACAACTCTACAAACATATGTGTTTTGTTGAATAAAAGTGCACGTACAGTGATTGGATCCATTCCAGTGCTGATGTCTGATAGAAGAGCTGAAAGGATGAGGCACCTTGTCTGGGATCAGACATCCTCTGCTCTGATTATAAAAATCCATCATGAGAAACGGGTTCACATCAACACTCTCATACATGATCAGCTCGGACTTAATTCCTCAAAACCTTCTGATCCACGACTGCACTCCCAACTCATTCAACAGAGACCTTTCCATCCCAGACATTCCCAGTTATTCCCAGAGGTGATGCGGAACCACAAAATCATGTCAAACTAAAGATGAAGCCCTTGGGCATAATCAGCGATCGCGTTCGACCAAAACAATATCTGCTGAAATGCAACGTTTTGCAAAAATAAAACCGTTTCAAGGGGTGCAAACTATATAAACCTTATAATTTGTATATAAGACAATGTAGGTCGCAGCTACGCCAAGCCCTTGCTCTGCGTATGTTAACAATAACAAATAAAAAACTAAACGAGAGGCATTCCTCCATTAAATGTCCAGTGTTAAATTATGGATTTGATCCGGTGTTATTTGCAGTTCTTCGATTTAATGATGTGATTTTTTGTCCAGTTCATGTCTCGATTTGGTCCGTGATCTCATCAAACTTTTCACGGAATTAGGTTTGTTGTTAAATGTTTCGCTTTCTCTAGAAAAGAAACGGGCTCCGAACCTTGTGTAATCAGCCTGTGTGTGTGCGCGTGCGCGTGCGCGTGTGCGTGTGTGTCCACGAGCTCTGAGCTTTACAGAGTGTGAGTTGAGCGTGACGACGGCGAGCAGCTGTCTATATGCCCCACCCACGTGCGTCGACGAGTGAAGCGACTGCCTTCAGACACGCCCACATCCACCTTTCCGCTTTTTCCCGCCCTATTAAAAACGCTGTCTACCCACACTGCCCTGCCCGCATAACGTCGGTCAGACAAAACAATTACAGGTCCAGGGTAAAAAAATCAACGTCATCTGACACAAATCACTGAAATAGTTGCCACATATCTACTCTGCCTCTGTCTCTATGACAGCCTTAGGCTCACAAAATAAAAAAAAGTTTAGAACTTTTTTAAACAATCATGAACACTTTCCTGTCATTAATTTTATGTTCCAAATTTACCATCATCAGGTCAGATGACATATCCTGGGAGTGCAGGTTTTTGCTTATTAGTTAGCAAAACAGCAGAAGTTAATGGCTGATATTGGTTACAGCACAGGTTTAAGGTGAAACTTCGCTCCTGGAAGTCAACAGTATGAAGGAGTTGAATTCCAGAACAACTGCCTGTGATGTTCATGTGTAATATTTTATAGTATATTAATGATATATTAATAATACATTAAAGTCCATGTGAACCGGAAGTTTCAACCAATTGTACTTGTTTACTTGTTTCAAAGCATGCAGTAACTGACCCTTGGAAGGGAGTGGTTAACAGCTCTGGCTTCACCCAAGCCACCAGACCAACATCATCAGAGAAGGTCTGCTGTTACAAAGGGGAAGTATATTTTTAGATTTTGATTAAAGATTACTACAACACATGAATAAAAAAATGGTTGATATATATAATTTATATATATATATCAACGATTTATCGATTTATAAATGATATAAATCATTTATAATAAACACTGCTATACAACAATATTCTATAAAAAATAAGAATAGTATATTTTGATTTCATCGTGACTTTAATAAGAAGAATAATATGTATAAACCAGATTCCAAACAGATGGTTCAATTAACACACTTATTAGAGTTAATGGTATTCCTAAACACAAGTTGTCTTTTTTAGCTTAGTTGCAAGCAGAACAGATTTACATAATGATCAAGTTCATGTGTTAAACTACATACGTGAGTATATAAACAACAAGGGGAATTTCAAGGCCCTCAAGGTACCACAGTAAAGTTTTTATTGTTTTTTTTTTACAAAATTCCTACAAATTCAAATTGTTTGTAGGAATTGTACAAACACTGTCTAAATTCACAAAACTCCAAACTTTAAAAAACAGCATGCAGCCTAGACGTTTTCCTTTAGAGTTTCTCCTTACCAGCTAGTCTTGCCCCTCACTAGTTCTCTCATCACTCATTTACTTCTCCTTCTCACTAATTTGCCTAATGTTATGCGGCTGAACTTTTGCTGAACCCATGGAAGCAGGCAGTCTCACCCCTAAATGACCCATTCCATGACACTCATTTGCTTCCATGCCTTTCCCATCTGACATCACACAAAGGCACTCCACCTTGTTCACTAGTCTTACGCAACCATGCTCAGCAAGAAGAGTGCTTTCCTTTGAAAGAACCACTGGAAGTTTCCACAGAAAAACACCTCAAATGAGTCGCGCAACAGGCAATGTCTGGAGGTTGATTAATCACTTTCTAAAGCTGTAGAAAGAAAAACTTCACTCTGTTCAAATATCCAAAGTATTGATACAGGTGTTACATAAAAAGAGGAAAAGTAACTAGGAAACTAGAAAAGTTTGATGTGACTGGTGGGGTTAAAGCACTTTCAGTCCTGGTTAATGCCACAATGCGATTTTACTGTGATTTTGCACAATGTTAAGAAGTGATCTTAAGCAGGAATGATATAAACTGTGTGTGTCTGTGTGTGTGTGTTTAATGCAGTACCTGATCCGCTTGGAGCAGCTGATAAGATATAGCAAACCCAGCATTCCTGCACAGCACTGCCTTTCTTCCAGTCTTTCTGTGGATTAAAACACTGACTGCTCTACAGTCCTGACAGTTATCAGACTAGTTTTACGCATGCATTTCATGTATACCTTGGTTTCCTAGGTTTAATAGTGCCCTAATTTGGGCTGCACCAACAAGTATTAAATTAAACCAATAAAATTAGTTCAAACTAAATTCTAATCCAGCATTTGTTGATCTTGACTCACTTAGGCTGAGAAAACCACAGCAGCACACAGATTTAAAATCTCACAAGCCATAGAATATATTTATTAAGTGAAGGCACAAGTACAGACAATGGTCACTGATATGTTGAACTCTAAAGATCCATATTTCAAAAGAAATGTATTTCAGTTTCCTTCTTTTATTCCTAGGTTCTTATTCTAAAACAGTGTTAAAAGTTGTACCTTATTTATTTAATTTTAAAACTCTTTCATCCCAGTCTATTGAATGACAGCCATTCCTCTGCAAGTTCAAAGTTAATCTGATCAATAATAAAATTAAAACCAGAATCAAATGACAGTTTATATGTACATAGAGAATATGATTGTGTTTCATACGCAACCTATGGGATGAGAGAAATACAGCAGAAAGAGGAAATAGGGTGTTGTGTTTGCACTTCATAACAGTGATGATGAGTAAAGATGTATGTTTGTGAAATACCACAATGCTTAGAAACACAGTCACTTCTCTTTCAGCACACATTTATTTTTCTTAATTCAACCCCTTAATCTAAACATAATGGTGGGTTATATAACATACATAAAGGCTCTGATGAATGGCACCCCACCCCCATGCCAGATTCAGTCTCTGAGTGTGCTGATGGGGTAAATGTGGGTTTATAAGCTAGGCTGATGGAAGTAATAGTGGATACTGCCTTTAAGGGTGTTAAACTATTTTTATAACCCACCCTAAAATGTATAATTTCCGGGAAGTTAGGAAAGGTGCCCTAAAAAATACTGTTTGGTCTTTCACATGGAACATATACTGTCACATGCAACCTTATCATATACATTAGTTTGGTATTTTCAAGATAACTTTAATGACCCAAATTAATTCTCATTCAGACTCTCTCTGGAAAACTGTGAAAACATACAAATAAAAGCTGGTATAGGTGGTGAACTATGATTTTTCTGGACAACCACAACATAGCTTTTATGTTATGTTCTTGTGGGTCCTAGGATCCTAATGTTAAAACCTATAAATCCTCTGAGAATTCATTTGGGTCATAACATAGATTGGGAGCCTGACCGAGATCTTGAAGGTGATGGTGGGGTGGGCCTTCATAGATCTTTTATAAATTAGCTAAAATGAGAACATTGTTATATATGTAATAAATGGTAATATTTTGCAAAACAAGTATATTTTGACTTTGTGTTTGAAATCAGGGGGAAATGGTCAAAGGATAAAAGGGTAAATCAAGGGTTATTTCACTCTTATCTTTCCTCTCAAAAGTTCTTGAAAAGGTTGTGTTTTATCAGCTGTCTTCCTATCTCTCACAGAACAACCTACTTGACAGTTAACAGTCTGGTTTCAAAAAAGGACATTCCACGGAGACTGCCCTCTTGTCGGTGGTTGAAGGCCTACGGCAGGCTAGAGCCAACTCCATGTTGTCTGTCCTAATTATTCTTGACCTCTCTGCTGCCTTTGCACAGTGAACCACCAGATCCTGCTATCCTCACTCTCAGTCAATATCCTAGAGGTTTTACCAAACCTCTGCACGTTTCGGATTATTTCTTCATTACTTTTAATCTGCAACTCCCTATCTGTGCACCTCCGACCATTTTACCCGTCACCTTCAGAAGAAACCTGTGCTCTCTTTCCTCTTCTCATCTTTCCTCTGCTGTATCTGCTGCTCTTCCCTCTCCCAACAGACACCTTATGTTCCACCTTAACTTCCTCTCTAGGCTCTGTCCTCTGTATCCAGGCCTGCACGTGCTACTTCCCCTAATCCCTGGTTATCTGATGCTCTTCGTGAACACCGGACCAAACTAAGGGCTGCAGAGAGAAAATGGCACAAATCCAAAGACCCATCTGACCTAGGTAACTATCAATCTCTGCTCACATCCTTTTCTGGTGAAGTCCATGCTGCTAAATCCACATATTTCCACAATAAAATCAACAATGCCTCAAACACACGCACACTCTTCAAAACATTCAACTCTCTCCTCTGTCCCTCTCCACCACCACCCAAAACCTCTTTAACTGCTGATGATTTTGCTAAGTCCTTCACTGACAAAACATCCAACATCTGCAGCCAGTTCTTAGCTCCACACACACAGGAACCCAGACCAACCACATACACAGGCACACATCTCCTTTCTTCCTTCTCTTCCCTCACTGAGACAGAAGTTTCCAAACTTTTCCTCACCAGTCATCCCACCACCTGCACTCTAGATCCCATCCCCTCACACCTTCTGCAATCCATCGCTCCTGCACTTGCACCAGCACTTACTCACATCATCAACACATCTCTCCACACTGGCATCTTCCCTACCACATTCAAGCAGGCTCGGGTAACCCCACAGCTTAAAAAACCCACATTAGACACTTCACTTGTAGACAGTTACAGACCTGTCTCTCTCCTACCATTCATAGCAAAAACTCTTGAACGAGTTGTTTTCAATCAGGTGACTTCTTTCCTCACTCAGAACAACCAACTGGACACCAACCAATCAGGTTTCAAGAGTGGCCACTCAACAGAGACTCAACAGACACTACTGTCGGTCACTGAGTCCCTATGGATTGCAAAGGCGAACTCAAAATCATCAGTCCTCATTCTGCATTCTGCATCAGTTCTCATTCTATCCGCTGCCTTTGACATGGTCAATCACCAGATCCTTATGTCCACCCTCACGTCACTGGGCATCACAGGTACTCCACTTCATTGGTTTGAAACCTACCTTACTGGTAGGTCTTTCAGGGTTTCCTGGAGAGGGGAAATATCCAAAGTTCATCAGCTGATCACTGGGGTTCCCCAGGGTTCTGTTCTTGGGCCCCTCCTCTTCTCCATATACACTACATCACTGGGTCCCATCATACATTCACATGGGTTCTCCTACCATTGCTATGCTGACAACACGCAGCTCTTCCTTTCATTCCACCCAGATGATCCCACAGTAGCTGCACGTATGTCAAGCTGTCTGGCGGACATTTCGGCATGGATGAAAGAACACCATCTGCAGCTCAACCTGACAAAGACTGACCTTCTTGTCTTCCCTGCCAATCCAACCCTACAGCACAATTTCAAATTTAAATCTCTTATGCTTGCCTTTAGGACAGTAACCGGAACCTCTCCCTTTCTATGCCAGGATGAAATCAGGAGTCTGGAATTAAGACTGAAGGAACACCTCTCAGCACAGAACTATGAGAAGGAAGCTAAAAACGAAACTAGCATGGGTTAATATTGTAGATACTGTTAAACTGTACCACTGAGCTTCAGGGCATAATGTACAAATACAACTAAAACTTCACTTCTTGAAATGTTTCTGCCCAAATAGTACAGTAAGTGCAGTTTGTTCAAACAGTGTACAGAGCTTTCTAAATCTTTCTGCCATTTTGTTTCGATTTTTGATGACAGTGTTGGCTTATACTTAGTCATCATAGCTTTGTTTGTAAGGATACCCTTTTTTGCAAGGATTTCAAAAGTAAAAAGAAAAAGTAACACAAACAAGCGTGCCTTATAGAGCACACTCAGGCAGTTATAGCACACTTTGGAGTTCTGACGAGAAGTCTTTATACCAGATGGCTGATATATAGCAGCCATAACCTGCTATAATGCTCAGTATACACCTTTAGCCAATCAGAATCCATTCTCACAAAGGAAAGTGTGTATAAGGCTAATGCTCACACTTAGGTTTAACCCTGGTAAGCACCATTTACATCTGGTATTAAGGGTGCTGTAAGCATTTGTCTTCTTTGTTTGTTAAACACATTTATAGTGTAAATGCCTACTAAAATCATCTAACAAACAGTCATTGCTCCAAAGCAAACAAAAATACTTTGTTATATTTAGCTTTAAAAGGAAACAACTTTAGAAATGCAAAATCTGTATTGGTAACCTAACTGCATGTTATGGTAGTGTATCAGCTTGGGTATTTTCAAAATCCTTCTGCCACATTTCCAACATGTAGCAGTGTGTCAGTGTGCTGTTTAGTTTTGTTAATTTAGCATATTTGTTAGTTGTGTTTACTGTATTTAGTGTAGTGTAATTATTTTAGATCTTCAATATGCCTAATGACAACATTAATAAATATAGCTGCAAGCAGCAATTACGAGGCCAAGCACAGCAGAGGCAACATGAGGAGCTAAGCATGGTATGGAGCACCATACCAACTGCAACAATGAGTAATTAAAGCAAGTTTAGGATGATTGTAATTGAAATAGCTGAAAAATTATTAATACAACCTCTGGTAATATGATTTAATGGCTTATCATTTTTGACCAATAGGTGGCACTGTTATCAAATCGATGTGGTGTGGTCAGTGTAAGGAGACAATTACACATACAAAGTTTGGTGTCAATATATCAAAGCTTTGCAGCTTTGCAGAGATACCGTTTAAGACATAATCTGGCATCATGCCTCAAATTTGTTGTGTCACTATACAAAAACGGTTTTGTCTATTGTCTTGAAATCCATAACTTTTTGTCAGCAAAGTCTGAAGATGATCTGACTCGATTTTGGTGAAAATCAGAGCAACGGTCCAGGAGGAATTCGAAAAAGTACGTTTTTATCATAAATCAATATGGCGGACAGGAAGTTTGACAGACTATGGCATAATTGGTATCTATGTTGTCGGCATTAACCAGCATGAATATTTTGAGATCAGTTTCATTACAATAGGATAATGCTTTCAAAAGTTACTAACAGTATTGCAAATGTCACTACTGATGGTTAATGAATGGTTTGTCATTCTTGACCAATAGACCAAAATACCAAATACCAAAATGATGTGGTGTGGTCAGGGTGAGGTGACAATGGCACGCAAAATTTGGTGTAAATATGTCAAAGCTTTGCAGAGATATAGCCTCAGATGCAGTTTGGCATCTGTTTGATGCAAATTGGCATCTGTTTGATCAGTTTGGCAAATTCGTTGATGCACTAAATGAAAACCGTATATCGTATATCGACACAAAATCATTAACTTTTTTCCAGCATGGTCTGAAGATGATCCAAGGCAAATTTGGTAAAAATTGGACTAACGGTCTAGGAGGAGTTAGAAAAAGTAGGTTTTCAACATTAATCAAAATGGCGGACAGGAAGTGTGGCCAATTTTGGCATAATTTGCATCAATGTTCTTGGCATGACCCAAGGAATATAATGAGATCAATTTCATTACAATAAGCCATTTTCATCAGAAGTTATTAACATATTTCTAAATTTCATTATAACTTTTGACCACAAAGTGGCGCTGCCCCCAAACTTTTTGAGTACTGTCAGAGCATGGTGCCGAAGACACATACCGAGTTTGTAGCGATACGTCAATGCGTTCGTAAAATATAGCATTTTTTGGCCAAAAAATGGCACAGAATCTAAAGAGACCGGTTTTGTGATTTTTGGCCAAACCATTTAGAAGTTCTAAGCTAAAATAACCATTTTTCATATCTCCTGACCACTAGGTGGCACTGCGCTGAAACACTTCAGGTAGCCTCGGGTCATGTTTGTTACAACACACACACACAGTTTGGTCTCAATATGCCAAACCTTTGCAGAGATATAGCCTCACATGCATTTTTGTGTGCACTTCGTCGAATTTGTTTGCGTGTTATTCGAGAATGCTTTGACAAATCAACTTGAATTCCATAACTTTTTGTCGGCATAGTCTGAAGATGATCTGGTTCAATTTTTGTGAAAATCGGAGTAACGGCCTAGGAGGAGTTCTAGGCTTTTTTGAAAAATTTTGTTTCTAGCCCTTAAGGTTCAAAAGTTATTAGCATAAACATGAGTGAAACTTTGGACAAGTGGTGACGCTAGAGAGTTTAAATTAGAGACTTCAAATCTGCTATAGTTAGACTGTCCTCTATCAGTGTGCCAAATTTCACAACTTTCCCACAAGCGGTTCTATGGGCTGCCATAGACATTACAGCAACATTACAGCATCAACACAATAAGATAGTATATGAGTAAGTGAAGTGGACACAGGATACTCAAAAGCAGGTAAACAGAACTTTATTACAGTATGAGTAGGCTGTATGACCAAAATCTTAATCCATGGTACTAGTCATTTTCAATGTCAACATGTCCTTCAACCCATACGGCAAAGGTATATCACAATACTTTTAGCTGGAAATGTAACTAAGACATTGCATATTAAATAACAGCTAATGTTGTTTTCATCTGGAATTAAATTCTTGAATGGTAGATTAAAATCTGAAAAATTCAACATTTACACTTTTTAATAAGAACACATAGAGGAAAATCATATCTTCAATCCATTTAGTATTTATGTGTACAATCTGTATATTTTATAAAAAGCTACCCCTGCTGTACTATTTTAGAGAAATTGTTTTAGAGTAGACAATTGAGTTTATACAAATACAAATTTTTGTTTGGTTATAATGGAAGTAATAAATGACAGACAGCAAGTCCAAAGGTTATCAAACTTTTTTTTACACAAACAGAAACATTTTATTACCACACCCCACATAACGCCAATATCACAATCACACAGTAATACCATACCACCAAACTGATTATACCACACATCATAAGATATGGCCACTCCTTCCTTATAAACAAAATATCTTTAATACTGTGAAAATGTGACAGTTACAAAATGAGAAGGAAAAAGAGCACGATTTCAGTGTTTTCTTTGGTCTGGCTGAATGTATTGCTTTGATGGGTGATGCACACATACACCAGCACTCACTCTCTCCATTCATTTATCCATTGCAAAGTGCCTGTAAAAGCTCATCCTTGTGATGTAGAGCCAGGCTGAAACAGCACGCTGTCATAAATGGAGGAGAGACACTTTTGGGTTGAGTGAGGATTAGTGCATTCAGAGTGCTGGTCTGTTAGATGTGGGCAAGGGGTGTTTACTTTAGTCTATGTGCTGGTTCTCTAGGCAGTACTACACCCCCTACATGCACTTTAAACTTGCATTTGTCATCAAAACTCACCTAATACCCATTTCACAAAGAGCAAATGTGAAGTATAATTGTGTGTATGTACTTCTTTGCTCAGGGGGAAAGAAGTCTAAAACTGTTTGTAAATGATCAGATGTTTTAGGAAAGTATTGAAAAATTTGAAATGTTTGCATCAAGACAGGCCACACCCACTTACTGTGTTATTGATATTAACTGACCAATAGCAGTTTGAAGGTGGCTGTTTGAACAGCCAGGACTCTGTTACAAACCACCAACATTCTAAAAATTCTGAAATCTAAAACTCCCAGAGACAGTGCCCTGCAGAGACAAACACTAACACCGAAAATGAGCAATAAAACACTTTACACATTGACGTGTGTGACATTAACCAGACATTCAAAGCATCATTAATATCTCTATTGTGAGTAGTGCACTCTAAATAAAAGTGAGATGTAGAAATATGCATGTCAGAGGCCGTTCAAATGCTAATAGCATATCTACAAACAAAGGCCCATCATGGCCCCATAACAAATAGCTCTGAGCCCAGGGGGTGTTTGTGGGGGACAGGCTAGGGGTAATGAAATGGATAAATTCTAAACCTCTTCATTAAAGAGAATAGAAGAAGATCAGCATATCAAAGAGCAGAAAGAGAGGAGCGTGTGTGTTTGGGTTAGATAGGAAGATCTGTGACATCAAATTACAGCAAAATACTATTACACATAAACAATGTATGTATACCTTGATAATGTATGTGTTACGGAGGAGGTCCCTCCAGAGTACTAATCCCTTATTCGGACTACAATTCCTATAATGCCCCATACCTGGGATTGATTACTTCTTCCTACACCTAATGCTCATTAAGCACAGTATATAAGCTCCAGCTTTTCCTACAATCATCACGAAGTCTTGTTTTGCCCAGGTGACATTACTGAATGTTTTCCCCTACACTGTTGGATTACTTGTTTTTGATATTGGATTGTTGACCCCATTTTTGATTGTTTGCTGCCTGCCTCTATTACTGGACTGAACCTTGGTTTATGATTGTTTGCTGCCTGCCACGACCCTTGCCTGTTTAATGTTTTGCCTCTGCCTTGCCTCTGATTAATCTGTCTCAACCCCTGCCTGTCTATTTACTAATAAATGCTGCAAATGGATCCTCATGAGTCTCATTTCGCCAAACAACGATCCAGCAGCCATTACTCAGCTGACTACTGAGCTATCGATTCAGGCATCACAACAGGCAGCTCACCATCAGCAACTGAACCGACTGACCATGCTGACTGAGGAGCTAGTAAAAACCCTCCAGAGCAATGCGACCATGTTTACTCCGACTCCATCGCCCTCACTCAATGTTTTTACACCCACTCCATCCGCTTCCATCAACCTGCGTATTGCCTTCACAGAAAAGTTTGAGGGTAATCCATCCAAATGTAAGGGTTCTTCCTTCAATGTTCATTGTTTATTACCCAACAACCAGCCCTCTATCCCATGGAGTCCAGCCGCATAGCCTTCGTCATCTCATTGTTTACCTTACGAGCTCTGGAATGGGTCACCGCTGTCTGGTGCGTGAATGGAACATTATTTCCCACTTTCGATGCATTTCTCAAGCACTTTCAAGAGGTATTTGAACATTCTGCTGAAGGGAGGTGGCCTGGAGGACAACTTCTCTCAATCTCTCTCTCAAGGAAGACAGACAGCAGCCGAATACGCACTTACCTTCCGCACTCTGGCTTCTCAAACAGACTGGGTTGAGAATACACTTAAGTTGCTGTTCCGAAGGGGCCTAAATCAAGAACTCCAATCAGAATTGGCCTGCCGAGATAAAGGGAAAAATCTTATTGAAGATATTGAACTCGCCATCCAAATAGACAATTTGATTCGCTTACGATGCCCAACGCTTCTTACACCTCGGCACACATTCAAAGAAGCTGCTCATCCAGAACCCATGCAATTAGGTTTCACTTGCCTGACATCAGAGGAGAGAGAACGCCGGAGATAGCTACATCTGTGTCTCTACTGTGGACAGACAGGCCACATCAAATCTTCTTGCCCCATCTGACCTACTAGAGATTCAAGGTTGGTGAGTACACTCTCAGTACCATCTCGTCAAACCGCAATAATAAGTGTACCAGTTAAACTAACCACCGCTAACAAGACCATCTCTACTCAGGCCCTGGTAGTGGCTGGTAACTTCATTTCTCATGAGAGGTTACAAGAGGTTCTAACCTCTTGTAATTCCTCCCTGGCAATGGAGGCACTAGACGGTCGACCACTCGGTAAAGGCAAGGTACAACAGTCTACTGAAGAGGTCGAGAGGTTGGAGCATTACATTCCGAAAAGTTGCAACTGATTGCAAATTTCATTTCGTCACCTAATCATACAGTGATACTTTGATTACACTGGTTACGAGCACATAACCCTGTAATTTCCTGGACTGAAGGACAAATAACCAAATGGGCTCCATCTAGTTTTGATCGCTGTCTCTCCAAAGTTGTTTGCCAATACCCTCATCAGGTCTCCCTGGAAGAAGAATCAGAGCCTGAGTCTACTCTACTCTCTGAGTATGCTGATCTAAGAGAGGCGTTCAGTAAAAGGGGAGCTTCTCAACTCCCACCTCACAGAGCTATTGACTGCGCTATCGACCTTATATCTGGCGCAGTACTATCTAAGGGTAGAATCTTTACATTGTCACAACCGGAATCAGAATCTATGAAGGAGTATATTGAAAAGGAACTAGCCAAAGGGTTCATCCGACCTTCTAGCTCTCCAGTGGCAGCAGGATTCTTCTTCATAAAGAAAAAGGATGGCAGACTCCAACCATGTATTGACTTCCGGGGCCTTAATGATGTCACTATTAAATTTTGACTTTATCCTCTTTTTTTAGTCCCAGCTGCCTTGGAACAACTGTGCCAACCAAGATTTGATACCAAGCTGGATCTACGCAGTGCTTACAATCTTGTTTGCATTCAAATTTGGAAGGGCATGAATGAAAAATTGTTTTCTCAACAACCAGCAGTCACTATGAGTATCTGGTAAAGCCCTTTGGTCTTGCAAATAGTCCTTCAGTATTTCAGTCAATTATGAACGATGTTCTCAGAGATATGCTTGAGAAATGGGTGATCATTTACATTGACAATATCTTGATTTATTCTAACACATTAGAGGAACACATCCGAAATGTAAGAGCAGTCCTAGAATGTCTCATCCAGAACCAGCTTTACACCAAGGAAGAGAAGTGCAAGTTTCACTGCACCAGCTCTTCATTCCTGGGCTACATAATCAGCCAAGAAGGGTTCGCTATGGGTGAGAAGAAGGTCAGTGCAGTATCCGAGTGCCCACAACCCCATACAGTTAAAGAACTCCAACGCTTCTTGGGCTTCGCAAATTTCTATAGAAAATTCATTAGAGGTTTCAGTTCTGTGGCAGCACCTTTAACAGCGTTGACTAAGTCGAAGAACTCAAGATTAGTCTGGTCTCCCGAAGGTCAAGTCTCCTTTGAAAGAACTCAAAACTTGCTTCACTACTGCACCCATTCTTCGTCATCCTGATCGGCCCTTCATAATAGAGGTGGATGCTTCTAACACTGGTGTCGGTGCTATGCTCTCTCAACGTCATGCCTCACCTCCCAAGATGTTTCCATGTGCGTTCTTTTCTCGGAAACTGTCATCTGCTAAATAGATTACAACGTGGGAAATAGAGAACTGTTGGCCATGAAGCTTGCCTTAGAGGAATGGCGACATTGGTTGCAGGGGGCTTCTCATCCATTCACTGTTCTGACCGATCACAAAAACCTAGAGTATTTCCGGTCAGCGAAACACCTGAATCCTACATAGACTAGATGGGCATTATTCTTCACATGATTTGACTTCACTGTTTACCTATCGCCCGGGCTCCAAAAACACCAAGGCTTATACACTATCACGGCAAACCAATGAGACTCCACTTACAACTACCCATGAGAATATCATACCCAAGAAGCTCCTCATCGCCCCTGTACAATGGGACATTGTTACAGAGACCAATCAGATTAATAACCAAGATCCACTGCTTACCGAATGTCCTGACAACCTCACCTTTTTTTCTCAGAACCCCTTCTTAAACATCTCCTTACTCAGATCCATGAATCTCCCAGCTCTGGTCATCCAGGAATTACTGGCAATATCCATTTGCTCCAGAACTGGTTTTGGTGGCTAATTTTACCCTCTGACACCACTACATTCATCAAGAACTGCTCTGTCTGTCAAACTTCCAAGACTCCCAGACAACTTCCAGCTGGTTTACTACAACCATTACCCACACCTCAACGTCCCTGGTCCCACATCGCTATTGACTTAATCACTGATTTACCTAACTCTCTGGGAAACACCACCATGCTCACAATTATTGACCGATTCTCTAAAGCCTGCCACCATATTCCATTGCCCAAGCTCCCCTCAGCCTTTGAGACTGCTGAACATTTGGTCAGGTATTTAGACTGGTTTTTAGACTATGGTTTACCTAAAGACATTGTTTCGGACAGAGGTCCCCAGTTTACATCCCGAGTATGGCTGCTACTGTTCAAAGGCCTCAACGTCAATGTGAGTCTCACTTCAGGTTATCACCCACAGTCAAATGGCCAAACTGAACTTCTTAATCAGGAGATCATCAGAATGGCACACAATATCATCTTGAGAGGGGAAGGGTACAGAAGCAAGCGATACACACACCCAGTTATCTTAATCACCCTGTAGTACATGGGTCACAACTGGATCCACACAGAGGTTGTAGAACCTCACAAAGGTGTTGGCGGTAGCCCAGCATGCTGCTCTACATATGTCTGCTAGTGAGGCACACCTTGCCAGAGCCCAGGAGGACGCTTCTCACACTGAGTGAGAAGGCCGTGGCTCAGGGGAATGCGAGGAGGAGGGAGGAGCTGCTGTCAGAAGCATTAGCTCTGAGAACCAGGTCTGGTTAGGCCAATATGGGGCCACCATGATGCCATGGCGTGGAGGGCAGTAGCGGCCTGTGCTGCAGCAGTGCAAGCTCTTGCCACCAAGGACAAGGAAAACTCACAAGTGTGGGAAGGGAGCCTTGCTCGGTTACTCCAGCAAGGGGGTAGTGAGGGCGGAAGAGCCTGTAAAACATGTGCGACTTCGTTAGCTCATCATGTACCTTGGGAAAGAAAGGAGCCCACCCCAACCCCGGGGGCTGGGAGTTCCGTGGGGATGGACCTGGCAGGTTATCTTCCAGTGCATCCCCCATATCGCTCCTGGTGCTTACCGACCTGGACTCTTATAGAAGTCCAGGAAGGGACATGGACAGTGTTGTGTCTGAGACAGATCAGACAGAACAACTGGTTGTATTTCATTAATATAACTACATATACCTCACTCCACAAACCAAATATGCTCTTGGAATGTCTGTAAAGCTACCCCCAAACTGCAATAAACACCAAGATGCAGAACCTGGCCTCCGGTGACCATAGCAATATATAGATAAGACTGTTTTACAACCCAAAGTAATGTAGAGAGATTCATTCTCACTTCATTTCCTTTGAGAACACACAAAGAAACCATTTTTTTTACTTGTGTAATAAAATTAATTACACTGATTCTAAAAAATTATTAATATTTCCCATTTGGAATAATATGTGTTTCCCTTACGCAAGTAATGGTGGAGAATAGAACAACAGATCAATAGATGAACATTCATTGAGTGAACTTTTTTTTATAAATAATTACAACTTTGGTGGAGAATTTGTGAACAAAACTCAATATTAATCCCTTTTTGCATTTATTACAACAGGGAGGACGCCTACCTCTAAGCGAAGCAGGCGAGCCACAACTGCAACATTCTCATGGTCATGTTATCATAGTGAATAAAAGGTCCATAATAGGTGACTAAACGTGCTTGAGGCCTGAGACATTCAAGACACCAATCGTGGCCGTCAGAGGGAGCAATGAAACAGCCACATCCAGAACCACAGGGAGGGAAGGCCATCTTTAATAATATGCCATACCACTGTGGAAGCTCTAAAGAAAGGAAATCCCTCTTTTAGGATTTGTAGCTGACCTGCTGAAGTGCCCAGGGGAGTTTGGTGTCAGGACGAGACGAGGCAAGCAGCAAAATAACTAATAATGAGTAGCACTTGCAAAATAAATATTTCTTCAGAATGATTACAATTTAGCTTCATTTAAAAAAATTTATATTTAAATTGTTTATTTTTATTTATTGTTTGATCCATGATGTACACTCAGTCTATCAGGGATCATTCTGCATTTATAAGCGTGTGTACATTATCCCTACTTCTTATTGTATGTAAACATAGTCAACAAAATCCTGCAGATTTTTTCACAAAAAGGTGAATCATTACAGAGGGGCAGACCACTGTCAAAGTGAGTGATCCCTAATAATGTTTGAAAACAGGAAGTGTCAATAAACCATGTTTTAGTCGTTATGCACATTGCATCCTCATAAACCTCATACAGCAATACACACACAATTTTTCAATGTACATTCTGCTGGGCATAGCTGTTGTCTTTCTCTCAATGGAATTCACTGATATTTCAGACCTTTAGAACTTACATTAGCACAATGTGTTAGAGTTGCAACATAAGCAGATATTCAGCCAGACCTCACAAAGGTTTAGACAATACACACAAACACTGCTGAGCTCTCTGCAGTACAGACACAAAAGCAGATAATTTATCTACTCATCCTCATGAAAACACTGGTCTGCGTTCCCACACACACATAAAGCAACATTCTGATTAACTTATGCTCAGTTATACAGGCCGTTATTTACTACAGAAACTAATTTTAGCTCATGCCTCTGTTTGTAAAATCAGATGATAAATGTGTACAGTAACACATTTAGAAAGAAAAGAGTGGAGGGTTAAGAAACAAAAATGTGTAGCTTGTGTTTTTGTTAAGGAGCTTACATTAATTATTCTGCACTAAAAATGTTATTTAAGCTGTAAAATTGTCAAAGTATATCATCTGTTTATGGTTATGTTATGTTATTCCTGCAACTTCATTTTGCTGTACAAAGGACATTTTATGTTTATCTCAGTGTAATGTCTCAGACATTTAATTGTAAGTGCATTACTGTAAACAGTTTTTTTAAATTAATCTCTTCTTCTGGGAATGTGGGTTTAGGCCTGTCAATAACATTGTATAGTAAATAAGTAAAGAAAGTAAATAAGTAAGTAATAAGTAAATAAATGTACTCATTAACAAAATGAACTTTTAAACAGTGTGTGCATGTGTTTTATTTATTGTGGAATATTATTAATATTGCCTGTGATAATGCAGAGTGTATTAAGTGAGTTCTGAAATCTGAAAAGTAAATATTAGTCACACATGGGTGCATACACACACAGCGAAAAATTCAGCATCAGCCATAAGATCATTCCAGCACTGAGAGAATCATACAGCAGCCAATTGTCTGTTTGTTAAAAACAGTTGAGCTGCAAACTGTGTGTTTCATAAATTCAATACTTATCTAATATAAGTCTGACAGCAGTGCAAAAACAGCTTCATATTTTTCAAGCTTAAAAACAAAACGACAGAAAACTGAAAAAGTAATACTTTAAAACAGCCAGTTCCACATTTAAACCCATATTCACACACCTGTGATTACACATTAATAGAATCCTGTATCATTGTAGACAGATATGTTTACACATGACCATGATATCTGCAAGACGATTGCCTGGCAACAAAAACAACTTAAAACTGCTTTGTGTTGTGCCTAACAACACCCGCTACTAAAAGCTAATTTACACCACTTCACCAATGACCACAAACATGCTTGTTGTGTTTTGTTGGACCAGTGTGTTAACCCTGTTGGTGTTTGTTGAGTTGCTGTGAAAATGACAATTATGTTTTCAACATCCAGGTAACAATGTTAATGTGCATCCAACATCCAGCTTTAAGGTACATTTACACAACAACAATGTAGTGAATAATGGAAGTTTTTTTTTTGTGTTTTTAAAACGTTTCACATGACGACTAAAAACATTGATTTTTCAGGCCAGTAGTTGGCGATACCGCTTTAGCACGCTAAATCATGGCAACACAATAATTATGTGTTAATTTCTTTTTAAATCCGCCTCCTGTTTTCTGCGTCCCTTATTCACGCTCTCTTCCTCTCTCATCCTGTTTGGTCATGTGTTTGAACATACAGGTTAACTAATACTGTTTATTTACAAGATTATAAAATCTTGTAAACTGACCTGAGGTAAACATAAAATAAGAACATATGTAATGCCTACAGAAACTTACCCCAGACCATTTTAGGGGTTCAGATATTCATTAAGATATTATTTAGTTTCTTTATAAAGCCACTTTTCAATGTAGTAAGATTCAATCCCCACAAAGATCACAGAATATTAATGGTGACATTTTATAGACTGTCGTTTTATGCACAGCTAGTTATAAGTACTATAACCAAACCCTAACCAACAATATAATCTGTTTAATACAAAATTCTGTTTTTGTACACTTTTGGGTACAAATGTATATATATGGTTAATATAATGCTATTATATTATAATGTTATTATATTGTGTGTTAAGTAACACCCCCCACCCCCCACACACATTCTCTGTGAGGCCCATCGCAAGCTGCTTCCTGTGTTTAATTGATTTACTGAGAGAATTCCCTCTCTCCTCTTCTCCTGACTTCCACCATAATCCTCAACCCCCTGTTTATCCAAACATACTGCTCTTCTGTCTGTCTGTGTTTGCAGCTGGTCTTTCTCTCACGAATACTGCACATTTACTGGCCTCATTAGAGTTTACAATTTTGTAGCATTTTGCACTGAAATCCAGTTATAATGTTTTTCATGATTCTTTTCCACCTTCTCTGTGAGAGTTAGAGTATGTCTACTAAACTAAACCTATAGAAGAGCCAGATAAATGCTGTTAATCAATGAATATCTTTTAAATGACCACACAACTTTTCTTAACCTTATAGGAAACAAGATCATTTTTGTCTTCTGTTGCATAGTAGAAATTTTATATATGCAATATTGTAATATTAAATGTATTGCATTCAAGTTATGCTTTTTGTACAACAGATAAACTGTAATTGAGGGAAAGACAAAAGTAGTTTAATGTAAAAGCAAATTAAATTCAGTTTTGTAGGTTAAATCTTATATGCATAAACACAAGTTTGACCTGTAGGAACTACACGGATGTCACCTGTTACTAATTTAACTTCTTTTTCCTGCAGGACGAAACTATCTGTTTGATGTGTGGTTTCATTTTTCAATGTAATAAATCAGAGGCTTACAGAGAGTAATTTTTTCTTTCTAACAGTGGCCACTGATTGAAGTCCCATAAGACATGTTGAAGTGCTTTAAGGGAAAATGGAAACAAACTGTAAAACAATATAAAAAAAAATGTTAATAGTCAATAGCCTTATTATCAGCCGACTAAAGACTACAACTACAGCTAGTAAGGAAGGAATGAAGATGAGAAGCAGAAGGACAGAAGATGCCAATGGAGAGCAGAGGGTCAATTAGATCCAGCAGTGAGCAGCTTCACGTGAATGGAGGAAAATTAGCCATGTCTACGCCATCTGTGCATCTACACTCACACACATACATCCTTCAGGACTCACAAACTAAAAGCTGTTTTCAATTAGCAAGATATATAGCATGTGAAAAACAAAAAGAGAAAACTAGGACAGGACATTGCAAGCCATAAAGAAAACCCTTGTTCCTGAAGAAACCAAAATAATTCAAAGGCGAAATACAGCTTTTCAAATATTATGACATACTTTTTGTTCCCAAACAATTGCAGAATCCAGTTCTCAATTAGTAGGAATATAATATCAAGCATATTCTAAAGCATCATCACACCAAAACCAAAACAGAATCAAACCAAAACCTTAAGTTTAAAAAACAATTTAACCTTTGCACACAGACACACACACAAAAATTCACATGCACTCACTAATTAAAGTATTATTGGCGTAAATCAAAGCAGATGGCTTGCTTTGCTTTCACACTGTGTTAATGCCTCAATTATCCAATCAGTTTGGAATAACACACACACACACGCAATTTTAGCCCTGACTTTCGCTACTTTTGCCTTCTAAGTAATTTACACACAGCAGGCCTCAAAACTGAATTATTGCATGACCATCTCCATATAAACTGATCTGCCTTTAAAACATTGATAGTATGTGTGATTCAGTCCTGCACATAAACTTACTGTTTATACTGTTATTGTTATAAGTTACATAAGACTGTAACTTATACAGTAATACAATATTACAATGTTTTACCAAAATGTTTTAAGGTGTTTATCTTTAATGTGTAGGAAAAATCAGGATGTCTTTAACAAAGAAGAGAAACAAAAATTCTGTCCACTATAAACAGTATAGATCACACAGAGATCTGATCTCATTGATCTCATTGACAGATCAGTCTGGGATTATAGGAAGGGAGAGAAAAACAGCCTAAATTCATAGGAACTATGGAAACATCCTCTTAATTCTATTCTGTTGAATTCTGTTTCCATTATAATCCCAATTACCTAATATTAAGTGCCTCATATGAGCCTCTAGAATGTCTATAAAAAATTAATGGCATGACACTAACAAAGATAGCCAAAAACCATAAAAAAACTGTAATATGGATTGCTGAAAAGCTTCAAATGTATGTCCTAAATTAATTTTAAAATTTAATTAAAAATTAAATTAAATTTTTTTTAGAACTGAACATCATATCCAATCCTTTTTAGTAATTTAAACTGACTGTAACTGTAAGATGAGTCCGTCAGATCTGTAAGATCAGCTCAAACATCAAGAGTTCCGAGCATTTCACACCAGCCCCAGCTGCTGTTTGCATTGGCTCCACCATCTCTCCCTGTTATTTTTCAGGACTTCCCCACTGCCGAGGAAGGTGCGGACAATACAGTGAATGAAAAAAAAACAACTGACTGAGAATTCCCTCCTGATTCTTTAGTGAAAGGTGCTGGAGATTTACAGCGCCTGGGAGCTCTCATCTCTTTCTCCTCCCGCGTATCTCTGCCTGTCTCTGAAGGAAAGGGCAAAATGATAGATAGGAGGAGAGATACAGAAAAGAAATGTTTTGGAAGGTCTACAGGTTTATGAGTACTTGTGTAAGAGATCTTCAGCTTTGTAGACAAGAGCTCACTTGATCTTTACCAATGAGGACCTGCTGTACAGCTGCACAGGAGTGGAAACTCGAACTTGGAGATAAATGTTCAAGACAAATTGAACATATTGACACTAAGGATTTACAAGAGAAGCCTGCTGGTCATTGAGTCAATTCTTCAAAAATCTACTTTTGTGATTCAAGAACTAGTCATTTAATGTTGTCTGTGTGTGTTATGTACTGACACCATCAATAACACACAAAATTAAAATGGTACTGAACAATCCCAAGTGTTTCACATTCCCAAAACAATAAAAAAGGGTAGAACATGCACATTACAAAATCACAAAACTTTTTGGATGTATTGAGAAAGCTTTTGAGTTTTTAATGTACACAATAACCATTCAGTTACCTTTTTAAAAATACCTTTTTTATTTAATATACTAAAAAAATATATTTTTTAAAATAAATTTCAATATATTAAAAATGTGTTGTTGTGATAGAATATTACCCATAGGAAAATTTTATTTCTCAGATGTTGCTCTTTCAAAGAGAGATTTTATGGAGATCTCAGTTGTGTTTCATTTAAGCATCAGCTTTGTCTCAGATGTTTCTCCTACAATTGCTTAGGGGAATGAGACAATTGTTAAAATTCATTAGTTAAAATTCAGAGTACGGAGCTGTAAAATGAATGTAGATTGTAGTTAAAATAATGAGTAAATTGAATGAGTAAAGTTTGAGTTCATATAGAAATCCTCAAAAATATTGACTTTTGATTTAAGACTTGGCAGAGCAGAGCTCATTGTCATGACATTGTTAAGATCTTCTCTGAAACTCTAATGGAGGCTCTAATGTAAGATTTCTGGGTCTTTTGACAGGACATCTAGGACACAGGAGACTTAGAATAAATCTCACTGCTATTCAGAAGAAATCATTGAGATATTAAAGAGATCTCATCTATGATTTTTCTTTCCTGTGGGTACTTTTGGCATTTATTTACAGGCAATTACAGATGCAATGTACAGTGCAGTAATGCTATACATTTAATTAGTATGTGGTGCTGATATTTGCCTTCCTCATGAAGTACGTTTAAACAAAACACTCTCAATTTAGATATTTTCAGCCATATGTTTACAATATTTACAATATGCTTCTTTATGCTCTTAATATTAAATCTGTGCATACACACATTTTATAAATGAGGTCCCTCAACTTAAAACCTCTGTGCATATGTGTGTGTGTGTGTGTGTGTTGAGAGCACTGAACAGGGCCATCCAGGATTACAGACAGCTCATTCCCTCACAAAAGAGAAAAAGCAGAGGAAAATTTGCATAATCTGTGGGAAAGCCTGTAGAAACAAATCTGTGTGTGTATGTTGTACTGGTGTTTTATGGGCACTAAATGTTCCCGCAAGTAAAGTAATAAAGTCAAGTTTGATGGACATTTTAGGTCCCTTTAAGAAAACTAAATTTTCTTTAAGTTTTTAAATTTCGCAAATCTTTTTTAAAAAATCTGAAAAAAGCTAAAAAAAAATTCTAAAAGCTAAAAGCTTTCTATGATGATTAGATTAAGGTTAGGGTTAGTGTAGGGGGTAGAAAATACAGTTTGTACTGTATACAAACCATTACATCTATGGATTGTCCCCATAAAACATGAAAACTCAGCATTATTTGTATTAAACTTGTGAAAATCTGTGAACATTTGACTCAATTAAGTCAAAGCATCTAACCAAGAACATACCTGAAACGCAAAGAAAACAGTGAATTAGACCGAATGAAATAAACACAAAATGCTTTATGCCAGTTTATTGCTAAAATATCAGAAGAAACCTGTTGACAGGATGGACCTATGGTAACGTGCACAACTTTCAGTAAACATTCAGTAAAAATGCACAAAGAAAACACTGTCTGAGAACAGAACTAGATTTGATATTTTGAACAGCACATTTCTGCCATCTGTCCAGACCAATGATCTGTTTAGGTGGACTTCAGGTTTTCATAAGTTTGACACTGAGATATACCAACTGCTTTTGTTTTTCTAATGTTTAGTGCCATGTGATTCTATGTACAGCACAACACAGCACAGGTGTACTGCAGGTGGCAAGAGATGGTGTGTGGTACAGTACAGCCATGTGCACACTGAACGATTTTAATGGTCCTTCACGATTGTCAGACTTATCAGGCTGTGCAAACATCACAGCTATAAGACAAGTTACACTGTGGAATCTCAGCAGTCATTATTGTCAGACAGTCAAAACTTGTTAAAAACACACACAAGACTTTTTTATCTGAAGTTTTACGTTATCAATCTGTGACATGTTCAGTGATGGTGAGCCACATTTACAAGTATAATTGAAACCGTGGCTAGAACAAACAATCTTGCTTTAATTCTCATCTGTTCTCCTGCTCCTTGGTTCTTAAATTGACTTTGTTGCAGGAGAAGCCACACTGCATGGTTGTGCCTTAAAACCTCTGATATTGCCAGCAATTTATCAGAGGAAAACCTGATCACAATGGCGAACATGTCAGCAATCAAAAACTACAGATTCTGGCCTAGGATTATCAGAAACCTCAACATTTGTCTCAGACAGTCAAATTGTGGTTAGTATTACACTGTGTGCACCAGCTTTAGTCTATCATTTTGGGGGGTAGGCAGGAAGGCTGATGGGACAGTTCACTGATCTGGCCCCATTTGCTTCCCAGAACAAATGTATACATTTTCACTTACCGGAGATCTCTGTGATAAAAAATCCAGTCTCATTTCTTATTATAATAATGTAAACCTTATTTTATTTAATAAATATGTACCACACCATACAATACCATGTTTCTTTGCTCATGTACCCTTGTATTATAATGGTATTGTTAAGTACTGTATCATCTAAATACTATTATGCAGTCTATGAAGTCTGGTAATTATTTACTAAGTATCCAAGCAGTGTCATCATGCTTTACTATCACTTTACCATGGTACGGCCACAGTACATTTGTGTAAGAGTTGCATTTACAGTAATTGTTCTGTGATTCATCATCTGTTGTTTCACAATGACAGAAAGTCTGTTGTCCATTCATTGATGCTTCTGCACATATAAACACACACCACGTGACCAGCAGTTGAATTACAAACTGCTGTAAGGCATGTGTTTGAAAAAAAGACAGATTTTCCATTGTTCAACAATAAAGATAGAATGTAATACAAAATGCTATAAACAAAATTAACACATAGGAGCTGCTGTAACAGGTTTTCATACCTCAATATTCATAAACCATCCATGAGTGTATGAGTTTCCTTTGCCATTTAGTCTTTCAACCACCCACATGGCACATGGAGCTCCTCATCAGGGACCACCAAGACTGGCAAACCCAGAAAAGCTCCACACACAACCGCGCGCACACACACACACACACACCACCTTATCGTATACGAGCCAATATTTACACACAGAATCCTTTAGCCAAAAACAACACATGGAACACACAGTCATAATATGCATTTTTAAAAAGTTGCTTTTTAAGTCATTTTTAGTAACTTAGTATATATCCAGCTACTTTTGTTATCTACATCCACAAGCTATTTTGTGTTGTTTTTGTATATATAATCATGATAATATTTGGACAACATAAATTTAAATTAAGCTTATAAATTTACACTAAATAAAAGTGATAAAACATACATTTGTATCTGTACATGAATCAGTATTTATATGTTTATTGTATACTACAGACTGGAGCATGTTTAAAGAGGCAGCCACCTACAACAACAGCACCGACCTGCATGAGTACACTGAAACAGTGAGTGCATATATCAAGAAGTGCATTGATGATGTGACAGTGACAAAGACCATCACCACACGTGCCAACCAGAAGCCGTGGATGACGGCAAAGGTTCGTGGGCTGCTAAAGACCAGAGATGAGGCATTCAGATCAGGAGATAAAGCAGCCCTAAAAACAGCAAGAGCCAGCCTGTCCTGTGGTATCAAGAATGCAAAACGGTCATATGCACAAAAAATCAATAACCACTTCACAGACAGCAGAGACTCACGGAGCCTGTGGCGAGGCATTCAGACCATCACTGAATACAAGCCCCTGCCACAGGCCTGTGATGACGACACATCCCTTCCAGATGCACTTAACCAGTTTTATTCACGGTTTGAAATGCAGAATGACACACCTGCACAAAAACTGCCCACACCTCCCACCGACCAGGCGCTCTGTCTGTCTCCAGCCGCAGTGAGGAAGACCCTGTCTAGGATTAACCCACGCAAGGCTACGGGTCCTGACAACATACCTGGCCGTGTACTGAGAGACTATGCTGCACAGCTGACAGATGTCCTAACAGATATCTTCAACATCTCGCTGAGCCAGGCAGTCGTCCCCACGTGTCTCAAGTCCACAACCATCATACCGGTACCTAAGAAATCACCTGTGTCCTGTCTGAATGACTATCGTCCCATAGCACTGACTCCAATCATGATGAAGTGCTTTGAGAGATTAGTCATGAATCACATAAAAACCAGCCTCCCCAACACACTCGACCCGCTCCAGTTTGCATACCGTCCAAACCGCTCTATGGATGATGCAATTTCCTCCACCCTCCACCTGGCTCTTACCCACTTAGACCAAAAGAACACTTATGTAAGAATGCTGTTCATTGACTTCAGCTCAGCATTCAACACAATAATCCCACAACAGCTCATTAATAAATTACACCTGCTGGGCCTTAACAACTCTCTCTGTAACTGGATTCTGGACTTTTTAACTGAAAGACCCCAGTCAGTCCGTGTCGGCCACAACACTTCGAGCACTACCACACTGAGCACAGGTGCCCCACAAGGCTGTGTGCTCAGCCTGCTGCTCTTCACACTGCTGACCCACGACTGCACTGCCAAGTTCAGCTCCAACCACATCATCAAGTTCGCTGATGACACAACGGTGGTAGGTCTCATCAGCAACAACGATGAAACGCACTACAGAGAGGAAGTGGCACAGCTAGTGGCATGGTGTGGCGCGAACAACCTGTCCCTCAATGTGGAGAAGACAAAGGAGGTTGTGATGGACCTCAGGAGAAACTCCACTGACCACCCCCACTGACCATCGACAGCTCGACTGTGGAGAGAGTCAGCAGCACTAAATTCCTGGGGGTGCACATCACAGAGGATCTCACCTGGACCACCAACACCACGTCACTCTCCAAAAAGGCACAACAGCGCCTACACTTTCTCCGCCGGCTGAAAAGAGCAAGTCTCCCTCCACCAATCCTCACCATGTTCTACAGGGGAACCATTGAGAGTGTGCTGACCAGCTGCATCACTGTCTGGTATGGGAACTGCAGCGCCGCAGACCGCAAGACCCTCCGGAAAGCGGACAGTGAACACAGCTGAAAAGATCATCGGTGCCCCTCTCCCCTCCATCCTGGACATTTTCCTTTCACGACGCTCCAACAAAGCCACCAGCATCGTAAAGGACCCCACCCATCCCTCACACAGTCTCTTCCAGCTCCTGCCGTCAGGAAAACGGTACCGGAGCATCAGAGCCCGCACTGCCAGACTGCTGAACAGCTTTTTCCCCCAGGCTGTGAGAGCCCTGAACTCAAGCACAGCCCCCCTCTGAAAAAACCTCATACCTCTTAAATATATATATATATTTTTTTATTTCTCCCTTGTGCAATTCTGAGTGTGCTACACACAGGTGAGTAGGCTGCACAGACCACCTGCAGTAACACACTCTCCTCTATGTGCACTAGTCACTTTTTACAACTGGGGGTACATAATCCCACAAAAGACTCATGTATGTTTACAAGCCCATGCACTACAGATCATCTTGCACTGTTCTCCAGCCAGGAACAGTGCTTGACTTTCTTTTTCCTCGTGCAATATTTATGTGGAACATTTGTATAGTTTATATTTAATAGTTTATGTATAGGCAACTTTATATATAGTATATTTATAATCTAATTCTGTTAGTATTTGTGTTTAGATTTATACTGTTTCACGTCATTGTTGTATGTCTGTATTTATGTAGCACCGTGGTCCTGTGAGGCACGACATTTCGTTCCACTGTATGTCCCCACATATAGCGGAATGACAATAAAGCTCAACTTGAACTTGAACTTGATATTTTCTGAAATGAACATGGAATAAAATGCCAAGCAGAGACCTTATCATTGAGACATTCAGAAGATTCACAGCAGCTTGAGTTTATTGTATAGGAACAGACAGTATGCAGCACTGCTCATGTTTGACAACATCCGCTAATGCTAAATGTCTGATAGTAGAGATAAGAAAAAATCCTGTAGGATTGTTACAAAACATATTAATACATCATGATATGAGTATATTGTTACAAGGCTCTCTGGAATGCTTGATTCTGACTGGTCAGTGGTGACATTATGAAATATGTTACCCACCTGATAACAACTGCTAAAACTGAAAAGCAGCTCATTTGGATTCTGTGAGTCATCTTGACCGGTATGTTTAATGTATCACTCCGCTGTGTTTTTTCTCTAAAAAGGTTTGAATTTGTGAAGGGGTCCTGATCACCCTGTCAGGGTTTGTTTTGCAAAAAAATCTGTCTGGATGTACATTACCTTGTACATTACATGACATTATATTATTTTGATGTAGTTTGTATATAACAAACACATACAAAACACATAGTGTTGACTCTACATTATGAGTGGATCAACGGACAATTGTGACCGCATGTTAATGTCCCATGTTACTTGGCAATTATGGATAACCTACAGTTAACCTAAGCTATTACATGACAAAAGTATTGTTGTGATTAAGGAATTCAGATTAATATTAATAAATGTATTTATTTAACATTAATGTCTTCATGAGATTGTACCTAACCAACGCATCACTGTCTGAACCAAATTCAACAAATCATGTTTCATGCAGCAAGAAATCTCTGTAAATCTAATGGTTTGATCTCATACTCACTGGCTGGTGAAGGTGTGCTGTATCCACTAAGGGGTAGAGTGGGCAGAGAGGGAGGAGACAGCCCCCCCAGCATGTGTGGGAAGAAGTAGGAATAGTGGGCCATGGGGAAGCCATTGAGGTGTGGGCTCGGGTTGCCCTTACCAGACATGGCCACCTAAATTCCGCCCACAATCACACAGAAGAATCCAAAGCTACACCTAACATGGATATTTGGGAGGGATTACTCCCCCATAGGGGTGCCTGGATGTGCTCTGGTGCGTGTAAGCCGTTAGCAGATAAAGGCTGATGGTGTCTTGAGAGATGGCAAGTCCTGACAAAACTCTTGCTGGAGGGTTTTCCAGATGGTTTAGCGATGGGTCGTACATAAGCTGCTGTCTCACAAATATATTGTTTATTTCCAAAAGGAATCTGTCTGAAACATTCAGTTCTTTTAAATGAATCCTATAGGTGAGGATTTATGGTCTTAAAAAATGTCCTTGTCATTTTTGTTTTCCATTCCTTCATTCCTATAGGGCAAAGAAGAAAGCAGGAGATTAATTGAAAACTGACATGTATAAATTCACAATTTAATTTTTAAAATCTTACCAAAGCAATTTGCAATATTGTTAAAAATAGTTGCTCTAAATGGAAAAACAGAAAAGTGTCTTTAAAAGCATTGTAATACTATGTTACACTCTTTGAATGTAATTTTAATCTTTGAATGAAAAATATTTTTTACATAAACATGGTAAACATAGCATTACCCTCTGATAGTCACAGTACATGTGTGGAAAGTCTAGCAGACATATTTGACAGTTGAGAAACACAGTTACTTCTCTCTGTAACTGTAATCATTTCTGTTGTGTGTAGTGACCTAAGATGACATAAGTGCACTTAGCATTGTGTCACATGTTTCAGTTTATAATCTGTCCAACTAACCACATTATTTCATAAAACATCTTACAGGAATCTGTCCCTCACACACACAACAACACGTTTAAAAGGACACCAAATAATCTGTCCTCTTTCTACATAGAACAGGTATGGACAGAGTTGTGTGTGTGTGAGAGAGAGTAATTTAATTATCCATGAGCATTTTTCTAGGGTCACTCCTAAGAGGCCTGACTTTTTATGTAAAACACTTACATGTTGGGTTTTCATGTTTCAGTCCCCCTACACTAACCCTGTCCTTAAACATATTCATCACAGAAAACTTTCTGCTATTTCAGATTTTCAAAAAGGATTAAAAATGTCCCCACAAGGTTAAAATGTACTGGTATTACTATACTTGTGGAGACAACGTAGTGAACACCAGGGCCACACACATACACACATATACTTATATCTATATCTTGATAAGTATATGCCTGCCTCCCGCCTCTCAGGAGCTTGTATGGGAAGCTACACGTCGTTAGTATGTCGGTAGTCTTCTGGTGCGCACTGTGGAGAAGTACAGCAATGTCAGCGAGGAGCGCACCATCGTCATGACAGAGGACAAGGTTCGTAAAGCTCTGAAGCGGGTGAACATCAGGAAAGCGGCTGGGTCAGATGGCATTCTGGGACGTGTACTGAGAACGTGCTGATCAGCTGGCTGGTTTGTTTACATCAATCTTCAAAGAGTCCCTCGCCCAGTCAATTGTCTCTGCCTGCTTCAAAAAATCTGTCATTGTTCCACTGCCAAAAAACAACATGCCTTCCTGCCTAAACGATTATCGATCCGTGACACTCACCTCACTAATCATAAAAGTCTTTGAGAAGCTTATCAAGAACACCATCTGCTCCTCCATCACGCACAACATCGACCCCCTCTATTTCACCTATCCCCCCAATAGGTCTACTGACGATGCTGTTTCCCACATTCACCATGCCACTCTCACGCATACAGACAGCAATAAAGGAAATTATGTGAGACTGCTGTTCATAGACTATAGCTCAGCCTTCAACACCATAATCCCTCTTAGACTGGTCTCCACACTGAAAGACCTAGGACTGAATTCCCACCTCTGCGAATGGGTTCTGGACTTCCTTTCATGCAGATCTCAGGTAGTAAGGGTGGGTCAGAACACCTCCAACATCATCACCCTGAGTACAGGAGCCCCACAAGGTTGCGTTCTCAGTCCCCTGCTCTACTCACTGTATACATATGACTCTATCCTCTCACGACTCCACATCTATCATCAAGTTTGCAGATGATACAGTGGTGATGGGCCTCATCTCCAACAACGATGAGTCTGCCTACAATGATGAAGTGGAGAAATTAACATTATGGTGCCAAGCTAACTGTCTCTCTCTGAATGTCAGTAAAACCAAAGAAATGGTTGTTGATTTTAGGAGGAGACAGCAGCGGACCTACTCCCCAGTAATCATCAATGGAACCCCTGTGGATAAAGTGAGCAGTTATAAATACCTCGGTGTGACCATCCCTGAAGATTTAACATGGTCCGACCACATCCATATGGTCATCAAAAAAAAGCCAGACAAAGACTGTACCATCTGAGATTACTGAGGAAATTCAGTGTTTCCCCTAGGATCCTGAAAACTTTCTACACTGGGGCTGTGGAGAGTGTATTGACTCAGTGCATCTCATCATGGTATGGAAACATATCAGCCAAAGATCATAAAGCTCTTCACAGAGTGGTGCGCTCAGCTGAGTGTATCTCCAGGGCGGATCTCCCTTCTTTGGATCACATATACACCAGGCGATGCAAAGCTAGGGCTATTAAGATCCTCAAAGACTCCACCCACCCTGGACAGAGGCTGTTCATATTGCTACACTCAGGTAGACGCTTCCGCGCCTTGATGGCTAAAATGGAGAGACTCAGGAGGAGCTTCTTCCCTCAGGCCATCAGACACTTAAACATGGACAAACATACACACTACATTTAAGTGACTCTGGCATAACATGGTAGTTATACCACTTTGTACACTGCATTCAACTTGCACACTGCACTTGCACTTTATTATAATTTATAATTTATACAATTCATCTACGCCATCCACGTACAATCTATTCTATTATTCTATTGATCACTGGTCCAACTGTATTTTTGTATTTTGTATTTTACATATTTTTGTATTCTAAGTACTTTTACATTTTGTGTGTTTTTACTTTTTAGTATTTAACTTAGTCTAACGGAGCATTCAGATTCACATTTCACTGCTTGTTGTATTCTATATAACTTGTATGTGACAAATAAATCTTGACTCTTGACTCTGACTCTTGACTATATCTATGTATCTATCTAAATGAGAACATTCCATAGACATTTATTATCTATTGTTTTTATACACGGCTAGTTATAAACAATATAACATAATGTCTCTTGGTTACATATGTAACCTCGGTTCCCTGAGAAGGGAAAAAGTAAAGGAATCAGAGATGGAGATGGTTCCTCCCGTGATCCCTTGAAGATTTGGGACTATCCCATGAAGATTGGTACTTCTCCAGTAGTACACCAGAGATGGTTATAAACCCACACCAAACCAACACTGGAAATTGAACCAAAACACATGGTCTTTTCCTGGTCTGTGGGGACCTGGGATGGCCTATACTAGAGTAGTCCGAGGTGGGGCTCAAACCTGGGTCTCTTAACTCTAGTGACAATGTGTAACCGGCTCATGTCACAGGCCTGCCATCACAAGCTTTGATGGGGAGCCTCACAGATCTCACCCATAGATCAAACCCACGGAACGCTAGCCGAAGAGGAGCTCGCTAGCAGCGAGTTACGACTCCTCAGCCCAGCTATTTCCCAAAGAGCTTGCATAAGAGCCACCTGCCAACCAAACCCCGACATCCGGGACGGCAGTCCAACTCATATTACCCATGTGACTATAACAGTAAGCTAACACTAACCCTAGCTGGACCATGAGAATCGGTAGAAGCTAGAAGGCCGCCATAGTCAACACCGGTGATGCCTACTGTGGTGCTTGCGTTACCTTGGAGGACGGAAAGATATGGGGTGCGGTGTGAGACCCATGCCTCAGCCTGTGTGTCTTTCGCCCCCTGCCTCCTCTGTCTGAGCAGCCATGCTCTGCTTCTGGCCCCGCCTACGATCCTTAGCAGTCAGACGAGGACCTGCGCAGGACGAACCTTTGGAAGCCTCTAGACCGCGCCTTCGCCACTCTAAACTTTTTGACAACTCTCTGTACAGACATGCTGAACAGCCCAGAGGGCGAGACTGGCGAATCAAGGAGAAACTTCCTTCCTTTCTTCCTCTGATATTGACCAGACTCACCCAAAGATGGCTCTCCGTGGCCACCATCAGCGTTATAGAATGACCTATGGCAGCAGCTGTGTGTTTAGAGGACCTAAAGCTAAATCTGTGGCTCACCTAGACAGACAGCCAGATGAGAGTGAAGCTTCTTCAGCGAGAAGCCCTCGCATTGGGCGCCCGCAGCTCCCTCGAGAGCTAAGTGTGCCTTTTCTTCACCCCGGCAAACAACACAGAAATTGTGTTCCTCAGTTCTGTGTGCTCTGGTGTTAGAAACCTCTGACACGGAGACATGCACTTTCTGAAGTTATTTGCGGATAGGTCCGTTGGTGCTTCGGCACGAGAACAACAGATAAATGGCTTCTGAACACAAAAAAGCTGATGACATGCTCTACAGGTGCCCTAATATATTCACAAGCACACCTGATGCGCATCTGGCACTTGACCGTGGGCCAATTACAGTATAGTAATATTAGTATAGTGTGATTAGACATGAGATTCAGACACCAGTCACACTGAATGCGTTCCCAATAGCATCAAACCAGACACAGTGCGAGTTTCCTCGAAAGGGAACCCTAACCAACACTCTAACCTTAACCCGAATAGAAAACTGCATTTTTACACACTCATACATTTTATCTTCTCTTTACATACTATCTTTTGTGAGCTTACCCTTACCCTAACCTTAATCATTCCAACTAACTGCCTAACTCTAATCCTTACCCTAAACCTAACCTTAACCCAATTCAAACCCTACCTCTTAAACCAAGTCTTAAACCCTCAAACAGCCCTTTAAAGGGGTGTTAGAAAGTAAGGACTGGCCAAAGATATTTCACAAAGATGTAAACACACACATATACACACAGTTCTCCTACAGACACTCCTGCTTCTCAGATGAGAAGAACACCTTGACATTTGTTCCTCTATTAGAAAGGTCAGTCTTTAATTACGTGAAATGCCAGCAAGCAAGCACCTGACATGGTCTGTATTGTGTGTGTGTCTGAAGTGAATGAATCTGTAAGAATCTTTGGATCAGTACATTAAAAGAAAGTCTTGTTTATCATCTCTTGAATTAATATCCCTCTGAATTAATTAATGAATTAACCTCCAGTTTGCATCACCCAGTAAAATGCATTAACGAAACATTCTGGGTTCATAAGCTTAGATCCTAATAAATGTAACTGTTATATACTAAGGGCTTGTGGATAAATGTTTTTGTACTTTTTCTGTATTTACACACATTTACTTATCTATCTAAATGGGAACATAGACTATAGACTTCTATAGACTTCTATTGTTTTATATACTATTGTTTTATATATCTATTGTTTTATAAACCTTTTATAAACACTATAACCTAGCCCACAATCTAACCCTAAACCTAACAGAAAGCTTTTGTTATTTTTACAATAAAAAACTTTTTTACTATGTTTTATAGAATTTTGCAAATGAGGATGACCCCAAAGGCAGGTTTTCCTCATTTTTGGGTACACATTTGTCCCCAATATTTTGTTAAGTAAACCTATACACACATATGCAGACACACATCTCGGATGAATATAGTCTGTGCACAGATAGCACATACATTAACATAACATGTATGTAAGTTTTACTAAGCATGTTTTTGTTCTATCTTTCTCCATCATTATTGTTTAAAATTCTTTATTGAATTCTTTATTAAAAATGCTTTTGCGGCTTGTTTCACAGTATACACACTGACACAAACACCCTTTAACCCTAAGTCTACTGTTAGCTCAGAGATCATACATTGTACTCATTTAAAAAGGTCAACGTTTGTGATAGAGGTGGGAAATGTAACCACATGCTAACAGGACGAAGAGCAGGGTGTCAAATGTGCTCTGAAATTTACCCCTCCGCCGCCTGAGTGTGCGTTAATACACGCTAGGTTTGCGTGGCTATTGATACAGCTGGCTAAACGGAAAATTTTGCTAAACATGAAATGTTAGGAAATCTGGTGAAAATGGGAAAAGAAAACTGAGATAAACAATAAAAAACAAACATTCTGTGTTTCTTTTAGAGATACACTCCATATGGTGTAAATTCACTATCAAAGCACATCAAATATGACCTTTGGCTCTGCCAAAAGTGTAACTGAAACCGTCCTTGTGGGCTGTGGGTGTTTTTCAGGTCATTTCTATGCAGTTGCTAAAGTCTTATATGTCTTAGTGGATGCTTAGTTGTTGTTAGGGAGTTGCTAGGGTGGGTACACACTAACCCAGGTAAAAAGATCCCCCACTTACAACCCTAAAGATTCTTGTCCAGTGTTGCCAACTTTGTAACTTTTTTGCCAGGTTTAGAGACTTTTCAGACCAACTTAGCGACTAGCAAATCTAGTGACTTTTTGGACAAACTGGAGCTTCGTTCAGATTGTAGTGCACAAAGGTTTAAACCCAGAGGGAAGCTGTGCGTTGTGTGAAAGAAGCAAATAAGACGCTTAAGTTATTTCTCTAATGATCATTTTACTTGTAAATATATCTGAAATTACTGAACAGCCGCTCTCTTTAATTTATGTGTATGGTGTTTTCGCCAGGTTTGTAAATCAGGATTTTAGCATGTCAGCAGCTTCTAAATGACTGCTGGTTAACATGTAGTTTTAATGGGTTGTATTTAGTCACTTTATTTCATATTTGTTCTGTTGTCTGATGAAAGAAACAGAAAATATGTGAACGAGAACTGCTTTATATGAGTATTGACATAAACTATATTGAAATACAGTATATGAGCACAGAGAGCAGGAGAGAAGTGAAACAGCTGTAAACTGCCAACCCTAGAGAGAATATGAATATGACGCAGTGATGAAAATACTGTTTAGCAGATGATCTCATCAGGCAAAATTTGTTGACTGTACATGCAGGCTTTTGCTACTTTCTATTTAATGGCAACATTGTTCTGGTCTCTAGATCTCTCCCTAAATGTAAGCCTTAAGGATTTTTTCACGTGTGTATTTTGCATCATCACTAGACTGAATTGTTGCAGTTCTAGACTCAATTCGGCAGCAGTGGACTGAATTAAGCATTCTTATATGAACCTTAGCTTTTAGTAGCATGTATTGCATGTATACACCAGTCTGCACATACACTCAGACATACACAACACATAGCTGGTCTGTGGCAAAACATGCGTTTCTGTCTGGAAGTGATAAAGATGATGTTTTTCAGCTGAGGAAGAGGCCACTGACCTGTGGTACAAACTTTCCCTTCCAGGAAAAGAAGGAAGGCGTTTCCAGTGTCCATCATAATCTTAAGACGAGGTCCCTTTGTTAATGAGAAACATGTGTCAGTATTCCATCCAACACACAAACACAAGTATTTAACAAATACATACACATATTCACAAATAATCCTATAAGTGTCCCTTAGTTTTTGTTTGTGTATAAATGCAGCATAACTTGTGTAATTGTTGTAATTGTTCCAGGGACACACTTCCAGCAACTAGAGGATAAATTATTTTTCAGCTCATGAGTACAGTACCAAACGTGTGTGTGTGTTTGTGTAACGTTGTGTGTCCACAGGACTCTAAAAAGGCAGTATTGAATAACTGTTAATTGATTTGTTCTCACTGGTAAGATGTTGAGTCATCACCTCTGCTATTTAATCATGCATTCCCCCGTTCTTGTGTGTTTAACAACATGCAAATCTTTAGTAGAACAATAAAGATTTTTAGCTGAAACTCTTGTCCTTTCTCATTCATAAAATGCAAGTCTGCGAGTGCTATGTCTTAAGATTTAATAAGCAGATACAGGCAACACAAAGTTAATTCCTGCGGCTCCTGACAATATTTTGAAGTATTAAGAAGTGAAATGGTCAGTCTGTGCAACAAACCGAACATTATTAACAGTATTATAAGCTGTAATCCATAGCCTCAGGCAACCAGTCCTCGGTGTCTGAACTGTTTCATTGATGCAGTGATGAATTATCGCTTTAACTTGGGGCTTAAAAGCATCACATATGAGTGACATATGACAGTGTGCCACATGCAATGCATTGTGGGAATTAGCACTTCACCTTAGTCATTTTCGCTGATCCATATGAATGGGGATCATTTTGACAATGTTGTCATCTGTTCGCAAAAACCTTTCAATTTTAAGTACACTGTTGTCGTGTAAACATACCCTCAGGTGTATTACTTGATCTGAACTAGAGTTTGAATCCACCCTCTTGCTTCTCACAGGGGATCTGTTATTTGGGTCTGAACTTCTGTATGTGTCTGCCAACTTGTATACCACTCTGAGTACAAGTGGCAGCTGTTTACCACTGTAGCTAAGAAACAACTCTAGATGCTAGTTTTACTGAGTTCACTGAGTATTTGTCCCTTTGGTTTCACCACTAAAACATTAGTTGCACAAAACAACACCTGCGTTTGTCTGCCACAGATGCACTGCAAGAGGTGCAAAAAATGTTTTAACATGACAAAAGACAAGCTGACCTATGCTGTGCCACCTATGCACAGTTAGCTACTGTATGTTATTTTCATTCATTATTTTTCCCTGCTGTCTGTGGTCCTATAGAAACAGATCTGCCACCCATTTTTAAAACCTTGGAACTTTAATCATGTATTTTCGCCATTATATCAGCCATTTTCAGTGGACCACTAAAATGTTACTTCAAAATAGAATAGAAATAACTTAAACATCACTGTAATATGTAGTGTCCCTTAAGGTTACTCTGTGATTTAGGATAATACACACTTGCACAGGATTGTCAAGTCTTATGTTGATCTCCTGCTGCTCATCAGGGTCATCAATCCTTTGATCTGATTGGTCAACATTGACCTTTTTGGCGTAGCCCCTCCCTCCACATAGACAGCAGTGTTTCGTCTTTCTGATTAAATTAATCAATCAAAGGAAGCATCTCAACTTAGTTCTCACTCATCAGCCTTGCTCATTTGTACGGCACGCTGATAGCAACCATTACGGCAGATTGCAGGTCAAACTCCTCTGGCGATGGACACGTCTCATTAGTTGCTCACACTCTGCGAGGAGTGTGATTGAATGTGATGCTCACAGTTCACAGGCCCTGACTTACAAGAGAGCTCATGCAGGTTTGTTTTAGTCTTATATTTTGATGCACCAGAGGGATGGCACAACCTGGACCCTGACATTTGACCTTTAGTGCTTTAATAGAAACTAAATGAATATAGTACTGGCAAAAGCCAGTACACCACTTGGGCTCTTTTGACTTGAACCAGTAAGCAAACACCTAACAACCACCAATAACAGCCTAGCAACTACACTGTAATGTACTGGCAACATACAACACATCACAGCACTCCATTTTAAAATAATCAATATATCAGTTTGTATTTTTCATGTGGATAATTTCAGTTCTTGACATTACATCTGTGCTAAAACAATTAATATAGTAATAGCTATGATGCAAAACAGATATTAGATAAGACAGTGTAGAAGAGACAAGAAGTGTTTGGGATAAGTGATGAATACAGGATACTACACTGTACTCTGTCCACTGGTGTGAACACTGTGTGTATGGCTCAAACCGCTTCATTCAAAACAAGTGAAACAGAGAGAATGAGAGATTAATGAATGACTTTCATTACTGAATGACATCATCACAACTTTCATCCCATTTCTTTGGGAGGGGAAGCACCTGCGTTGTCTTCAGAAGAGATTGCATGACCTGAATAACAGATGTATGCATGTGATTTTGCACCTATATATATATGTGCATTTGCTGTGAGATCATACTGTGTCAAAAGATTGATGGGTTTGCCATCGTGACAGCTAATGAAATTAATATGTATGTGTGATGACATCATTGAGAAAGCTACATAATGCCTCAGGATGAAAGTCCTCATGAACATGCCACAGAATGCTTTTGAGCACAGCACTCGTACTGCCTGAGTAATCTGAACACTGCGTGCTGCTGGAACATCTTGCTCTCTCTCTCTTTCTCTTTCACTCTTCTTCTAATCCCACTCTCCACTCCATATTGGAAGGCATGTGGCAGGATGGCATGCCTTTCAAAACTGACTTGAGAATGCCATTAAATTCCACTCCTGATTTTAAATTGAGTTAGAAAACAGGATGTAGAATTGTAATCCACATTTGAATTGAAAGAAGTAAAATTCAAATGGAATAAAATTTAAAAAAACTTATACAGTTTTTCAAAATATTATTATATTTCAGTACAAATTACCTATAACCAACTCAACCACTCAGTGAAATAAGTCATATCCTACACAACTATTTTCTAACAATACACATGCATTCACAGGCTTAAAAAAATCATTTTAAAAAATCACTTGACCTGAAAGAAAAGCTGACCCCCCAGTATTCCACACAAAACATTAGGACTTATTTACTATCCACACACTATCCAGAGTTTCTGTGCACTGGTTTGGCAATAAGCCATGCACATTTCAATTTAATTATTGTCCATAAAAAAGATAGATATAGACATAATATAGTATGTTTATGTGCTTTTGTACTTTTTTCTACTTTGTTTTTTGCTCAACCCTGTAGTACACACACTCAAAATTGCAGAAATGAGGAAATCCATCTAACAAGAAAGACAGAACAAAAGAATAAAGAGTGAAGAGAGTGAATGAGTGAGAGAGGAAGTAAATGAAAAATAATGGAGAAAGTATGGGCGAGATAAAGCAGAGGGATGGGCAACCACTTTATTGCCTCTAACTGCATTTCTGTGGGTCTCTGTCTGTATTGTATTGTGCAGAGGGGTGACGGCTAAGATGCAAATCGCTTTTCGCCGCGAACAATATTGCGTTTCTGCAAGCTTCATCCATCCTAGAGAGAAGGGAGGAGAAGAGATGGATGGAGCCCTGAACTTTAATCAGGAGGAAGCCTGGAGCGATGGAGGCTTTGCTTTCGTCTGTGTATTTTTCTGTGCAGGATACAGATTAATCAATCACGCACACACACATACTCATCATGTGACCACGACTGACACTATGATGACAATCCATCTTTTTCCCATCAACCTCGTTGATGCTTAACTTCCCCCACACATCCCAAAATCACATCACACAAGTACAGTTAAAAATGAATCCTGTGTAAGGCCATGCTGAAAGAACTTAAAGCGCAAACCATACACTAACATTTTTGTCCTCCCTTTTCCATAACAAACTATTATTGGACTATTGGACAAACACTAACAAACTCAAACAAATCCTCTTTAAGCTTCGGATAGGTTTTAGCTGATGAAAATGTCTTAATCATCTGAAAACAGTATAATGCGTCCTCCTATTACATATGTGATGCATGAAGCCCCACCCCTTTTCAGCCACACTTCTAGTGAGATTTCAAGCAGATTTCAGTCTGCTTTATTAAAGCTGCAATCCTGGACAGGTCAGTGTTGAACACAATCTCCTTACCTTAACCCGATTCACAACGGTAAGTTTATAATAAAGATTCATAATTGCTCAAAAGTTGTCAGGTTCAAATGTCCATATGTAAACAGAAAGAAGATCTTTGGTGCATCGTTTGTAACTTTTTCTTACAGCAGTTGTTTTAGAATTTAAACTTGTCAACCACATTAAAAAACAACTCCATAAGTACTTTGCAATTTTATGTTTTGAACAGAGACAGCGGTATGGATAAGGAGTTATGGATAGGAGATTTAAACAGTGGTTTAAAAAAAATTAATTCTATACAATCTTTGAAAAGTTTTATTAGTCTTTTAAAGCTTCAATCTGTTACTTTTTTGGTTGAACTTAAACAAAAATTGTTATTGAGCATATACAAAAACATTTAACCTGATTCGCAATGGTAAGTTGTAAGTAATGATTTATAACTTGAGCTGTCAGTTTTGATTTTACATTCTAAAGAGTAATCATGGTTGACATCCGGGCATCCACGAGTTGTCAAAACCAAGAAACCATAAACTACAGAGAAAAGTCATAAAAGGAATATGACAGAGCGGGTGCTAAAATGAGGGTAAATATTAGCAGGGTTTTTGAGAGGTAGCGACAACTCTGAGATCTACAGTAGGTGGTTTGAAAACTGAGGCAAAGATGGCTCTTTTGACGAACAGCTAAGACATTTCAGTTGCTCAATAGGTAGTTAACCATCAGATTCATCCTATTTAAATCTATTTTGTGATCACAAACCATATCCAAATGATATTCATATGCTATCTATTCAAACATCTAATTTACAAAAAATGTTTCAGTCTGTTTCAGATTGGAAATCCAAACTAGATTTGGATGTGTGAACAAAGCCACTTTAGCCACAACCTCCAAAAACTTTAAACAGCCTACAAAACCTTTCAAATCACAAATGGAAATTTACTCTATTCAGCACCCATATAATAGTTAGCTGTCCTTTTTCATCAAAACTAACTTAAGTAACTTGTTAGCTATCTGATTGTTGTTGTGATGGTTTAGATATACCATTTTGGCAAAATGTAGTGATTTTGTGATATTAAATTTGGATGTTATATAAGCAAAAAAAAAACAACAACACTGAATTAGAACAGTGCAGCAAAGACAGACTGATACATTAAACCTGAAGTCACATATAAACTGAATTAAACTGAAACAGAGAGAGTGAATTATAGGAAGGTAATGTTGGCCTGGTAGAAGCTACAGCTCTGTCGTTCTCTTTCACATTTGCACAAAACTTTCATTAGTGTGGATGGCAGGGTGCGAGAGCAGCCATATCTTTTCCATTAATGTCGCTTGCCATAAATCAGACTAATCTCTCCTTCAGGGCGCACGCTAATGACACAGCCACTGCTAGCTTTAACTTACATGCACCAGCGTCTGTCATTACACCAGCCTATCCCTGTGCCAACCCAGATAAGCCAGTTGATTGGTTGAGAGACAGACTGCTGCATATAGGCCACACCCACCTGAGGAGGGAAACATACATGTTTTAATGAGCTACAGAGAAGCACTGAGCCCAGGAAAACATCATTAGGAGAACAGCTGAAAATTCTCATGATGTCACCATCATGTGTTTTCAAACCTTTATGACTCTTTTGTGAAACACAAAAGAAGAGGTTTAGCAGAATGTTCATGCTGATTTCTTCCCTATACCAATCTTATTCAGTAAGTCACTCATGTCAAACCTTGAACATGGACAACATCTTTAAATATGTGTATGTTGTTAATGAGGTTTAAAAGTACCACCAGCCTCAGAAAACAACACAGGTCATATGGACTATTTTTATGGCATTATGCAATGACTAAAGGGGTAAAGGGGTTTCTAGAAGTAAATTTTAGGCCATGATCTGAATAACTCCAATTGTCTTTTGTTGTATAGTTTGATATGGCTACAGCTGGCCAAATGCTAACTAATCATCGAGATTTTAAAAAAAGTTTACGGTTGATATTTTTAAGTATGTACTGTTCCAGCAGGAGCTTGTGTTGCTATTGTTACTTCTTCAACAAATAATGCTTTTGTTGGTAGACAAATATTTAGTGCTAAGTGCCTGCTTTGGCTAACTTTAGTAGTTACTTTAGAGGTTTTATAAAAAATAGATACAGAGATAGATATAATGAGACAGTTGTTGACATTAGGTGTATGAGGCCATTAAAACAATGTAGATTGTATAGCTAAAATTATCTATTTTTTTTCACTGTCTAGGAGAAACAATTCTCGCATCTCAGCTATGATTATTCTTTTATATGGGTCCACTTTCATTAACTCATTGTAAATGATGACAACATTTTTGATGATATACACAAAACACAGAAAAAACATCCAAAAACATCCACAGCAAACACGACAGAAAAACTCTTTGTCTTTCACTCTTTCAAACACACACAAAGAGAACTAATATTACGTATGATGGATAACTCAATAGGGCCCAGCACTAGGTAATGTGGCTGTGTTTTGATTGGGTGCAGAGTGGGCGAGTGATTAGCTTTCAGGATTTATGATTATGGCTTATCAAACAATACACACAGCATGAGACTAGTACAGACATATGCAGTATCATGGGCAATCAAACAGCGTGGTGGATCCATTGGGAAATATACACAGCATCACACACAAAAGCTCCCAGCATGGGCTGACCATATTACAGTGACACACATAACAGTCACATGTGCTGTACATACTCTGAGTTCATAATGAATGGTGCAGTGTTACAATAGGCAAATGATTCACAACTGTATCAATGTTATAGAAAACAACTTCATTGATATTTTAAAGGTATTAAGACATAAAGATAGACAGATGTGTCACTTTTGGTAATTTTGAACAGTAGTATTTAGAAATTGTGTGACATTTAAAAAATATTTGGCATTTTGCATGTATTATTTGGGATTAATGTGTGATTTAAAAGCGAACGTCAGAGTTAAACACCCAGCAGACCTGAGCATTGGACAGTTAAACATCTGGTGTGACTTCAGACTGCATCTTTTATGTAACCCAGCTAACCGTAAACAATCCCAGAACATTGGCTAACGTTCTCTAAAAGTTGTCTCAAAGTTATTAAAACGTTCTTGAAGTTGAATGTTAGTAGTAATACCAAAAATGGTATTCATTTGTTAGTAGAACATATCAAAAATGTTACAGAATGAAAATGTTTGAGCAACATTCTAATAACAAAGCAATAACATTAATACAACATCTAAAAAACAAGATTTTTTTGAACGTTCCTAGAACTTTTTCAATGTTTTTGTTATTTAATGGAAACAATACAGAAATGGTCTTACAACCTAAAATTGTTAGCTGGGAACATGCATGTACACTATGCCCCCTTTTTAATAATAAACATTGATGCAATATACTTCAGCTTAACTTAAATGTCCATCCCTTATGGGGGCATTGAAAGCATGTAAAAATGTGAGGCTTAGGACTGCACAAAGAACACAAAGTAATGAAATGGGACATTATTTTTGAATTAAGCAATAGGAAGAATTTTGACAATTTGGTTTGGCGTAGATAGTGGTGCAGTATAAGTCAATTCAACAATTAAACATCAAGTATTTCACCAAATATTTGTTTATGATGTGCATTTATTGTGATTTATTGATGTTCTGAGGTGTTAGCTTAGCAGCATGCCAATTTCAGGCTTAACTGTGAGTCCAACTAAGAAACTTTTGAAGAGCAGAAGGAAACTGTGATGACAATATTGTGCAAACTTTATAAATCTGCTTTGTACAATGGGCTGCAGGAAGTCTGTTTCATGCTTAGGGGATGCGTCTCTGTCACAGACTTGAGACAGAATTGCAGCGTTCTTGCCAACTGTCACGTTTCACCTCCAACACAATGATAATGTCTTAAAACACACAGTGAAAGGCACTCTAGACTGGCTTGAAACCAAAAAATGTCCTGGTCTGGCCTAGAGCTAAATCCAACTGAAAATGTTGAAATGTCACTGCTTTAATTGCTGCCAAATGTGTATTGTGGGTGTATCAATTTGTTTTATTTTCTATTGCATCCTTCCAAAGCATTTAAATAAACTCTTTAACCATAAGTATTAAACATCTGTGTAACTATGGTGCCTAACACATTGTTATGTTAGGCAATACACACACACACACAGAAATACATCTAGCAAATATTTCCAAAATTGAAAACAAAGAAGCCATTAGCTTTCTGAAACGTTAAAAATATCTAACAAGATCTTTTTCAAAACCTCAATTGTTTATTTTAAACAATGATGTCAGTGATAAAAGATTTTTGCTTAATAAATAAAGATAAAAGATAAAATAAAAATAAAAGATTTTCTCCTTAAAAACAGGTAATTCTCAGACTTTTTAAGATCTCAAAATCTGTAATCAAACGTTGCAGGTCTAAATATGAACCCAAACATTTCTCATCAAATTCTTCCAAACCCAAATGACAAATTCTACACAACCCACAATTTTATAGCTCTACTCTTACTGTATGCCAACCTCTCTCACATTTGTCTAAATTTATTGGAAAAGAAATCTTAGACAAAGTTTGTAATTGAGCATATGAGATATCTGAGATATGAAAGATAAACTTTAAACCCATAAGTATTTCCTCTGGGTGATTAAAGCAGTCATATCTACTTATCATCACAATCTACTGCACCCTTCTCAAACTTAAGGAAACAATGTTTTAGGAAACAACACATTCTGAACCATACAAAAGAAACCTAGCGACATTCCTTCTTAAACATCTTTTTATAATCTAATGCTTAATTGGTTAAAACACTAATGTAATTGTACATGTATGAGAGAAATGTTTAGAAAACAAGAAAACAAAAGAAAGGGAGTTAGGATGGGGTGAGGGTGGTGTAAAAGAAAAACAGGACGAGATTCATTTTTTATCCCTCCTCCCCAAAACATCTATTCATCCATCCCCAGTCCAGTCTGATACAAACTGAGAGCCTAATGTTCATTGTGTCTGAGTGTGTGTTAGTCTAGCGCACTATGTATTGCTATGCAGTAGCTAGGGTGTTCTGGGTGGTTACTAAGGCTATAGATATGCTATGTGGTTGGTAAAGTGTTCTGAGTAGTTGTTATTTGATTGCTAGGATTTGTGAGTGGTTGCTTGGTGTCCCAAGTCAAAAGAGATCAACCCTAACTCAACCCTGACATTATTATATGACTTTTGTACTTCATGCTATAAATCCATGGGATTATTTTCATTTGTGCCCATTTTATCAAATGCTGGCTAAACATTTTATTATATAGAAAAAGTAATAACTCCTTAACAATCTGTGTGAACAGAATTAGTTGAATACTTATTATTGTGTGGTATGTTCAAGTCATATATGCCATCAGACTTATGGCATTGCTGTTGTTGTCTGTTTGGTATTTAGTATTAGTTTATTTTAGTATTTATTTTGTTTGCTTATTTTGGTATGTAGCGTACAAGTATGTGTTCTCAGGCTATGAGGTCAACACATCTCCTACATTTTGTATCAGCTTAGATCTAAAATTGATTATAAATCAGATAGTTCAGTTTCTAAATTAGACAGCCCAATTCTAAGTCAGAGACAAGATTGAAGAGAAGGAACGGGCTGTAAACTCTGAATTGTGTGTGTTTGAGAAGGATCTTTCCTCTGGAGAGATGCCTGCAGCGCAACCAGTCAACTGAATCTAAATCACATGGCTTTACTGACTGGCATCAAACACACACACACGTGTTTGAGCACATGTTCAATTCCTGCTGTCTACCCACACATACAACCCTCAGCAGTAAATAAACTTTCTCCCTCTGTCTCTCTCACATACAGACTTTTGAAGCTTTATAAGTGAGGGATTCTCATAGCTGCAATGATTTTTATATCATTCAAGATGACATTTACTATTTGTTACATCTAAATTTAACTCTCACAGAAACCTGTTGAGAGTATTAGATTCAAAGCACAACATGACTTAAGAGCCTTTCAAACACTGAACACAGATACACTTTTTTCGGTATTACACACAAGCAAACCAACAGTTTCTAATTTTACAATGGAAATTATTTTTTTGTTGCTAAACAGAACATAAACGAAGTTACACAAAACTATTGCAATGAAGTTTTATTAGTAATACATAATAAAAAGGAAATAATGCAATTAATATAGAATGTATGTTAATGTGTGGCTCACATCTACCAGAAATGTAAAATTCTTTGATTGTTCACTTGCCCCTAAGTTTTATAAAACCTGTATGACCTCCTGTCATTTATGAACACAAAAGATGTTAGACAGAATGTTAGTGACTGACAGTCTCAGTCCACTTTTATTGCATGGAGGAAGAGATGCATCAACATTGTTTTTCAGTGGAACACAAAAGAAGATTCTTAACACAAGGGTGAGAAAAATAGAACACCAGCATTTTCATATTTGGGTTACCTATTCCTTTATGGTATACTGAATAGTTATTTAAAGCACTTTTAGAGAAAGGAAAGTAGTGCCTGGAGTCTTTTAGGTGGCATGAAATTTCAAGATCAAGAATTTTATTTGAGGCCCGTAGTTGCTAGTAAACATTAGCAAAATTGTTTTTCCACTTTAAATAAATCCACCCCTAAATGTCACAGACTGAGCTGTGGTTGGTTACTGTACGTGACTGTCCTTTCCTGTACGTGGTGAACTTAGGAATGCTTTTCCTGATCTTTTCACATATATTTGATTTCATTTTTTTGTTCATTTATGTTTAAAATGTTTTTATTGTTAGGCAATACTTTTTATAGGAAGACATGTAGGGCTTGAATAAAAAATAAATAATTGGTTTAGAGAAGGAGAGTATATAGGGAGATGATGCTATCTAGCAATTATTATTCACAGAATTATTATTATGCCATATTCACACCCCCTTGCTAAAATATGGCCAACAGATTGTCTGAAGTTTGCATCTGCTTACTTACAGAAAATAAAACCTGAAATTCAAAACTTTCAAAACATGAAACTTTAAAAGAAATAGTAACTAAAAAAAGAAACCTTAAACTTGAAACTTGAAACGGGCATTAAATAGGAAAACAGACAAGGATGAACAGGTGCGTGAAACAAGTGCTAACTAGACAAGGAAACAAGGGGGCGGGGCCAAGACGCGCGACCGGAGAGCACATGGCGAATGTAAACAAAACAGAGGCCATGTGCTTCCACAAGAAACAAGGACCCAGAGCATGAGTTCAGATCCCTACTCCAGGAAACAAGAACCAAGACTAGGAGGAGTCAGGACCCAAACAACATGCTCTGACACAGAACACAAGGGATGTCAAGATCCTGGCAAGATAATTTAGAAAGACTCAGAACAGGAAGCCAGGACCCTGAGATGACTCCCCCCAAAGGGTCGCACACCAGGGTCCCAAAACGGACAAACAGACTAACAAGACAAAACAGTCCACTCAGACAGATGGACTAGACAGACCGGTGAACAGCCAGGCAGACCGAGTAGACCGACAGACAGGACCAAGACAGTCAAGACTGGCGGGCAGACAGGACCAAGACAGACAAGACTGGCGGGCAGACAGGACCAAGACAGACAAGACTGGCGGGCAGACAGGACCAAGACAGACAGCCTGGCAGATGGATAGGCCAGACAGATGGATAGGCCAGGCCAGGGCTGACAGACAGGCAGGCCAAGGCTGACAGACAGGCAGGCCAAGGCTGACAGACAGGCAAGACAGATTAGACAACAGGGGGCAGACAGACAGACTGGAGGACAACGCAGGACAGGAACAAAACATGACACAGGACAGGCATAAAATGGAGCAAAAAGGGCATCAAATCAAAAACACAGAGTTACATAATGAAGGGAGCACAGGAGGGGGACCAAGGATGGATGGCCCGGTGGAACCCATGCCGGGGAATCCCTGGGACCCTGGGAGCCAAGGACCAGGCCTGGATGGAACTGTACAAGTAGACGGAGGTGTGGTGGGCACTGGCGCACAGGGCCCTTGAGTGCAGCCCGGAGCAGGCGGCCACGGATGAGGCCGACCACCAAAAGAAGCAGCTGCCACAGGTTGCAGGCCAGTGAACCAAGGTACTGGATTCGACATTGGAGGGCCCGGCCTAGGAGCAGACCCTGGACAACCCGCCACCAGAACAGGCCCTTGATGAACCACTGACCCAGGAACAGAGACTGGAACTGACCCAGGAACAGAGACTGGAACCGACCCAGGGACAGAGACTGGAACTGACCCAGGGAGAGAGACTGGGACAGAGTCAGGAGGAGCAGATGCCGCTGATGCCAGGAGAGAGGACGCAGCGGACGCAACTTGCTCTGAAACAGACATAGAAACTGATCTTTCTGGAGGCTTGGGAGCAGACAAAGACACCTCCAGGGGCTCGGGCATAGGCACGGACATCTCCGGAGGCATGGGCACAGGCACGTGGGGAAACGGGAAGAAGGGTCACGGGGGAAGCTTCCTGTTTCTTCTCCCAATAGCGCAACTTCCGCACCAGTACCCAGAAAGGTAGTAGGACCAGTCTATTGCGCTCCTGTAGCGGTGATGGGTGTTTGAGGCCGGCCATGAAGTAGGCGCCAACGAGGGGCTCAGCGACATCCTCCTGCAGTGCCTCCATGGCGTACTGTAGAAGGGTTTGTCCCTCCTGGGAAGGAAAGGGCCCCACGTAGCTGCGCATGTCAGCCTCCGTGGACAGCCACCACTTGTCCATCAGGACTATATCTGTGTCTGAAAAGGAAAAAAACAAAAAGATAGAAGAGAAGAAAAAGGTGCTGTCTGCTGGGTTCGAAATGGAAACAAGGGGGTGGGGCCAAGATGCATGACTAGAGGGCATATGGCAAATGTAAACAAAACAGAGGCCATGTGCTCGACAAGGAACAAGGACCCACAGCATAAGTTTAGATCGCGACTCCGGGAAACAAGAACCAAGACTAGGAGGAGTCAGGATCCAAACAACATGCTCTGACACAGAACACAAGGGATGTCAGGATCCTGACAAGATAATCTAGAAAGACTCAGAACAGGAAGCCAGGACCCTGACACAGACAGTAAAGGTCCACTGGTCATGGGTCAGCTGTATGTTATCAGATGCATTTAAATTCAATGTTTGTGTACCATTATTGAGATGTTTTCAGCTGCTTGGTTTTGCATCCTTTACTATCTAATAGCAGACAAAAACAACTTTTTTATATTTTATTTTTTGAAGTTCCATTTGGTGATGCTAGAGGTGCAAAAACTGACACAGTCGTTGACTGTGTATAATAACACAGCAGCTTAGAGATTTGGACACATCTGTCCAACTCACTCCCCTCCACCCTAGAGCTAAACAATTACCACTCCATCACACACACTGACACCACCCATCAGATGAATGATCCCACAGCATCCCAATGGGATTCAGATCTGGACTTTGACTCAGCCATTCCAGGACTCTCCATTTCTGCCTTTTCAGTCAGTCTTTGGTTGATTTACTAGTATGTTTTGGGTCATTGTCATGGTGCATGGTCCAGTTGCGCTTCAGCTTTAATTTTCTAACAGATGGTCTGACATGTTCTTCAAGCACCTTCTGATACACAGTAGTATTCCTGGTGGATTCTATGATGGTGAGGTGACCAGGTCCTGCTGCAGCAAAGCAGCCCCAAACCATGATACTTCCACCTCCATGCTTCACAGTTGGTATGAGCTTCTTTTCCTGGAATGCTGTCTTTGGTTTACGCCAAACATGTCCTCTGCTCTGGTGTCCAAATAATTCAGTTTTGGACTCATCTGTCCAAAGAACATTATTCCAGAAGTCTTGGTCTTTGTCAACATTCTCCCCGGCAAATGTCAGTGTGGCCTTGATGTTTCTCTCAGAGAGCAAAGGTTTCCTCACTGCACACCTCCCATGCAAGTTAAACTTTCTCTTTCTGATTGTAGAGGCATGCACTTTTACATCAACAGTAGCCAAAACCTGCTGTAGGTCCTGAGATGACATTTGAGGGTTTTTGGAGACCTCTTTTGGCATCTTGCGGTCTGCTCTTGGGGTGGACTTGCTGGGGTGACCAGACCTGGGCATGTTGGCAGTTGTTCTGAAAGCCCTTCACTTGTAGACGACCTTCCGGACAGTGAAATGGCTGATTACAAAATCTTTTGAGATCTTTTCAAATCCCTTACCAGACTCAATTTTTTTTCTGAAGGCCTCTTTTGCTCTCACCATGGTGCATGGCTTTTTCATAGGTTTTTTGTAGTTTCTTGGTGTTTTATTGGTTTTTGTGTGTTGAAACCCATTTTTAGCCTGACTTTGGGCCTGCAAAGACCTATTGTCTTACACGTACACAACTGAAATAATCTTTACATTAAACAGTTAAAATAAACCAAAGAACGAAGCTCAACTACTACCCTGTTTGGATCCACAAGACTTGTGAAGTGAATCATTCTATATCTACAGTGGTAATTGTTTGTGTACTGTACAGTATATAGATGCCACAAAGTCAAGCTCCGCATTATAGCAACCATAAAAAACAACAAAAATTACTTCCATGATTAATTTGTAAAAAAAAACATAGTAAAATGACCTGAATAGTGCAAAGAACCGGCAAAAAAACCTGCAAGAACCCAAAAATTATCTATAAGAGCTAAACATCTGAGAATCATTTCTCAAACAGTTTGATTACATAACTGCCCCTTTCCATTAATTTTTGATTTTGCATTTTTTATTCAAGTTTCATAGAAGGAAAGCCAAGCAGCCTCCACAGAAACATTCAGCTGTCTGTAATTCAACAGAAAGCGCATCATACTAACAATGAAATCAATCCATTGGTATTGACATTGACAGGGTGCATTAGGCAGATGATTGGATGTTGCAGACACTGTTCACTACATGAACACTACATGAACACATCAATCACTAACAATCAGCTTCACTATTGTGTGGAAACAGTGGTGAAGCTGAACTCTGAGGAAACACTGTTTGTTGGATTGATAGGTCAATAACCACTGCACTCCAAGGCAATTCTCTACAATTTTACATGCTTTTAGTATTCTTTCAGATCATTTGTTATGATAAACCAATCAGCAGATGACTCTTATAAATTAGCAACTCTTAAGGTCAGCTAAATTCAAAGCTAAATCAAATCTTTGTATATTTGCCTGATGCTCTGCAATTACCACATCTCATGGCTATTTGTGTCATTTATCTGTGTCTTGTCTTTTATTTTAAAGTTGTATTTTGTAGTTCTTATAGTTATTCTTCAAATGGTGGCAAACAAAAAAGTTGCATTAACACCACATACCAGGCTTAAGTGTGGAGCAGTAGATTTAGTCTTTGATCCTGTTTTGTTTCATGTATTGGACTGTATGTTATGTTCCAGGTATCAGCCTGTAAGCACAATGCAGGTGTCAGACTGTAAGTTGTTCCAGACTGTTTGATTTTGATACCAATACTTTCACTTTCATTCGTCTCTTTAAGTATACTTCTGCAGTAGTTCAAAGCTGCCTGAGGATATTTAATAAATTGGACACATTTATCTGTGTGTATATCTGAAGGAGTTTTGGCTAAAGCAGGTGGGCTATGACCAGTGACCCACTAGAAGACAAATGATTTTAGCATTGTGCTGCTGACATTGATGTTTCATGAGATAATGGATGATGACCCTCAGGGGTCAAGGGTCAAACGTGCTGAGAGTCATTCCAGCACAGTGGACAGTGGCTGAAACTTGAGCCAATCAAAACACAGCGTGCCATACACAACAGCCATTCAGAACAAACTCCAAGACAACATGAAACTGTGTTCTCAATTCATTTAACATCTGCAGTGAAACATATTGTACAGATTTTATTGTCAGATAAAATTGATTGAATTGTTTGGTAAAAATTATATCATTGGTTATCATTGGCTTTTTCCACTATCAAGGACTTAATTAGCAGGTTTAAAAGGAAGTTTTTACATTGTGATGTGATAAAATCGAATGTTATGAAAGAAAAATTGTTCCCTAAAACACTATGCCCTGGTAAGTTGTGCACAAGACCAGTGACATTTATTAAATGTCATCCAACTAATCTCAAAAAATCACCAACGAATTGTCTTCTGTAGTACTCTAAAGAAGAAAATATAATGTTCTTTAAAAACATTATACTCACATACCCTATAATTAAGAAAACACACATCCAATCTTTCGTTTATCTGAAACAGCAATAAGATTGGAGATTAGATTAATGATTAAGATTAGAAATTATGTTCACACAATGTAGAACTGGGTCTCACCTGTGGGCTAGCAAAAATGTTATGAGTTAAAGGCCTGTTTTGTTTTAGAATCTGATAAGGTTGCAGATAGCAGGGAAGACAATAAAGTGAAACAGTTTGCAGTTAGGACAACAAAATTGTTACGAATGAGGTCTCTGCTCCGCCTCCGCCGCACCACCAGAGGGAGCCCTCACCAGAATACAAACTGGTAGCTATCTGGACTACAATTCCCATAGGACCGCTTACCTTGGATTGATTACTTCGGATTGTATTTGTGACTTTGGATTGTATTTTTGGTTTTTGTGATTGTTTGCTGCCTGCCTCGACTACTGCCTGTTTACTGTTTTGTCCCTGCCTTGCCCTTGCTAACCCCGTCTGCTGTTACTCGACTTGACAAATGGATCTTCATGTGACTAGCCCTTCATTACAGAAGACTTAATGAAACAAAGCCTTAATGAATTTGCTGGACTAAACAACGATCCAGCAGCGATTACATAGCTATCCGTCAAGCTATCCAATCAAGCTAACCAGCTCATCACCAACAATTACGTTGACTGACCACTTTGACCGAGGAGCTAGTAAGAGCTCTACAAAACATGCCCATGGCTACCTAACCCATGCCTGTTACCACAGTGACTTCCACTACTGTTGCTTCTGCCTCGCCAGTCACTGTCAATCCATGACTGGCACTCCCAGAGAAATTCAACGACGACCCTTCCAAGTGTAAAGGATTCTTGCTACAATATTCATTATTTATCACACAACAACCATCTCTCTACTCCACAGAGTCCAGTCGCACCGCCTTTGTCAGCTCACTTCTCACTGGACGAGCATTGGACTGGGTAACTGCCATTTGGAGACCCGAGGGTAACATCTTCCCTACTTCTGACACCTTTCTCAAGAATTTCAGAGAAGTATTTGAACATCCAACATTACCCAAGGTAAGGATTTTTCTTCTGTCGCAACCTGAATCTGAGGCTATGAGAACCTACATTGAGGAAGAATTGGCTAAGGGTTTCATTCATCCCTCAAGTTCTCCTGTGGCAGCAGGATTCTTTTTTGTCAAGAAGAAAGATGGTCTTAGACCATGTTTTGATTACCAAGGCTTGAATGACATTACTGTTAAATTTTGTTATCCTCTCCCTCTAGTTTCTGCCGCCCTAGAGCAACTTCGCAAAGCTAAATACTACACTAAGATGGATTTACACAGTGCGTACAACTTAATTCACATTTGTGAGGGGGATGAGTGGAAAACGGCATTCTCAACCACCAGTAGACAAGATGAGTACTTAGTGATGCCATTCGGTCTGGCCAATAGCCCTTCTGTTTTCCAGTCATTCATGAATGACGTTTTTAGGGATATGCTTGAGAAATGGGTTATAATCTACATCGATGACATCTTGATTTACCCTAACAACCTCAAGGAACACGAACACCATGTCAGAGCTGTTCTCAAACGTCTAATACAACATCAACTATATGCGAAGGAGGAGAAGTGTGAGTTTCATTGCACAAGAGCATCATGTCTGGGGTAAATTATCAGCTCAGAGGGGGTAGCCATGGATGAATGCAAAGTGAGTGCAGTCTCTGAGTGGCCACGACCATGCACAGTTAAGGAACTTCAAAGTTTTTTGGGATTTGCGAACTTCTATAGAAGATTCATCAGAGGATTTAATGTAGTAGCAGCACCCTTGACAGCGCTAACCAAGCAGAAAGTGTCAAAAATAATCTGGTCCACTAAAGCTCAAGAGGCTTTTGAAGAGATCAAATCCCATTTCACCACTGCTCTTATCCTTCGGCATCCAGATCCTGAAAAACCTTTTGTTGTGGAGGTTGACGCTAACCCTAACCCTGACACAGGAGTTGGCACCATTTTATCTTAGCGCCACGGGTCACCTCCCAAGATGTATCCCTGTGCTTTCTTCTCCAGGAAGCTGACGCCTACAGAATGAAACTATGATGTGGGCAATAGAGAGTTATTAGCCATGAAGCTAGCCATGGAGGAGTGGCGTCATTGGCTTGAGAATGCATCACAACTGTTCACAGTGCTAACTGATCACATGGATCTAGAGTATCTACACTCTGCCAAACGATTAAACCCAAGACAAACCAGATGGGCATTATTTTTTACACGTTTCAATTTCATGGTTACCTATTGCCCAGGGTCCAGGAATGTCTCTGTTACGATTGAGGTCTCTGCTCTGCCTCTGCCGCACCACCAGAGGAATCCCTCACCGGCTGGTTTTTGTGATTGTTTGCTGCCTGCCTCGACTACTACCTGTTTACCGTTTTGTCCCTGCCTTGCCCTTGCTAACCACATCTGCTGTTACTTGACCCCTGCCTGTTTGACTACGATTAATAACTAGCCCTTCATTAGAAAATAAAGAGGGGGAACTTTTAGATGGGAGAAAACATTTGCTATTTCTTTTGTTGTTGATGTCAAAGACCATCTAATCCAATTCTACAGTATTTTGATAAAACATCCATGTTATGTTCTTTCCGAGAGCAAAGAGCCAATGAGCACTGGGCAAAGGAGTTGCTGGCCAGATCACGCCTACCTGAAAGCGGGTGTATGAAGCCCCCTCCACTCGCTTTCAGTCAGGTTTGTGCTAAAGAGCCGAGATGTGTCTCGACCAATCAGTGGTGAATCAGGATTGCAGCAGGTGGAACGTAATGTCTTCATTCACTCCTTTAGGAAACAAGGGTTACATACTGTCACAGAGTCATTCTGCGACCATATACAGACTATGGGACATGTTCCCTCTTTTCACACATGTGCACACACAACATAAATTTATGGTTTCTGCTGAAGTCACTGGGAATCCATGTTATATCTGTGAACATGTATTTTTGGTTATTTCTTATGTTATTGTTTTCCTTATAGGAAAAAGGAAATTTTGTGTTTATATTGAGGTTATGTAGGTTCAGTGTAGAAATGTTTGACTAAATGTGGTGTAAATGTTATGTTAAGTTTATCATGGTATGTTCTATAATGTGGTATGTTCTAGGCAGGGCCAAGACATTAAAATGGCCACCGTAGCAGTCAGTAGTAGTCGACAGAGTCTGGAACAGAGGTCTGAGAGACTGTGTGTGCTAGCTACAGCAACATAGCCAGTTTAGTGCAACCATAGACTGTTGGCACAACCGTGTTTCTTGTAAATGCTGTTTTGTTTGTTTCTTTGATTTATTTTTGTTTGTAGTGCTATTTTTCTACACTGTGGAATTTTACAGAAGATACAGAAGATACCTTCTGCCCAATAAATGTAACTTCAAATGAATTCCTACTTGTTATGGTCGCCCTTTTTGCCTCCAACCACAAGGTTCATCGACAACACATACATAATCAAGACATTCCCTTTCAGTCAGTCACGTTTGACGTTATATCAATGTACTAAGTTATGGGGTTCCTGTGGAAAGCGCAACGAGTCAATCCATGTTATGGGCCAGGAATGCAAGTATGGTCAACGAGGCGTGCCTCTGTACAACAGCTTTCCAGCCTCCATAACCTTCCCAGAGCTCCATGCAGGCAGACTGTTGCATCCCAAGTAAGGTGGAAAGCTTGGATGCAGAGAGGTCACAGCGATTGTTCCTGTTCCCTTCAGGAGAAGGCACCTCGGTGCATGGGTCCACTTCCTCTCTGGGTATAGCCGCAAGAAAGCACTGGGGGAAAGCGCCCCATTCCAGGGAAAGGGTGCTGTGGGACCACACCATGCTAAAAGAGGTAACATGAACTGACTAGGCAGTATTACCTATGAGAGAGGTCTCTGTGCAGGTCCTGCCTACTGGGACAGCATGTATCCAGCAAGTATAATACACAGGAAACAATACTAAATTCTCCTGAGATATGACAGAGCAATAAAATATCTGGGAAGCCACATAATGCAGAAGACTGAATACATACAGGCTAACTTTAACTTTGTGTTTTTAACGTCTGCTGTAACTTTGTGAGCAATGTTTTTGTAGGATTTGTGATGCCTTATTCATACTCTTGAATAAAATGATTCTGACTTTAATAAAATGACAAAAAACAAGTTTCCAGACAATTAAAGTTTCCCGGCGTGTTAGTGTTCCAGCGATGACTCACAGATCTTGGAAATAAAGACAAAAGTTTCAACACTGATGCAAGGTTTGATATTTCAAAGTCTTGCGCAAAACACTGTATGTTTACAGTAAGCGACCCATCCTTAATGACTGTGGTTAAAAAACAACACAAGACTATAAACAATAAAATGCTTCACAGGATATACAGGTACATTAATGACACCCTAGGAGGGTGCCCACATAAGATTTCTGATAGTTTAAACCTGTTAACTATATAGAAAACGATCCGTGTGGTCTGTGGATGAGTCTGAATAGTGTCTCTGTGATACGTTTAAAAGATTCCTCAGCTTGTTTGAGCAGTCTGATGTTTCAGCCTCTGGCTCAATCATGACAGTATATGTCAAACATCACATGACCAACCCAGAAAGGTCTCTATTATGCATCTGTTTGTCTGAGAAAGTGTTATGTGTTATGTTAACATTAGTATGAAGTGATTGTGATATTTTAAGGTTATCAGCTAACCTGGCAAGGTTTTGATTACCTTTGATAACCTATTTTTGCTGTTTTGTTCTATTTTAATATCTGAATGTCCATGAAAAGAAGACAAATTAAAAAGCTTTTAAAAATCAATCTGCATATGTAATGGACATCATGTTCTTGTTTGGCAGCTTTTTTAAAGGCATCTTAAGGAAAACTTAGTTATATATTTAACAAAACTACCTGAACCTTATGTGGTGAGACCAGTTTTCCAATTTGGTCATATGACATTCAGCATAAAGTCTATAATGGGAGTTCAGGATGGGACCATCTTTTCTATCCAACCAATGGCAGATGAATATGTTCTGAAAACAACTGTGTTCCTAAACTTGTTGGTAAACATTCATTACTTTTGCAATGCTGTTTGGAGCCATACAAACATAAAAATCTTGCTGTTTGACGTAACTCCCATTCACACCTCGGCATGTTCAAATGTGACGTGAAAACCAATCATGTTTGGTGTCACTGGCATCAGCACAACATGTCATAGTGACAAGTGTGAATATGAACAAGCACAAATGCCAAATGAGCTCTATAGCTGAGATTTTTAGCAAATAACTACTCACATTTCAGTCTGTTCCTCATACAAAATTACCATGATGGTTGAATTGCTTATATTGTGCTTTCTTTTTATTTTTATTGCTTTTGTGGTTCATTTTGGAACAAAAACTGTACAAAGAAAAACTTGTACAAATTTGGAATGACAGCAGGGTTCCTTGTTGGAAGAACTGTTTCTATAGAAAAACTAAGGAGTCAGGAACCTTGAGCATGTACACACACACATATACACACACACATTAAGAGCTCAGAGGTCACACACTTTAAATCACTCCCCAACTAACAGGGAATGTTTTCAGAACATTGGATAACATTTTCTAAACGTTCTCCCAAAGTTATCTGTATAAAAACATATGTTTCTTGCAGTAATGTTAGTAGAACCTTTTTTTAACATTATACATTATAATGTTATTCTTAAGTTTGTGGAAAGTTTTAACATTACAAAATTAAAAATCTTGAATAATGTTCTTATAACCAGGCAATAACATTAATACAGTGTAAAAAGGACCTTCTGAACCTTCCTAGAACATTTTTACAATTTTTGTTACTTAATGGAAACGTTATGGAAATGTTCTTACAACCTAAAATTGTTAGATAGGTCTGGGTTTACATAAAATGTGTGGTGTGACTAATCCCTGCTCAATTTATTTCTGCTCTGCTTGAAATAAAGACCAGTGCTAGCTAACAGCATTACAGACTAAACCAATGAAACCAGATCACACGTGGCTGCAAAAAAGATGAAGATAGTGCTCTTTCAGTCCCTCCTTCTCAGTCACATGTGTTTTTATTTACTGACAACCTTCAGACAGACCTCTTTGTCTCAGGAGTAATCAAATCAAATGTCTCCCAATCCAGACAGAAAAGCAGATGAGAGACAAAGGGAGGAGATGGGAGTTGACGGAAGGAGGGGTCGGGAGTTGACCTGGGACCAAAACCCTCAATAAATCAGGGTCAAACAATAACAAGCGCAGCCTAATGTTGCTGAGATAATTCATCAACTGAGAGTCACTGTGGGAAGATGGCATATCACTTATCTGAGACATGCTGTAGATCAGTGTGCATGTGTGTAAGCACGCTCATAAAAATAACGTTTTTTGCAGCCCATTAGGGAATTCTACAATGACTCCTCTTAAGAACCCAACTTTCTTGTCTTTAAGGGGACCATAAACTAAACTGAGTAAAAAGGATTTGGTTCTCTCTGCATTCACACTGTCCCTGGCCCTGATTCACATTTGTTTTTGGTCCACTTATGTCACTTTGTTGAGAGAAAACAAGCCAACATAGTATTATGATGATAATGATTGTTATTATATTGAATGTTAAAGTACTATTAGGTTTGTCAAACAATGATGCATTATTTCAATGAGATTATACGTCTAACACTCTTGATAACAAGAAGCACCATCAGATATCTATCTTTAGCTTTAACGAGACATCTATATTACATACAGTATAGACCCAATATTTACAAACATCTGCAAGCCACCCAACAAATAGCTCTCAGTTTTGCTATCTGAAAGAAATGCACATCATTCTCATGAGATAAGAATAAATATTAATAGACAACTTTACAAAAATGAATTGTATTAAAAATATTTTTTTATTTTTAATCTATTGACATCTGTTGCAGTATAATTTCATTTCATATGTACTGAATACTTTAATGGTTCATTTAGCATTTAGCTCTTGATGTCATGTTCTAAGTTCTTCAGATAAGTGTAATGGTTCTAGCTTTCATCTGTAAATATAGAGTATTTGACTATTTTAAGAACAAACAAACACACAATCCTAGAACTGACAGTATGTAAAAGATTACAGTAAATACAGACACCTAACTGATTAGGGAGCCAGCAATCAATAGAGATTACGAAAGGTATGGGTGTGGACAGTCCTCTGACTGAACACAAGGTTGGGAGAGTGCTTATTTCAGTCCATGTCAATATTTTTAATTCCTCCTCTATCTGCTGTCCCTACTTTCTCTCTCTTTATGTTCTTCTAGATGTTTTTTCCTGACTCATGCGATGACCATCTTCTTACCTTGTTTGTCCTCTTATGGTCTGTCCATATTCTCCTGCCTTGCCACTCTCTGGTTCTTTTCCTGTAGTTTCAGTTCTTATGATTTAACCTGCCAACTTTATTGAGGACAGTTTGGCTAAGACAACAAAGCGCTAAGAAATTCCTGCCAATGGGCAGACATTTTTCTTTTCAATTTCAAAGTTTCAGGAATAATAATAACAGAGGATATTCTTAAATAAAAACAGAGATTCCACATGAATCTCATTTCTTTTTAAGTGAAGCACAACCATTGGTTAAAGGTCTTCAAACACTTTAATGTCCAGAAGCCATCATGCTCTCCCTAGGATTAATATGATAAAGATAACACGTGTTATTGTGATGGGATAACCCTTGACCTTTAAATTGTGGTGTATGTACCGTAGGCCTTGGTAGGCCAAGCTGATTTAATGTTATCAGAAGCTGTTTAGATGGTTAACAACCCTCACCCAATTTTTACATTTCCAAAACAACACGTGAGGGTTTGTCTGTGCAAAACTTACCACTATGATGTTAGTAGGATGTTGTGAGTGGTTGCCATGGTGTTGTTATGTGCTTGCTAGAGTGTTCTGGGTGGTTGCTACTGTAGGTGTTTACTACCCCAGTCAAAAAAGTAATTCCTAAGTTATTCCTAAGTCATTATAACAATCTGGTCTTTTATATATGGCTCAGAACCTTACTCTATAAAGTAAGTCTATGTTTTATGTTGGTTGGTTTTATCATCTGCCAGACAAAAATGGTAAGACTACTAAAAGAAAGTATTATCCCCAACACTGTTTACAGTGCTATAGGGCCACTGTCCTTCAGAGTTCAGGTCCAGCCCTATTCAAACACTCCTGGACAAGCTTATTGAGGCCTTCAGGAATAGTTGCCTTTGATAAAGGTTGGATTTAAATAGCACTGGTTTATAAGAAACACACAGAATAAACAAAGATGAGCTGGCAGCTGGAGTGAGGGAGTCATGTTGAATATTTACGATAATTTTTTAACAAGGGACATGAATTCAAACTGACATTTACAGCACAATGTAAGAGATTGTGTGCAGTCTACGGAAATTTCTTCCATTACATATGTTATACAACCTGAAAAGTGGCAGCACAACAATCAACCTACATTTCTGGCCTAAGAGTCGCAGAAGAACCAAAAATAAAAGAAATTTCCTAAACGCTTAAAAACCCCACAGTTCTTGAGCCTTGAGCAGTTGCTTGAGCTTCTGATTCAAACCTCAATGGTTTACTGCGGCTTTATTTAATTGCAAAACACTTAGAGGGAAATTCACTGAGCATGACTTTTTACTCGCAGATAACAAGTATATTTACATGTGCTGCTGGTGCTGTTTTACCATTCAGTTTATTAAAGTAATTATGCAAATTAGGCAATGAAAAACTCTGTGCTAAACACATTTTGCACAGAGAAATATTCTATGCTGCAGGCTGGTTCTAAATGCTAGACTGCAACAATCTGAAATACTGTGAATGTGCAACATCACTTACTACTGGAATTCAGTCAACTGAATCAGCTCTTAAGTGTGCTTAATTACACTGCACATCTAAATATATGGCCATTATAAGCCCTTCTCTGTTGTTTGTAGAATGTATACTGCCATGAGCATTAGAACAAACAAACATCTCTTTTAAATACAGTTCCATGTACTGCTTGCTTTCTGAAAGCAATCTGCTTTCCCTTTAGATGACTTTAAGATGACTGTATTTTACATTTATACTGGAAAATGTAAATCCTGTTTAGGTTCTGTTATAATAGATTCTGTTTAGGGCACAATTAGCATGAAGAAGTGAGGAACATTTAAAAACATAGAATACAACATATCAGAACTTTCATGCATTCACTAACCTTTCCTGACTACCATGTGATGATTTTGGACCAGACCTACAGTAGCTTACTCTGTGTTGTCTGCATAACAATGATGAACAAGTCTGAATTAAAGGTATAGTAGGATGCTTTAAAAACTATATGTTCAAATGTACATCAGATGATGTGATGTGATAATCAGATAATCAGACAACTATGCACATTTGAAAGTGCCTATTGTAAAAAAGCCTGTTGTAAATGAAATGTAAAACATTTTATTGGACTGTTCACACATATGGATCAAGAAGATCTGTGTTGAATATCTATAAATATAATAAGAATTTTTTTGTAAAGTGTAAATATGGCCTATGTTTCACTTAGAACAACTTTATGGCTAAATCGTATTTACACAAGTATGGTTTAATAAAATCTTTTTCTTTATTGAAAAATCATTAGAACATGATGGGATAAAAGATGGAAATTGCTTGTTGAGATGATGTTGTGAAGGCAGTGGCCTGCTATAGCTTTTGAGAAATGTCTTTAGCAGTTCTTACGAAATTGCACAGAGGTTTCAGGACTGTTTAAAATAAAAATCAATTCTACAAAAGTTCTATAAAGTATTCTATCAAGTAAACCAAAGCGTCTCCAGCCAATCAAATGAGACTTAGCAGCACAAAGTCCCCACAGCATTTGCATAATCGCTTAACTGCCTCTCTATCCACAGTCCTTCAGTAGTGGGTCCTCTGCTAGAGCGATTAGGTTTCTATGGGTTTGGCACGACACCAGGGTAATATTCACAATAAGAGCAGTGTGCTACAGACAGAGAGCTCTTCCCAGTGTTCTAAGCTTACAGAAAGACCAATGAACTCCATGAACACATACAAAAAGGCAAAAGATGAGAGGAAGGAGTGGAAGAATAAAAAGGAACAAAGACACATTGAGGACAGATAACAGAGATACAGATACAGCATAAAGAGCTGCAGAGCGTTTTGGCGAAGTAAGTGAAAGACAGCAACCAACTTTTGGTTTCTGAAAGAAGTTATACTGTCTTTGATCTTTTGGGATAAAAGAGTTTTATATCATATAGAAAAATAAAGTAACTTTCTCAAAATGTTTTTCCCTGTCCTAAAATACATTTATTGAATCTAAGCTGTGTAAAGGGTAAAGGATGCGTTCGATCCACTTTGACAGATCCACTCAATATGAGGTAATAAGGAGGAAGTTGGATAGATACTATTATTCCTGAACACCAAAGGAAATAATTTGATTGTAAACATACAAGTTTAACTGGATCCTGTGGTGTGTCTGACTGTGTGTGACACCTGCCTTTTGTTTTCAAAAGAATCCCAACCTTATAAACAGAGTAAAGTTTATTTTTAACAAAATTCAGTCTGGTAAATTTGTGTTTAGCTTCTCTGATGTTAAATGTGCAGTGAGTGTGGATGTCCTTAGTTTGATCTAAGATGCTTGCAATACATAGTCACAATTATTTCTGAAGAAATGTAAACACTATGTAACATCAAAATTACTTTCCCCTCACAGCGACTGGAGCATTTCTCAGCTAATCTGCCTCATAAAGAATAGATTGGAAATGCCAGCCCAGCTACAGTATGTTCACTTCTCACTAGTGGACACATACTGTAAGGATCTGAGACAAGGTGAAAAATGGTCATGGCAAGCTAAATTACAACTATTTTGGCCCAGAAAACTTTGCTAGAATTTACTAACTTTACTAACAAGTAATAAAATACAAGTAAAAGTAATAAGAAATTGTAAATATATGATACAACCACTCCAAGAAAGAGGAACAAGCACAACAGAGAGTTTGTCATGATGATCTCTGGCTTTTGTGAGCTTTGTGAGCCACCTCTACAAGTGTATATGTGGTGCATGTACACACTTTAGGAAGATAAAACACGCTGTGACCTATCAAGGAAGGGAACACTTGAAGGCAGTATAAAAATGTGCACTTAATCAAATAGTAACAGTGTGCAGGCATTAGAAACTTCAGAGGCAATAAAGTGGCATTTTAAGAGCATGCAGCTGGCTGTGTGTGTGTTGTTACAGGGAAGCCTAGCTGCTTAGCAATGGCACAGAAATATGTTTACTTTTGCTACTGCCAAAATCCTGTCAGGAGGCGACCCAGAACTCCAGCACCCCACTACATTACACCACATTACACTATACTATTCACATTACTATAGTACACTAAACTATATTACACGAACAGCACTGCGGTTAAGAGGAATATCAGATAAACCTGTTTTTTTTGCCATTCCAAGCCAGTGATGTTCTCTTTATAACACACACACACACACTTGTATTACTGTCAAGACTCACTCGCTTTTCCTGTTAGATCAAGGACCTGAACTAAATGATGTATAATATCCCATACTGCACTACACTGCACTGCATTGTACACATTCAACACTATGTAAAACCACACTGGCAATGTGTAGTCTTTGACATCTAGAAGGCCTAGCACAACAATATTACAACCATAAAACTACAATTAAAAGTAATGTAATAACCAGGGGCACCTTAGGGGGCTGGGGAAAGTTTGCCCTCCTCAAAATCACAATTTTTTTTAATGTATTTTATTATGCATGGCTAAACACTTTTTTACTTTTAAAAGGTATTTTGAAAAATGTTTTAAAAAACATTGTTTGTTGTATTTTAGAGCCACACAACACAGACTCCTGAAACAATTATGATTGTTCAGACTTTGCTGCAAAGGACATTAAAAACTGATGTAATATTTAAAATGTATTTTTAAAAATTGTTTAATTTTTTTACATTTTGCATTACACAGGCATCGATTTATTTGCTTTCCCTATCTATTAATCAAATGATTGCATATCCTATAATTTAGTAAAGTTAGTCTGGTGTGTCACCCTTATATTTTTGCTGGCCCCTTCTGGCCCCTCTATTAAATATTCCTATGAGACACACTGATTATAACAACTCTACAACATACACTCACACCAACTGATAGAAATGATTATGACAGACAGTATAATATGTGAGTGGCAGTTCCAGCTGCATTGAGCTTTGTGATAGACTGTGGACTGAATCAAAGCTAAATCCACACATTTGATTTTAACAGACCACAGATCGTATGGCTCACGTGATAGAAGGAGACCACTCTGACAGGGTGAGCACATAGGATCATCACTATTAAACTGATCTTAGTTTTTCACATTCACTTATCCTAGAAACCGCTGACATTCATGGAGTCTAAAAGGCTCAAGTGGCTGTTTGAAATGTATCATTATTACTAAACTCTGACTGAATAATTAATGAACACTTTCTGTGTAATGCATGTGTATTACTGTGACGAGTCTAGTGAGGCTTCAATACATAGCTTTATTACATGGCTCTCTTTAAGACTTGACTCTGATTGGTCGGTTGTGATGTTCTAAGGCTGAAATGTTTTTGTATAATAACTGCTGAACCGTGCAAATGATCATTGTCACTGACAACTGATTTCCTACATAAACATGCTAATTTCATGTCTCTCCTATCACTCTGTTATCATCTTGTTACATCAGTTGTGGGTGAAAACTAAAATGAAAACTATTTGTCAATTAACACTGATTCTGCTCTCTATTTGCATAATAAAATCAGTTCAAATATTTTATGCCCATTTATTTGTTTATTTGATTATCACTGCCAGTTGTCAACCTATTTCTCATTTATACATATTTCTCTTATATCTTGTTGGCTGGTCTACTGAAAAACATGGAGCCATAAAAATGCATTGTTTGGATTCTTGTGCAATGCATTGAAGCCTTGTTCACAATGCATTGTTGTTGTTAATAGATTGCAAGACTTCACATTAATCACATAGAACTGTCACAACTTAAACTAAAAAAGCTAAATTATTATATGACATATATGAAATTGGCATGAGAAATGATTTTGTGACTCAGGAAGATGAGCGTAAGACAGGGGGACAGACAGCAAAAGTGAGAAAGACAGGAAGAGAGATCATGAGAAGGAAAACTGAGCAGGAAGGGATGAGGACAGGCTGTTGAGTGTGTGAACTTAAAAACAGGAAGTAATCACTGACAGCAATGAAGTTTTGATGGACTGTGTTTGTGAGGAAAGGCAGAGTACATTAATATACACAGCCCCTTAAAACCACTGACAGCTTCTTTTGCTAAACAACACAAATTTGGTTGGGCATATTAGTTATTTTTTCTACTAAAGCAATAGTTCACCCAAAAATAAGAACTGTTAATTTACTTTTTCTTTGGCAGAAAAGTAAAGATTTTTTAGCTGAAACTGTGGTCCTTGTGACTTATAAAATCCAAGTATGTGTATATTGTACCTGTAAGATTTAAAAAAGCAGTTACAAGCAACACAAAATTAATCCCTGCGGCTCCTGACAATATATTGAGATCTTATAATAGGAAATGATCAGTCTGTGCAAGAACATTTACAACATCATTAACAGTAATTCATAGCAAATATAACAGCAAAATAAAATAAAATAGGCAAATTTTGTTTTTGCATGAACTAAGTAGCATGAGTGTTCCTGTAGCTCAGTTGGAAAAGCACAGTGTTAATTATTAGTGCTAATGTCATGAGTTTGTGAGGGAACACACACAGTATAAATTGAATGTACTGTAAGCTGCTTAAAATAAAAGTGTCAGTAAATAAAACCTTGTAATCAATCACAAAAGTTGCAAATGAGGCATATTTAGGATGTTTGTGGATTTTAGCTTTATTTTTAAATGTTTTGAAATTGACAAAGAAGTCACTTCTGTTGCTGTAATCAATCATTGCTGTAGCTTCCTAACCCTAATCCTTACAAAGCAGGAACACCTTTGACACCAATTACTGTACAGCTGGAGTCCCTGTGAATAAGTCTTTATCAATGTACCGTGTCCTTACACTATAATTTTCAGCCAAACAAAATTTTTGCTCAAACTGGATCAAGCAGGATGGAAACCAGCAACTGTAAACAGGAACAAGTCATTCCTCACAAGTCATCAATAATGAACTTGGCCAAGATCAGTCTATTTTACACTCTGTCACAGAGAAGAATTTTGGCTTAATTGTCAATATCACAGTTTTAAAAAATGGTTCTTCGTGGTCCTGAAATACATTCTGGATGCATCAAAGCAGAAAATACGGGAATGTTATGGTGGTAAAGAAAGTTGAATCTCTTGATTGTGATTTGGTGAACACAAAGGAAAAAGTAAAGCTGTAAACACAAAAAAGTAAAAATGTTTTGCCCACATATGAAGTAGGAGTGTCCTGAAATGCAGAACATTATTAATGAATAATATGTGGGATTATTAGGAGATCTGATGTACTTCCAAGAAATAAAACACATTCTTTAATGCAGAGCTGTCCAAACAACACACATATACTAAGACAGTGCCTCCCCCTTCATCACACAATTACATGCTTGTGTACTTTTTTAATTTTCCTATCCAAAGAAAAAAACACAAATCGTTTTTTTTTTCACATTTCACATGTTTGAGAATGTTATGGAAATTAAAACAATATAAATGTTACATATTTTCCTAAATGTTACATAGTTAATAGTTAACTAGTTAAATAATGTATGGCATGTATCACCTTTCAATAAAGCACTCAGAGTGACTGGTTAACAATGCTTGAATCCTAAAGCACCTTCACAACACTCAGCAACAGTCAGTATTGTTTCTCAGTGTGTCTTTTTATTCTTCTCATGACCCACATTCACTTCAGATATCTTGAGAATCTGAAAAACAATGACAGTTTGCTGCTCACTGCAAATTCACTAGCTCTTTACCAGAATGTCAGTATACTCATATAATTCTATTATGTGGGGTTATTTTGGGGGCATTTTATGGAAGGTAAAACATGTTGCGATTTTTAACGGTACTAAACACAGGGAAAATGGGATAAAAATCCTGATGCTAATCCCACCGAAACACGGTTATAAATCAAAATGTAATCCCTAAAGTAGCAACAGAAAGTCTTACATTTACCATGGTTCACTGTCACTCCAGTTACAATTTTGGACTAATTTCAGTTCACACAGACACTATTTGATCTGCTTCTGCCAGTTGTAGTTTAAACAGTTTAAGAGTGAGAGTCAACACCTAATAGTACATATGGTTTACCATATATAAAGTGATTAAAAGCCTTGTTAATCTATTTCAGAAATTTCCATCTAAATTGTGTTCTATTCTTCAAATAAATCTCAAATTTGACAGTTACTTTATTCATTGGCCCATGTGACCTTTGACCTTACGTCTTGTCACTAGTGAGATTCTGTTTCCTGTTTGATCCGGACCCATTCCTAGCCAATACCTTTCCTCTCTCTCCCTCTCTCTCTTTCTGTCTACTACTGGGATCTTCAAATGGTTCTTTATCAGGGGGGATTAACAAAACTGAGGAATTGTGTAGAACATTTCCTGCAGTTTAAGAATTAAAGGTAGGTTAGGCAATTTCGGAGAGGCTAGCAAAAGCAAAGTAGTTTAGAAAGCAAAAGAGCCAACCTTCCCTTCAGAACGTATCCAAAGATACACCTTCTCCATAACGCATGAGAAAAAAAAGACGCTCTGCATGAGCATGGTGCACAAATGTATGCAAATACAGAGTTTGACAGGCAACTAACACATCCTGTTATTACATTTGAACCAAATGCAATGATTGGACAAACATTGTATGGTCTTGCACCTTCCACAGAAGCTATATGTATTTATATAAATATGTTTAAACCACTTTACATAGTGATTGCTATCAGGATGTGAAGAGACTTTCAGCCAGCATAACAAAAAAAATACTCTTTTAACAACTTTTGACAGTCTCCCACTGTGCATCAAAACAAAACATCACATATAAATTAATCTGCGTGTGTGTGTGTGTACAGTGGTCGTCTGAAAATATTAGGACCAATGACAAGACTCACAAGCAGTTCAGCAGACAGACATAGTATTCCCTCTATACACAAAATAGAGAACCTGTGCAGACAGGCCTCCTCCTATTGGCTGTTACTGCAGCCAGTATTAACCAAACAGAGCCTAAGGAGCAGAAAGGAGGCAGGGCTTCTGTGATTGTCCTGAAATCCATCAGAATGACACTTCAGATGAACAGCCAGCAGACAGGCAAAGACCCATAAGGAAGTGTTAAAATACACATTTGTGCAGTGGAATTGGTGGAATTCACACCCTAAAGGAAACAATAAATACTTAACGATGTGATGTGATATGATATTGTGTTATGATATTATGATTTGTTATGAACAGGTGTGTGTTTGTGCGTGTGTATCTGGGAATAATTATTTTTAATTTGACTTCATATGCAACAGATTTCAGTTCTGAAGCTAAATTAAGGATGTGCATAAGACAAGCTTATGTGTCACTACGGGCTATGACAAATTATGTTGGATATTTGGTTTATCATGCTAAATGTGAGTGATAACAAATAAACTTAGACTGTAAAAAAATAGAAAAATAGACTGTAATTAAACATCTACTCTAATCATCTAAAAAAGCAGCAAGTGCATTATGCGCCCATGCAGCATGAACTACAAAACAGCAAACTGATTTATTTGCAAAAGTAAACCAACTTGCCTATGGCTGTTATGTGTACTAAAGGCTTTTCGCTAATTTAAGACAAAAGGATGAGCCCTTCTATACATTTCCAGGCCAAACTTACTGTTTTAATAGGAAACAAATGTCAACACAATACAACAGAATTGACTAAACAAGAAATTCTACAGAATAATTTGATTCAACAGAATCTAATCAAGCCAGATATCAGGTGCTCCCAATGTCCTCAATTGAGATGGTCATGAAGAGCTGCTGACATGTATAGAGACTCAACTGTAAGAAATAATTCAGGAGAGAGAATCCTGCCATGCATCTGCAATAGTCTTCATGACTCAAGGCCTCCACAGGAGAGGGATGCTTGCATTGTGTTGTGTTAATTTTGCTGCTGACTTGCAAGTTTGAAAGTGAAGCACAGTACAGTGGATCGTGCTGTGTTTTCCAGCGATGCAGCAGATCAGAAGGAATTCTACTTCGGAGTGGCACTAGAGAGACATAGTGGAGAAAGAGTCTGGCACAAATTGAAAAAGATCATCTTTAAATATTTAATGTTCTGGCACATTCAAGAGTAAGTGCAAGTAAAAAGACCCATGCAGCTTTGTAATGTCAGAGGCGGGACTATTACACAACCAAAGGCCGAAGTCCATCTCAGGACATTTACTGTATGTGATTTATCCCTAAAAAGACCCTCTCAGCCACACAGACACAAAAAACAGATAAAGAGAGAAACACTACAATAAGAGGCAAATGTCCAACTTTCCCCTGCCATATCTACATAAAGGCAGCAGATTTGTCAAGCTCTGATTTCTTTATTACGGGGCGAGTTGAGGTTGAGGCAGCTAAGCCTGAGATGGCTTAATCAGCCTCATGTGACTCTGGGTGTTGAGCTGCTGGGGGAATTAATAGTTGGTTCCTACATACACACTGCAGCTAAATACGCTTGTCACTCCCCATTTAAATGCTTAATCAGATTGTGTTCACACTGAGCGGACAGTCCACTATGAATGCATGGGCTCTTTGTGTCATTTTAGCACCTAATTTACTCCAAGGAATTATGAAAATCAAGTAACAATGCAAACAATACTAAACATTTGTTCCAAACACAACCTGCATGACATCACTGTGATCCAGATGCCTGAAACAGCTTTTTAAACAGACTTTAAACAGACAGGTTATATGACCTGTTACAATGTTCTTCTTTATCATTTTTTATTAATTGGCTCTAATAATTGAAATGTAACATTAAATTTTATATAGGAGAGGTGTTTGCATAATTGCACCAGGCAAATGTCAGTGGCATACAGTAAAGCTTAATGACTTAATGACTAGCTGAAATATTGTAATACTGCACCTAACACACAGACTGTTTCCTCAACTGGTGTAGATTCAAATCTTTGACAGTCAAAGAGAAGCACAAGCATAACAACTGAGTCAGTCGGCTTCACAACAAACAATTGTGAAGGTTTACATGTTCAAACAATCATAGTAAAAGTACCTTTGAACGTAGCATTTGCAAAAAGTATAACCTAATGCATAATATCCTATACTGATCCTTGTTATATTTCTCCTTGTTTAAACCTCTTTTTGGGTTATTTAATCCGCCTGTACATTTATGTTTCTTTTAGTTATCTTTGGTGACAAACTTTCTGCAAAAATTGTAGGGTTTCATGGTCCATGATGTGAAAAAAAAACAGAGTGGCATGCTAGATGCTACTACTACTTCCACATTTTATCATGAGACTCGCTGTGTTGCCATGGTTCCTATGGCAGCACAAGTGGAAACCTGGGATTTAAAATTGTGAACTTCTATGGATTTACAAATACTTGGAAACATTTGTGATACTGTAGGAACACAATTGAACAAAATATATAACATGCAGGTGTTTTTTGGACACTTTAATACAAAAATCTTGCATATTGTGCCTTTAAATCAGTAATCACTAATTTACAACCAATCTTTTCGCAGTTTCTCTCCTCTCTGTATTCCATCCCCATGGCAGTGGTGATATCATTGATCACAGGTGGCAATTGTAAATAATAAACACATTTTAAAAAATCATCATGAGTACGATTGGCAATGACTGGCTCTTAATTTCTTAAGACACAATGGATTTCATGACTTTAACAATGTCTGTAAACAACAACTGGGCTCAGCTAGATTATACTTGGCACATTTAAAGATCACAACCAAAAGTGTGTCCCCAGTTTAAGGAGATCTTAAGAATAAATCATTTACTATATTAAATAAACTGCATCATTAAGCTAGTGCATTCAGCACCTTATTAAGTTTAGAAGGGGGTTTATAAATAAGATGCACGTTTTCACTGTGAGAAAAACATGTATATGGCCAGTGTAAAGCTGTGTCTGTTTCCACATGTGCACCTTTTGCCCAAAAAAATTGCTTGCCAATTAACTGCAGACAAACTGCAGCTGGAAACAGATTCTGTGTTACCATCTACATATGGGCTGCTGTTGCAATTCTACCCTTGCAATTTCAGGGTTCACATTCTGCAAAGGGGTCTAAATGGTCTTTTGGACATCTCAGTGATATCTCTTAGCCATTCTGATTGGCTAAGTCTCAAACACCAAAAAAAGAAGTTTTAACACTTCCAAAAACAGTAAGAATGTACTGAATAATGTTCTTAAAACTCCATAAGATGATCAACGCTTCTTTGATTTTAAGACTTTGTTTTGCATGAAAGAACTCTGGACTATGAAATATTTCAAGGCAAGGAGACTACAGGCTAACTGCAGCACTTCTCATCTGTTCACACAGAAATAATTCTGATTTGTCCAGCTAAACTTATCCTCTCTGTGATAAACCAAGCCACCTGGACAACAAGGGCAAAAGTGAAACCAAAGATATTATATGATACCAAATTTAAAGCATGACTCATTCAAGAGACATAACTAAACCAACTGAAAGAAAATGTGAGGGGTGCCCACCTACGCAAAACTCATTGCCAGGATGCTAGAATGTTGCTCTGTGAATCTAGAGTTTTGTGTAGCTGCTTACTGATCTGTAGATATGTCTCCCTCCTTTAATTCCCTCATTTTAGCTTTTCACTTGGTTTATCATCAGCCAGCCTAACCATTGGCAGTGACAGCTGCCTGTTATCTATTTAAACAAAAAGCATGGGCCAGGGTCTGAGGTCCAAGTGGTAACCTTCTTAACACATTTATCAATCCTCCACCAAGACTTCAGCTGCATTTTAATGTCAACACTGGAAACAAATGAAGAGCTACTGCAGGCAGGTCTCTACAGTTGTTTATTATATGGCATGGAAAGAAATGAAAAAGAACCTGCTGGTTTTCCAGTCTTCATGAAAAATATGAAAAATGGCCTTCTTGTATTATATTCGAGTCGCGTGTATTAAACACGAGTTAATTTCAATGATTGCAGAGAAAGCAAAAACACCCATTGGGGGCTTCGAGGGGGATCTGGTACAAGCTGCACAAAAACCCCCCCTCATGAGGCTGGCCCCTAGTATGGTGCTGCTGGCATCAGGTGTTCTTCTTCTTTGCAGCCTTTGAGGAAAGCACATCCCTCAGATCAAACTTCCTCTTGGGCTGCGAGGCCTGCATATGCCTAGGTCTCTGCGTAGGAGCTCAAACTGTCACGCTGGCCTTCTGCTCCTGCATATAAGCAGAAAACGATCTAAAAGAAGAAGAGATTGATGGACCACCTGACACAGCAGCTACCTGGCCTCAGTGGGGGACGAGCTTCTTGAACACCTCAGATTGCTTCTTAGCATCACTGTATTTGTCAATGGAGGAAATAAAGGCATCACTGAACAGACACTGAGGAGCAACTGGGGCATCCATAAGGAAGGATGTCCTATAAGGAAGGATGTCCTTATCCTTATTTTTGATGCCTAATAAGTTGAGCCAATGGTTACCTCTCTGTTGCCACCAAAGCAGCCATAGAATGGCCGGTGACACAGGTCATCTGCTTGGCACGGAGGGCAAGATATGTAGCTCAGTGGAGCTCCTGAATCCTGTCCAGTTCTCATCCCCCACCCTGGTCCAGTGTTTTCAGTAGGTCAGCCTGGTACATGTACAAAACTGCCATTGTGAGCAAGGATGCCCCAGCCTGACTCACTGCCACATAGGCCTTGTCCACCAAGCTAGATATAACCCTACACGGTTTAGAAGGCAAGGCAAGTTTCCTCCATGACAATGCCATAGAAGGGGAGAGATAGCCCACAAGTGTCTCTTCCACGTTAGGCATCGCCCCATATCCGTACTCGTGGAGCACCACGATGAAGGAGTAATTACTCGCATCAGGAGTAAAAACACAAGCCGATTCCTCCATGACTTTGAGACCTCAGAGTGATGGTCAGGGAAGAATCTGATGTTACAGCGAGGAGGTTGGTTACCTGCCGCAATGTAGCGTGGGCGGGATACACTTCTTAAACATCTTAGAACACATCTTTTTCTCTTTATCTCTTCTATTAGCTGCTTCCTAGTGCTAATATCTTCTTGTTTCCTTACCCTTAGACCTGACTCTTGGGCAGACAAACAGTATGAAGACAAGAAGCTGATGAGGTATTTTGTAGGTGCCTTTTAAAGGCTTTGTGATGGGCAACACTTTGTGATGGTGTCACATAACATTGACCTGCCTATAAGTGGGCATGATTTTACATGTGTTCAGACTCAGGCATGTCTGAACATAATCCCCATAGTGTCAAGCCATTAAACTTGACCTTATTTTAATCCAGAAAAAACTTGAATCCAGCATTTATTAAAACAGGACCATGTTCAGCTATCATTCTGTGTTGAGGTCCATCCCTTTCATTATGTTGTGGCTGTCAATGAGCATCTGAGGCTCCATTGAAGAGGAGGGGGAGCACATGGGCATGTTCTAATCACTGCTGTGATGATACAGAGCAGTGCACTAGTCATTTACAGCAACACATTTATCTTGTTCTGGTCAATTTATTCACACAATTTCAGTGAGTAATTGGTGCTGGTATTCATTAATATGTTTGGAGGTGTCTATGGACCCAGTTTTGTTTTCATTGGTTCCTTCGCCATCCCAACACAATTAATCAATCAGATCGCAAAGTCCTGATGTACTTATGCATTTGTGCGCAACATAAGAACCGCCACAGGTTTGACAAGAACAATAGGTAGCTTGAAAAATGACAGAAGACATGTAAATAGCTCATGTGTATTGGTAATTACAGGCACATATGATTGGCCTGTGGCCAGACAGATTTGTGTTATTTGTTTACTGAAATTTGCATACTACATATATCTTTCCTGAACAGACAGGCCTGATTAATGTTTACTCATAACTGGCATGATATTATGGTTCCATTTGCATAGACAATAAAGACAATTCCATATGCAAATGAAAAATTAACACTTCAACATCTTCAAACAACAATGAATAATATAAGGTATTACCTTGCCAACATTGATAGCACCATGAAAAGTCAAACACATTTACATTTTCTTAAAATTTCATAAAATATCTACAATGCCCTCCATAAGTATTTGAACAGTCAAGAAATCTTTTAAGATTAAAAGATGTATTTTTTTCGATAGCACAATATATACAATATATATACTGTTTTCATCAGTTGCAATTTGCATGGCTAGAGTTAAATAAATAAATGTTACATGCAAAAATTTGTAAAATATTCATACACCCATACTAATTATTCTATTTTTTCATCATACAAAGCTATATTTTAAAGCTAACATTTTACGTTTTATAAGCATGACAATAACAATAAAAAAGCATTTTGGTGATCAAGCTAAATCATTCAGCTATTCTAGTGTTATTTAAGCCTGTCTTTTCAATACTAGGTGCATATAATTTCCCTCCTTAACTCACTATTTCATGTATCAGCATATCATGAACATTTTTTCAGGTACTAGCAAGGGTGTTTCACTGAACATTGGGACAATAATGGCTTAATTATGTGCAACATGACAACAGAGTCTCACATTACAATGCAACTTGAATTGATCAACAACATAGCTGTGTAAAAGATGATGTTAATAGATGTTATGAAGCAGCACAGTGTACAGTATTTATGAAAGAAAACAAATAAAGAAATAAAAATTAACACTTTAAAAAATATTAACAGACATTTTACCATTTCTTTTAACAATTCTAATGTGTACATAAGATACGCTTAATGCTTAAAGAGGGATAATTATGAAACAATTTCTTTTAAAGAGAATAAAGTGTTTACTTTATAAATGTACTCTTGTGCTTGTCCTCTGGCAAATTGAAAGATTTAAAAACACATAATGACATTTCCAGTAAGTAAATATAGTGAGCGGCTGGTAATTACTGGCTTTCATGGCGTATTTTAAAAGTTTCTAGGGAACAAATGTTTCTGTGCACTGAAATGAATCTTAGCAAGAGAAAGCCTTAGAAATGACTGACCACCCTACTCAGTGCCCTCATTACTGAACTAGGGAACTAACTAGGGAGACACACCAATATTAATCCTTAGAATAAGTGCTCAACTTGCTGAAAATTTTACTAGAGACGTAGGACAACATGGGAAGAACAGATTTACAAACAGGAACCTGAAAGTGCATAACAAAAAGCATTGATAGCACAAGGGAGGAATTTACACTTCTTTCTTACACAATCAGGTCCTGATCACCCTGTCAGGATTGATTCTGTTATAATGAGTAGTTAGTGGACACACCTAAGCCAGCTGTTTATTTACCAACTCAAACCAACACTGGCACTGTTCAATATAGGTATATTTAATCTGATTTCACAGAAAGGTAAATATTTTACAAGGTGGTGATTTTGTAAGATCTGTATGATGAGTTTTGTACAGAAATGAACAATTATTGGAAAAAGTAAAACATACGAATAAGATTACATATGAATTTATACAAACTACCCACCAAATCTTAATTACCCCTCAAACTTAATTACCCTCGATTTATATGAAAAAAATTACATTATTACACTAAATTGCCATGAGATTGTGGTACATTACTGTTACTGTGTTTTTTTTAAAAAACTTTTTAAAAACTAAATGATATTAAATTAAAGTAGCTCAACTGCTGAAGCGTAGTGTCAGCAACACCAAGGTCATGGAAAACACATTGGCTCTGGAAGTCGCTTTGGATAAAAGCCTCTACCAAATTTATATAATAGAGCCTGACTTGTACAGAACCTGGAACATTCCTTTCAAAACAGTACATACACCAGCACTACCAGAGGCCTGAGTACATCACTTTTACATGACCTCTTTAGTGGGAAGCTATTGTCCTGTTCAACAATAAAGCTAAGAATAGCGGTGAGCGCCCATGTGTTCTTAACCAAGTATGACTCCATACGTCTGCCCATCCCAACGCAGAGCGCCACACGACTGACCACAAAAATTCAGCCACACTCCCTCCACGACCAAAACCCAACATGTGGAACATGCTGGAATGCAGCGATGCAGGAAACAGAAGAAAACATTGATCCTGGAGGCTGTTATAAAGAGAGGGTGGCAAATTAGCACCAAATTGACAGGAAAGAAAATTTCTAAATGGTGGGGAAAGCAAGAGCTGTCGGAGTGGAGGCAGTTTTGTGTGTCATGTTCGAAAGGAAGGAGGCCGGAAAGGAAGGAGTTAACGTTACAGTGGCACTCTACAGTATTTTAGGGCTCTGCACCAACTCAAATATCAACAGCGTGTCCCAGAGTGCTGAGCGATGAGGGTGAGAGAGGAAACAAGCTAAAGAAAAGAGTCAGTGTAGTACAAAATACAGGTGGAGCTGTGCAACAAAAACAGAAAACTGATATCTGGGCTCAAATCTGTACTGGTGTGAATTTAAGATCCTAAACATCTCTAGGTACATAAACACAAGATATGTGTCTAGATATGTAGACTCATTTTCACATGTCATTCTAAATCAGCGTTCTAAATTTGCACTCTGATTCAGCTCTTTAAATGCCAAAAAGCTTGACTTTATCAGCACAATGTAATGGCATAAAGAAATAGCACTGACTTCTGTAAAAAAGCCACAAGCTATAATGTAGTAATACCATAACCAATTTTGAAGGAAAAGCCCATTTTACTTTAATAGCCAACTGTACACTGAAATACAATGCTCAAATGTGGTATAGCTGAAACTGTCTCTCACTGCTGCTGTAAAGAGGTACTTAGTTATCGTTTTTTTCTTTCGGGTAGCCTATGTTCATTATGTAGCTTAAATAAATAAATTTAAATAAAATATTGCTGAGTAAGTAAGTTAAAATTGCCATGATTATAACTAACTACCTGAAAAATAACACATTTTGTTTAAATACATCCAGTCATTTAAAGAAAAATGTACTGTGCACTAGATAACTGGGTGTAACACAATAACAGAAGAATGTATAAGAAGCAATTACAATTCATGTCTGAAGTTGTGTAAAGTATGTTTATGCCCTAAATGTTCTAATTTATTGAAATGCATTTAGGATTTTTTAGTTAGCAGGTGTAATAGGGCATTCTGCTAAGTAATTAATACTGTAGTGTATGCTATTAACATTATTAATACTCTATAAACTAACTAAATAAAAATCTTTAACCACACAGTCTCACTCCCAGACTCAGTCCTGCCTGTATGATTACTGACTGTTTGATGCATATTGCACACAAAACTGAAAAGCACTTTCGTGATCTAGCAAACTGTAACCTGATTGCCTGCCATTATGCAACAGTCAGGGTGCACAGGGCATTTTATCAGTCCACTTGGAAACAAAATAAAATTTTTAAGTGGTCTACATTCCTAGGCTACTATATAAAGCACTTCTGAGGATTTTCCAAAGTTTGCCATTTTGTCACATCTAATCAAATATATTCAGATAGTTCTGTTTGAGACACATACACAAGTATGAAGTGAAGTAGACATTGGGGTTAGGATTAGCACTGTCTATTTTGCCTTGTTTTCTGACTTATGTCTGGAAAATAATCAGCAATTTTTAATTCTGAAAGGACCAAGTTCACATCTGCTAATTTTAATGTTTGAATGTTTTCTGTATAACTGCTTGCGGAGATTGTTATATAAATTTGAGTTTTCTTTTTCAAAAGTTTAAACTTTTATTAGTCTAGTATTAAGGAATTAGTAATTTCCAATAAACTCTTAAATGGTCTGTCAAAACAAAACAAACTGTGGTTGGTTGCTTAACATGTCAGTCACACATGTTCTTAAAGCCAAATCATAGAACTCAGGCCTGCTAAGATTATGTTGGGGCAAGCTCTCACAAGCAGGCTGAGTGGGTAATGTTTGAGCAGAAAATCAGGGCAGATAGGGTTTACTCAGGGAGGGAGAGGGGAATTCTGATGTTCACAATGAGGCCCCTTTTCTTCGAAAATGTTATCAGGTTCAATTAAGGAAAGGACAGGCTTGGCTTTCTTTATATAGAAAAGCACCCAGGGCTGTGTGACATGTAATTACATCATTACATCATAATTGAACCTAAAAGCTTGTCTGCAGTTTACAGTCAGCTAGTTAATTACAGTGTTTATGATGTTAACATACTGCAACAGTGTTTTACTCTATTGTTCTGCACTGATTGTTTGATGCTATAATTTACTCTGACGGAACCAGCTAAATTACATACTGGATCTTTATTGTGACTTAGCAGTATCTTAAGAAGTAGGATACTGCTAAGATCTTAAGATTAATTCTTAACATCTTAAGAATTAATAACTGTTGAAAACCTTGATATTTAGAAACATTTTGCATTTGAGCCAAACTTCACATTTAAGATGCTGCTGTGTTTTTTTAGTTACAGGCAATAGTCAGAACATTGATTTAACTGTAATCAAAGCTCATCAAGTATGACAAAAAACTGAAACATACCATCAATGACTTATATAATTCTTTAAAGGAATAGCTCCCAAATAATGAAAAGTTTGGATTTAAAATTTTAGGTTTGTGTTTTAAAGGCCATACAGACACTTGTAGATCTAAACATGAAAAACATTTATGTGTGCTGGAACCACACTTATACTGTAAATGTGTATAAAAACACATCAAGTGTTCCGTGTGGGACAGGGTCACATTCCCTATCCACTACTTTCCTTACTAAATGAATATGCAGCCAAACCAGTAACAACATTTACATCTGCAGAACTGTAGCTGATAGTGTAAAACTACAGAATTATTCTCCCTCTGCTTCCCCCCATTTCCATGTGTATTCTGCTCCACCCCATTATATAAGTTTCGACTGCTTTCCAGAGTCACTTTATTCCTGTATGTTCAATAAAATGTCTGTGGGAAACACTTATGGTAGAAAATCTGTATGAAGAAATCCCTTACATGCACACACATATGAATTCTGTTCCAAAACTTAATACTGTTCCAAGACAGCAATTTAAGACATTGTACAAAACCTTGTTTCCAAAGGTGGACAGTAATATTATTGTGTATGTTGTCTAATAGTATACCTTAGGGCAACATTGCATATGTTCATCATACCACAGGCTCAACAATCCCAGAATGCATTGCAAACAGTGAAAAATCTTCCAAGAGATGTGTTTATTACAGAGTATACTTACAATGTATTGCATCAAATACTAAAAAGTATCAATAAAAGCTTAGTCTAATTAAAAATAGGATCCTCCCTGTACCAGGAGGCAGATTATGTGAACTCCTCTGTTTGCACCGCAGATTGTGTCAATGGCCATTTTGCATAAGGTTCACTGTCACTTATATCAAGTTTTGTTGCTGCAAATCACTGTATGTTTAAAAGTTTCCTAGTTGAAACTACTGTTTTCTCATACTTTACGGTCTTCCCTCTCTTTCCCAGCATATATCTTTTCTTTCACTCTCACTCTTTCTTGCTCTCATGAGCACAGGGCTTGGTTCTGTCTGACACGTGAAGATTATCTAATACCATCAAAGTAAGAAGGAAGATAAAACAAAGGAGTGTTTAAAAAAAGGCTTTTTTCTGTGTGTGTGTGTGTATGATCCTCAGTATACACTTAGTAACCCACATTGAGCTGTCTGTGCCTTTATTTGCTCCAGACATCATGATGGTTTAACTTCCCAATCCTATTCCTGCCTTTATTCCATCTTTTTGTCTTTTCCCACACTCTTGTGTTCTCTAGAGGCACAGAGCGCTGCCTCAAAGCTTCAGGCAATAAAATAACCATAGTATTACACATTGTTACTTCACCTATAACATTGGCTATGTGCATTGGCCACAGTATACATTTAATATTGCTTATTTTATTAAAATAGTGTGTGAAATTGGTACACAATATGCAACAATACACATTCCAAACTGTATGTTACATCATCCAGTACACAGAATGCCATGTACATTTCTGCAATATTAGAACAATCTTTTACATAATACTATGCTCCCTGCATCCATTGATGTCCATCATCTTGACTCACTAATCTTCAGCTGATGATGGCAAATTAATTCTGAAGTGAAACAAATTCTGAAGTGTATGTAAACCAGCAAAAGTTTTTTAACAGCTAAAAACTGTAAAATTCTTGACTGGCCAAGTCAGTCACTTCATCTGATAGCAACTGAGCATGACTTTTATATGATGAAGAAAAACTTAAGCAGACGTGCCTGTGAAATAAGCAAAAGCTGAAGGTTGCTGCAGTACAGACTGGCAAAGACCAGAGAAGATACTCAGCACCTGCAACGAAGTACTAAATGTGAATGATTTACATTATTTTGTGTCTCAGATATTATGGTGCCCTGTAATGGGGCAGGGATTTGTATGAGAAGTGTTGTAAATTCTGTGTTGAAACCAAAATATATGAAAATACCCTTTAATAAAACCTGACAGTGTGTATCTACTTGGTAGTTGTTTCATCTGTGGAGTACAGATACTCCTTAAGTATACTGGAGGCTTTTGGGAAGTCAACCTACAAATGGCTTACTTCAGATTTCAATTAAACTGTAATGGAAATATTTTACCATCCTAAATACACACCCAGCTTTGAAATATTCAACAACGAAACAAAGAATAAATCTCTGGCTCTGATGAGGTATGTAATGTTTATAATGATAACAGTAACACAGGAATAGAAGCATGTTTTATTATTATTATTATTATTATTATTACTATAATTATTGTAAAGGCTCATTACACTAGACTATACCCAAAACTTGTCTAATTTCCTTTGCAAAACAATGTATATATGCTGTCCATATGCTTTGCAAAAAACATGTGAACTATAATGTCCAAAATGAAGCAGTTGAAACTAATTAAATATCATTTGCCAGGAGACGTTGAGTCATTATCAGTTTCTCAATGCCAGGATGCTTTTTCCATCCTATGCTGACACTGGCTTACTCATTAGCTGGGGAAATGAAAGAGAGCAAGAGGTCTTCACTCTTCAAGATGCAAAGAAAGAACTGTCCATGCCTCATTTTGGAACATCAAACAGCGAAACAAACAAAGCAAAATATTACATAACATTATTACAATACTGGGTCGTGTTTCCCCTTACTTGTGTTCTGTACTGAACATTGTTTGCATTGGTTTTGTGTGTCAACACACACAGTGCGTTACAGCTGTTGAACATTGAAATAGTGGCTAAAACATCATGCACATACAAGGGTTATTTGAAATGAGGGAATAATGAATAAGTAAACACAATGGGTCTGAACTCTCACACAAACACACATACTGTAGAGTATGTAGCGACAGTAGTACTGTGTGTAATGAAAGTGTATTGTACTATGACCTTGATTTAATTAACTGCATCAGAAGGCTAACCAAGTTTTCATGAATACCTGCCCAACCGCTTTAATTTGTGTTTTACAATATTCAGCTACAGTGATTTCAGCTCACTCATACTTAATAGAACAATTTTCATTCAAATTGAACGAAAAAAAAATTTCATTCAAACAATTTTCAATTTTCATTACTCCGTTACTGTCAGACGTTTTCTTAGGCAGCCATGCCATGTTTCATATGAAAAAGACAATAAAATTAAACTGCACATATTAAAGTAAGCAGGATAGAGTGCAACATGTTTATTTTTCCTTTTGGTGAAGTTCCCCCCAGGATTTAAAACATTTCTTAATAAAGTGTTCTAAGTCTTAAACAATAAGCTGCCAGATGAACTAAGACATTGCAAATTTTAAATTTTATTTAAAAAAATACAAATGGTACAAGACAAATGGTATAAGTGTATTTTATGAGGCAATGCACCCAAAAAAGCTTTGGAATGTGACAGAATCATAACTGATGGTACATATAAAATTAAATAGTTAAAATAATTTTTTTCAAGTTACGTAAGTCTGAAAGTGCGCTCAGTTTCATCATTTGCAAAGCTCTGCTTGCGCAACTCCCACTTTAATAGTAACAGTACATGCATACAGTACATCATGCCAGTCCAATATTGATGTATGGATATAGCATAATTATAGCTTTAGCAACAAGTGGTACAGCAGCTTGACTATACAAAAACTCACAGTAGCTATATTATAACTACCCATGTAAAAGCACTTTTTTATAACTGCACATAACAAGACTTGGTGTCTTTCTCCTCAGGATTGTGGGTAGTGTAGTTTTTGAACAGGTTTTAAGCAATTTAGCAAGCTTTATTCATTTCAGAAACTTACGATTTTGAACTTTACGACCAAAATACAGTACCATAGTTACAATAGCTATTGTTTCTACAATGACACTGTGGGCTTCTGGTAACCAATCAGGAGTGTATTTTAAGTGCTGCATCGTGAAAGTACCATAATATAATGATTATGGTAATAAGATATTGACATCTGATACCATGGTACCGCCTAGTACTACAGCGGTTATAATCTAAGAGGGATAAAAACTGTGATGGAATGGGAAAAAGATCGATACATTGGTATGTTTTGGTAAACTAACCGTGGCGTTTCCTCTAAATTACAAGATTTTTGCATGGATAAACTGTAACTGTAATATCCAGTATGTCAAATGATACGATGTTTTTGTAGCGAATATCAACGCAAAGTCAAATTTGCACTTCATTAACTTGAAAAATAAAACAAAAATAACCATCAATATACAGTATTACAATCGTCACAAACTTTTGGCTGCGCTCAAAACCTAAAGGGTTCCCTACCTAGATAGCATATTTTGGCGTTCTACATCCGAAGATCCTGTCTACTTTAGGTAGACAGCTCACTATTTATATTTTTCCCACAGCCCTTGACTGTTCGTACCAAACAATGTCCCAGTGACACGCTGCATGGTTACTGTTAAACTAACTAGTAAACTAAGCAACTCTGGTGTGTTATTTCGGCAGTCGTTCAGCTAGTTAAGGTTCTAGTAAATGAAGATCGTGTGTAAATACCTGAACCTGTTGACTCCACCCACTGCCACTGGACTGACAACTGCCGATGCAGTTTGATCTGGACAATGCTTAAGTTCCCCGTCCGATCCAGAAAAGGCAAATATAAAGATGTGATTAAGAGCGTTTGGATGTGTAGAAGTCAATGCTGAAACAGTGCCTGTAGAAATCAGCGGCCATTGGAGAGACATGTGTATTGTGAGTCTGTGAAACCCAACACGAGTGAATGAACCCGCCCCCGTTACCTCAAGTCCCCTTAACTCTCTCATCTCCATAATCACTCATTCTTCTTTTTATAATCACATTTACAACAGCAACATTATACATATTATCATTACAAAAACATAAACAAATGCAAGCAATTGTCCAAAACTGTAAGAACTATAATGGTAGAGGAAACATGCGAGGCAAACGGGGTTTGGCTATTAAAAAACAATACTTTAATAGATAAAGTAACATTGAATTGTATTCAATTGTATTAATTGTGTTTAATTTTATAGAAGTGTAAGAAAATCTCTAAAAACATTTCTGAACGTTTTTTACACAGGTAAATACAGAAAAACACAACAACGTTCCTGTAAAATATGAGATACACATTTTTTAAAACACAGTCTGACATAATGGATTTCATTATTAAACCATTGTTTTGCATTAGATATTGTTTTTAAAAACATGAAAAAAAACACTGAAAAAAATATTTCACTCCATTTTCCAAGAATACATTTCTGCTCATATACAGTACACAAAGTGGGCAATTTTAAATGTGGTACAATTTCCTTTGCTCTTTAATAAGGCCATTTTTATGGCACTTGAAAGATAAATAACTTTTTGTCACAAGTATGGTGCCAAGGTGCTAAAATTTAAATGGTGGAGATAGCTTTTTAAAATACAGCTTCTATAACAGATCCAAGCAGGTGCAAAAGAAATCACCTAGTGCTATATGACTTTTGCTAGATTTGCTGGTATTCAGTAGTCAGGCTGTCATTTTCTGCAATTATTGTTTTAGAAAAATATATGGTATGTATTTTAAGTATTTACTTACATGATTTTGAACTATAGTGGGAAAATATTTTGGAACAGGAAGTGAATTTTGGTTTCTCCTAGTCACCTTGTATGATCTCAGCAGGTGTTTCTAAACATCCTTGTTAATATCATCGTCTGGTTTCTAACCTAGGCCTCTGCCCAGGGCTATTTTGGTAGTAACATTAGCCCACCCAATCTAAATACACAGAGCACTGTTTCTGCATACAGCCAGAGACCCACCCAAGAAAAACATTTTCGGTATCCTAGCTAACATGTCACTGCCAAGTAGACAAATAAAGTATCAGTATCATGGATCACATAGTCTGAAATCAGAATGATGCCCAAAAGAAGCCCTGCCCACCTCACTGTCCACTTCCTAGAATGGACAAGTTCTTAAAAGACTCACTATATATATATATATATATATGTATATATATATACTTATTTATATATACAGACAGATAGAGATTAAATATATAGTTATATGTTTGAATATGTATAAATACATCACCTCTCTTTGGGTTCGCACTGTTCCTGGTCCTGAAGATGACCCTTAATTTCTTTTTGGTCTTTAGTAGGGGTCTTACACATAAACACAATTAGTAACACTTTAGTGGGGAGGCTAGAAAACCAGCAAGCAATTTAACAAATATGAAACATGTATTAGATAACTAGTTTTATAGGCTGAAAGGAAAGATGAGTACTACATTTCTTCCATAATAACATATAATCCCAATGTCGCTATGTGCCATGAGCATAGCCGCAATTATCTGGAAATATGCAATATCAAAACAAAGCACACTTGCTCTAAAGTCCAAGGATGTTCTGATTAGATATTTTACATATTCCTGTTCATATATATAGTAAGACAAAAAAAGACAAACAGAAAGAGTGAAAACTCTTTATGTGCATGTTCTGCAATAAGTACATACAAATAAGCAGTGTATTAAATGTAGTACTGTAGTAAATAAGCAGTGTAGTAAACTTTTAGCTTGCACATTAGCTCAAATCACATCATCAACTTCTCCAATGACACAACCGTGGTGGGTCTCATCAGTAAAATGACGAGTCAGCATACAGAGAGGAGGTGCAGCAGCTAGCGAACTGGTGCAGAGCCAACAACCTGTCTCTGAACGTGGACAAAACTAAAGAGATGGTTGTTGACTTCAGAAGAGCACAGAATGACCACTCTCCACTAAACATTGGCAGCTTCTCCATGGAGATCGTCAAGAGCACCAAGTTTCTTGATGTTCACCCGGCGGAGAACCTCACCTGGTCGCTCAACACCAATTCCATAACTAAGAAAGCCCAGCAGCGCCTGTACTTTCTGAGAAGACTGAGGAAAACCCATCCCCCATCCTCACCACGTTCTACAGGGGGACTATCGAGAGCATCCTGGGCAGTTGCATCACTGCCTGGTTTGGGAATTGTACCGTCTCAGACCACAAGACCCTTCAGCGGATAGTGAGAACAGCTGAGAAGATCATCAAGGTCTCTCTTCCCTCCATCACAGACATCTACACCTCACGCTGCATCCGCAAAGCCACCAGCATTGTGGATGACCCCACACACCCCTCTCACACATTCTTTACCCTCCTGCTGTCTGGTAAACGGTACAGAAGCATTCAGGCCCTCACGACCAGGCTATGCAATAGTTTCTTCCCCATGCTATCAGGCTCCTCAATACATAGAACTGGAGCTGAAGGAACACACACACCCACAACACACCCATTTTATCCTACACCCTGCAATTTTTTGGCACATGTTAAATACTATTGGCTGCTGTTAAATACTTTTGGCTGCTAAATACTTAAACTGTACATAGTCGTTGTTTACACTTATGTTAACACATATCTTTATTTCACCAGGATCACTCTGGAACAGAACTGTGTGCTGGTCGGAGCTGCACTGGGACGTACTACGTCCATTGTCTACCCAAGAAGTTATTGTACTGTCTTGTGCTGTCTGCACATGTTTGCACTTGTGCACTTTATGTATAAATTATGTATCCTTGTATTCTGTGTTGTTCTGTTTGTGTAGCACCTAGATCCCAGAGAAACGTTGTTTCGTTTTACTGTGTACTTGTATATGGTTGGAATGACAAAAAACTCCACTTGACTTGACTTGACTTTTTCAGTTGCTGTTCAAAATACAATCAAGTGTGTTTCTTCAAGCGCACATCTTTGTATCTAAGCAATGTTGTTTCTTGTCAAATGTCAGTCTGAAATGTCTACTGCAGTGGCTGGCAGATAAGCAGAATTACCAGCTGCTGTGCATACCAAAGTACCTGCATTTGGTGGGTGGAGGGTGTTAATTTCATACCCTGGTGCTCACCAAGCACCCATCCACTCGCTAACCATTCAATCTTTAAACAAAACCATGTTACAAGGTGGCTACAAGGAGTGGTTTCAGTGAATAGATCACTGAATTTTCCAAACGTTGCGAGTGCATCATATCTATAAAGTACATGGAGTTTTGTGTAACACAAAACTGCTTTTTGTTTTGCTTTGTCTGTAAAAATAAATTAGTGTTAACTGTATGATGACACTGGACCAGTTATAAACTCTGTTTATAAAGCGTGACGTGTTTGTGCTTTCTTAATATACATATCAGTCAAAAAGTCTCCTCATGTGGACCATTTTGGCCGGAATAAGCTTCAAAGTGAACCAGACTTTACTGGAAAAGTCAAAAGTCTGTGACAGAAGACTAGCTACACAGTATTGTTTGATTTGTCTGCACAGGAAACTTTTTGAATTGAAGATGGGTGGAAACGCATTTAATGTAAACAGAGTTCTGAACGTTGAAGCTTTTTGGCTTCTGCAATACTGTAACAATTAGTTTGATTGCTTGGTGTGAACCTGACTTTGATTACACCCCTGATTACACGATATGTTTGCGTCATCACTGTTTCACTGTCATTGTGAAAACTAGCAGCGGCTGTTTACCACTGTAACTAGGTAACAACTCATGGGGCAAGTCATCAGTTTCATTGTGTTTGCCTGCGTTTGTCCATTTGGATTTACCACCAAAACTTAACATGCACAAAATTACTCTTGCATTTGTCTGCCACAAATATATTTTGCAAAGAATGCAAGCTGTTTTCTGAATGTAATGCGGAGATATGCAGTTATAAGAATTCATTATTAGTAAGAACATACTGCTTTTAAGCCAAATGCAAAACGTACTGTAGCTCACATGAGATGAAGCTCAGACCAATGTGAAAGTTCAAAAACTTTTTTATATCATCCAAATGAGCTAAACTCAAAGTTCAAAACTCAAACTGAGTCAATAAACTCAGACTGTCAGACAGACTTGGTATGTGCCAAAGACTTTGGTGCCAAAGTGCCTTAAAGTACCACATCCCCCTCAATCATCAAATAAAACCCCATATCATTGTTTGTCTCACGACACCTCTTCAAGAACCACTTATTTATTGAAACCCCAGCTGCCAAATACGAGCTGTTCTGCCTGATGCCAACCCACTTTGTTAGTTTATCTAGAGTGACTGAACAGCCTAATGTCATTACCTATAAGCCCACAGTGATGCTTTCTGTGGTTAGAAACATGGCACACATTGTCATCTAATGAATCCACATCCAGAAAACCTTTATGTATTGTGGGCCCGGATGATGGCAGATTTGGTCTTCAAATCTTTTTGAAATAGCTTGAAACTGGGATGTATCTGCAGTGAAAGCATCTTTAAAGCAGGTAGTTTTAATTTAGTTTATGGGTATTCTAATAAGAGGTGATCCAGAGCCAGAATTTGTAATTTTCAGTATTTTTCTGAGCAGCAATGTTCTCTCCCAAAGCTCTTAAACACGGCACAGTACCACTGTGAAATACAAACTTACATTAAGGCGGACTGAAGTCCTGAACCATATTGAAAACTTTCATGATAACAGCGGGTTAATTTACATATATTCAAATGAAGTCAATTGGTTGGCAAGAATTATGACCCAAATCACTGTAATATAATAATAATATAAACACTGTGCTACTGTAATTGTATAAATTATCTTTTTCTATAAAAAAGCATGACCTAATTAATATTCATGAGCTTTGGCACACCAACATGCCCTCCCACATTAATTACTTTACTTCTGGGGCAACTGTGCCCCAAAAGTTTTTCATTAAAAATTATGTCTGTTTTTAAGATGGTGTGTGCACATAGGGCAAATCTTTTCAGAAAGCTGTATGTAGGACAAAGCATGTCAAGCAGCACAGAGCAGGCCCAAGTCACACTTCACCCTAGCATGTTTGTTTTATTCAGAACTGAAAGGGGCTGAACGCACAGCATAGATCTTTATCAGAGTCTGGAGGAGGTTAAGACCTCAACTAGCCTCTCATGAACCAAGCTATAGGAAAAACTGACGATCTTTGACGATCGAAGTCTGATAACATACCCCTTACATAGATTCCACATATACACACAAGTGCACATCACCTACTTTTTCATATCAGTCTACCAAATCTTCCACTACTGATAACATACCCCTTACATAGATTCCACACATACGCACAAGTGCACATCACCTACTTTTCCATATCAGTCTACCAAATCTTCCACTACCCACCTGTGTGGAGGAGAATACATTATACACTTTTAGTCTTAGTTTTTCTTTTCCTCCTCCCCATCAACCCTTTGACAGCTGAATAAGGATCCTATCCATCTGAAAACATGTCGTAAGCCTTGTGGAATGTTTTAAATGGCTCCCAGATGTGAATGTCAGACAGTTTTAACTCTTTCCTGACACCCTCCCAAGAGAACCACACATTCACCCAGAAAGGTTTGTTACAATTCAGTCAGCGCCTCTCAGCCTCTGCAGATGATCCAGAATGCACCAGACCATATCTGGTTTTAAATCAACCAAAAAGAGCCAACGTCACACCCCTTGTTCTTACTCCACTGGCTGTTGTTGCCCACATCAGGTCCATACCTTTAAGGCAGTCAATGGAACTTCACTCTTCTATAAGTGTATGTTCTCTCTCTCCATGAACTTTCAGTAAATGAGGGATGCCTGGTTGTTCCTTAATAATTATGAACAAAATCGCTTTCCAAAACATTAATCATATCTGCTCTTCTTGTAGAATCTCTGGTAGAATGAACTGCCAACCTCTATTAACAAGTTTTCATATGAAACAAATCTCTTTTCTGCTTTTAACTTTAAGAGCAGTAATGGTTCCTCATTTATTAGTCATTTTGGACAAAGCTTCTAAATACTACTACTAAATAAATAAATGTTAATATAAACAACCCAATGCTATTATTAGATATTCCTCTATATAAATCCATATATATGTATGTAATGTTCCTGCAGTTTAGCTGCTACAGCAGGGCATTAGTTGGGCATTAGACACAGGCAAAAAATGTATACTATGATTTCACTGTAAGTTGCGTTTTATAGAATTGTTTTCTAAATGAACATAAATGGTTTGTTCTGCTTGTTTTATGCAGCTTGCTGCAGATGCCTTGTGCATGTTTGTACTGCTGAGCATGTTAGGCAGTAAAGAACTACTCTTCATCCTCAGGTACTGATGCTGGAATATAGCAGACTGATGCCAGAAGCTTACCCACAAACACTTTTCACATTTAATGCTCCTCTTTTGGTTTTTCCTTATATAAGCCATTTTTATTTCTATATGTTATTAATCTGTCATCTTGGCACATTCTGTAAGTCAGTATCTTCTGTGTGTGTCTTATAACGTAAAGACATGCCCACACAAAACTTGTGCCCACAGATTTCTGCAAAAGCTCTGAAGAACTGGGACTCAAAAGAATTGGGACAAGAATTGGGACAAAGTTCTACTCATTCTTGAATACTAAATATTTTCTTCTGCAAGGACTTTAGATTTCTGTTTACCCTCCTGCCAACATTTTCATTGATGCCACCAGAAAATAATGCTGTTTATGTGTTTAGTAATACATTTGAAGAATTTTGTTTTGTTACTTGCTTTCTTTTGGGTAAAACATTAAAATTAACTTGTATAACTTTTAATGCTCTTAATATACAATGATTTTACAATAAATTTAGTATTTCTATTGTCACAACTACATTATAAATGTCTTGATCTTTATGATGACACTACTTCAGTAGAAGAACATTAAATGCTTTCAGCTATGAATAAGAATGCAATAATTACAGCTCAGTTCAACACATTTTTCAGATTCTGTGTGGGCTGAACATATGAATGAGCTCTAATTAGCAACAGGTGCACTGTAAGGAAATGCAGATGTTGCATAGAGCTCATAGACATGATCGGTCTCCTGAGTGTTAGGGAAGCTACTTTAAAGCTGTACTTTGCCAAACTACAAGTGACTATACTACAGTCAAGCAAAAAAGACAACATAAGGTGTTGCTATAGACTTTGACCATAACAGTATTCTGTAAGGCAATATCTTTTTGCAAGAGTGTATCCATCAAGAATCAGTACAGCCAGTACAATCAGGACAGCCTTCTAGGTTTTGGTGCTGGCTATTGTTATTGGGGCACATTATAGCTATATGAATACTATGCCACAGAATTTTAATCCTGGATGCTGGATTTACACTGTATGATTTTCCCCCCAGTTTTGACTCAGTTTTGTAAAAATTCCTGACAAATGCCTGAAATCTAAGGCAAATCGGTGCTTGTTCATGTAAGTAATAATCGTGCAGTGTGCATTAATGCATTATGATTTCTGTATTAAAGTACTCAAAAATCAATTGCACAGTGTTACATATTTTGTTTAATTGTGCACTTACATTATCACAAATGTTTTCAAGTACTTTTGAAATTCGTAATTTTGTAAAAATGTCCCAGGTCACTTTTGCCTGTCAATGATTTAATATCCGCAGTATGCCAAGTATTGCTGTAGAAACCATGGCAACACACATGGACAAATGCAGAAACTCTTACCTGGAACTCCTGCTACCATGGTCTCGAAATTAAATTTATTAAATAGAATGGAAAATATATGAACGTAATAGGCTACACATTTCTAGAGGTGGTCTTTATTTATATAATTGTAATGTTTCTGGAAATACATGATTGTTGTATTGTGTTGTAACATGATATGTTCTATGACTACATCTATGATCTACATCTGTTTGCTTTTCATTTCAAATTCATAAAAGTACTCAAAAAATTGTTTGAATGCTGTTATGTTTAGATCAGAAAAACAACATGGTTTTTTGCTAGACATAAAATGTTTTTTTTGTTTTGGAGTTGTGCTGTCTGTTTTGAAAATAATTGGGTCAAGTAAGAGCTGAGGTTTTATAATGATTTTTAGCCATGTGGTAAAAGAGTTGAGTGCTGCGAAAGAGAGAGAAAGAGCTAGAGAGGTTGAGGTAAGTGACCCCATCTCCTGCTTTCTCTCTCTATCTCGTCTTGGCTCACTGCGCTGCGAAGCAGTTGTTCAGCACACTATCATGACATCCAAGCTGAGCTCTGAACTGAGGACTTTTATTGTAAGACTTAGTAATTTTCTTTTGCCAGTTCTTGAAAAATTAGGCTGGTTCCCATTTGCAGGGTCCCTATACAATTTTCACTGCATCCTACACACTCAGCAGGGATCTAAGCAATTCTCTATTTGCAGCACTGCCAGGCGAATAGAACATATACGGAAAGAATGAAACAGTTTACCTTTCAACCATATATTGTAGACAAATTTGTACCCAAAAGTCAGCAAAACCTGACAAATCTGAGCAAAACCTCCTTTTAGGGACAGCCTCATTTGGTAAATATGCTATAAAAATATAGTAAATATTTTTGTTAGAAAGTTTTCTGTTAGGGTTATGTTATAGTGTTTATAAATTATTTGTAATGCATCGCACAATAGTGAGTATAGGCAAATGCTCTGGGGCATTTGAGAGGCACAAACACATGTGACCTATTTCCACTGTAAAAATGTCAAATGTCAAAAATGTCAAATGTCAAAAATATCAGAGTTTCCAAAGCTCCGAGTACGGTCCACACAAATACACAGGGTGCAAACGGGACACAACAAAGTAAGGGCTTGGTGTGCCTCCTCCACGGGCATCGCTTGCAGGTTCACCATCTGGTCCTTGACAGGTGTGGTGAAAACCTTGGGCACGTAGCCAGGCCCGGGTCTCAAGATAATGTGAGAGTAGGCAGGCCCGAACTCTAGGCACGAGTCACTGAATGACAGCGCCTGCAGGTCCCCAACCCTCTTGATGGGGGTAAGCGCGATCAGGAGTGTTGTTTTGAGAGACAGACTCTTCGGCTCAACTGACTCAAGCAGCTCTCAAGGGGCTCCCCATAGCCCTGAAGGACTACGGAAAGGTCCCAAGAGGGAAAAAGGGGCAGCCTCAGGGGGTTCAATCTCCAGGTGCCCTTCAGGAACCTGATTACCAGGTCATGCTTTCCTAAATACTTACCTTTTACTGCTAGGCCGATATAACATGCCCCTTCAGGGTGGAGGGGGACAACTTCCGTTCCAACCCTTCCTGCAGAAAGGAAAGCACAGAGCTGTTCGGGCAATGTGGGGGTCTTCTCCACGGGAAGAACACCGGTCAGTAAAGAGGCTCTACTACACAGCGTAGCCCGTCAGTAGGAGCCCTCGTCTGAGTGATAGTGTCCACCACAACTGGGGATAGATCACTCACGTTCTCCATGTCCCATCCAAGGACCAAACATGGAGGTTCCAAAGATCGGCGTGGGTGTCAGGTAGTGCCCCATCCCTGAGAAAGAAGATCCTTCATCAGGGGAATCCACCAGGGAGGGGTTGTTGCGAGATGCATCAGGTCCGAAAACCAGGTCTGGGTGGGCCAGTTCAGCACAACCAGCAAGACCTGCTCCTCGTCCTCCCTGACCTTGCACAGAGTTTGTGCAAGGAGGCTCACTGGGGGAAACGCAAATTTGCGCAGGCCCCGGGGCCAGCTGTGTGCCAACGCATCCATGCAGAGGGGGGGCTTCAGACATGGAATAAACAACGGCAGTGGGTGGACTCTGGGGGGGCCAACAGGGGCACCTGTGCCTCCCCAAATCAACGGCTGGATGGCCTGGGGATGGAGTGTCCACTCTCCTGGGCTGATAGGTGCCGTGAGAGCATGTCGGCCGCACGGTTTAGCTTGCCAATAGAATAGGTGGCGCGAGTGACCCGAGTCGCCGCTGACCCCAGAGGAGGAGATGGCAGGTGAGTTGAGACATGTGACATAAGCGTAGATGTACACCACAGTCGCCATGCCGCCCATGCGGACTAGCCCATGCCTGCCCTGTAGCAATGGATAAAACCGACGCAGAGCCAAAGCACTGCCAACTCAAGGCAACTGATGTGCCACAGGCATCTGGGTCCTTTCCAGGAGCCCGAAGTCACCTGCCCATTGCACACAGCTCTAAAAAGTTTCAGTGGGACAGGTTCAACAGGTTCAGGCACAGCAGCCACCATACTCAGCTCTTGCATCACCTTGGCTCAGAACTACCCTCGTGGAGCTGCATAAGTGCCTTGGCCTGGCGAAGAGCTACCGCAGTCTTACAGGCCTTGGACGGGAGATGCGCATAACTGCGCATTCCACTGGAGGGGTCTACACACTTCCCTTGGCAGCCCCCTGCAAGGGTAGTGAGAGTGAAGGAGGAAAGGCAGGTGCCTCATGCACTTCCGGGAAGGCACCGGGTGTGACAGGACTAGACTAGGACTCCTGTGTGGCCCAGAGGAACCAATTATCCAGCCGTGAGTGCTCTGGACTGGGCAGAAGGTTCCATTACAGTTCAAAGGCACAGCTGCCCGGGCAAGCACAGCCATCAGCTCCGAGTCTGACTCAGCAGGAATGACCCAGCCCACAGGGGGAAGTTCTGCCTTGTCTTCAGAAAAGAGCAGCCCACTCTCCAATGCAGCAATCGACATCCGGTCCTCATCTGGAGCACCAAAAGTGACAGCGGGTCCCCTAACCCTAACCTGGAAGCTCTGCTCCCAATACTGTAGAGGACTGGGAGGCCCACGGGGACTGACCCGGTGTCTCCACCATCACTCTGAGATCTCCCAAAGAGTTAACCAACTCTGTCGCCTTCAGGTGTGTAGCCAGAGCAACATAAAGGGTAGCAGCAGAGGGGGTTCGATCTCCCGAGAAGAGAGAGCCGTGACCACAGTGTCAAGATGGCCATGGTCTTATAATAAGAGCACAACCTGACCACAAACACTGCCTCAACATGCTTGCCCAGGCATGTGATGCAGCAATCATGGCCATCAGACAACAACAGGAAGTGACTGCATCCAGAAACACACAAAAAACATCTTTAAAAAGACACCTGTTGTCCGTAGGAGCTCTTTAGAATAGAAATTCACAATTCACTCTTCTATTCTGAGAAATTCACTCAGAATTGAAATTCAGCAAGCGAGAACTGCTGATTGCGCCATCACATGCAGCAGATGCTGGGGAACTCGAAAAGTGATAGTTGAGTGAAACATGAGTAGCACACACTTGGCTCCAAAGCAAACATCTAAATGAAAGTGAGTTGCGGCCAGCTTTATACCCGCTTCCAGGTGGGCGTGACTCGGCACGCAAATCCTTTGCCCAAATGCTCATTGGTTCTTTTCTCTCGGGCCAATGTTCATTCGCATGTTTTTCACTCCTCGAAGGTTCGCCTGTTATTCACTACTTGAAGGTGATAAGGCTCTCAAGCAAGACCCCATACGTCAGTAAGGGTACTGCTTTCTGAGTATATACCTTTAGTATTCCATGTGAGTCACAAAACCTTAGCAATTGCCCTAGGAAATACCTACAATAAAGCATCTCAACTTAGCAATTACCTGGCAACTATTTAGAACATTTTAGCAATCATTTATTGTACAGCTTACATAACCTTAAGCTATTTTTATAAACAAGGTCCTGTCAAGTTGTCTTTCAAAGTTTGTTACAAACTTTGTATTTCAGTATTTAGATGCTACACTGATTTTGCTTGCTAAAATCTTGCTAAGATCTGGTTTCATAGACATGTTGAAGGCCTATAATGTCAAAGTCAGAGTTTGGTTTTGTGGTTTGAAGTGCTAATTCACTGTAAAAACAATGGCGTAATAACTTTGCAAAAAGACTGGGGAACAAAAACAGAAAAAACGCAACCACAGGCAGGCTGGCCCACAGCCAAACATACAAACAGGCACATATCCCCTTCCTTTGTACATGAATAAATGAGCTACTACATAAAATATAATTAAAACCCTGGGTACTAACTTAATGGAAAAGACTTTAAAAAGAAAGGAATAGGAGAAAGGGACGTGGTAGAGCGCAACCAATAGGTTCCATGAATTCAAAATGCTGTTGCTTATATGCATATGCAGAGATTGATTTTTGACAATAAAGAATAAACCTTTCAAGACAGATATACCTTGCAATTCCATTTGGTGCCAGTAGTAGCACAGAAATTGCAGGAATAACAAAACAGCTCAGTTGTGTTTTATTTTCTTTATTTGAATAAAAAGTGCATTAGAAATTAGGAAAATAAATCAATAAATATTGTCTTTTGAGAAACATGATAATATCATATATAACAGTCAACCTTTCCTCCAAGTATATTAAATGTTTGATTTAAATGTTTTGAATTAAGAGCTGCACTGTCTAATTTTATCTCAACCTTTTTTATCAAAGTTTCATCAAGTTTCAGATTCATCAATGATTCATTAAAATTAACCAGAATGAGCCATTCATCAAAATTAAAATAATCTCTGGATAGGTCTCGGATATATTTTTAGATATTTCTTTTAAGCATCCAGTTAGGAATGTCGGATGGATTATGATTCTCTCAGTCAGAAGATAAACAGTGAATACTTCTAAAATAGCCCAAAGACCCAAAGAATCCTGACTCAATTCCACTGACATTACCAGTTAACGCCACGTCTGATGAAATTCACAGCAAGTGGTGGAAAAAATCCACTGGAACTTTGTTGAACTTTTCAACCTAATTTAATTAGAGGCAAGATCATAGCTATGAATCTGTCAGAGCCTTCAGTTGTGGTATTGGTGTCTGCAACCAGTATGCATACATACCATCTTCCTCCTGTTCAGTTATGCACAATTCAATCCAGTTTTATTTGTTTAGCACTGACAGGTGGTTGTGTCATTTTTGTGTACTCATGTTCTGTGAAAAGCACTCGTGATAACTCTGGTGCATGCATAAATAGTTTAATACACTTAAAATATTACATCAACAAGTCAGTCTCAGCAAGAAAACATCTAAATGGTCACCTATGTCTTACATGAATGTAAAAGATAGGGAAAATTATAGAGTTAGGGTTGAGTTTAGGGTCCAAACTTTTGGATCTGTACGTTATGTAACTCAAAGATCTCACAGCTCTTGACTGATTAACTGTAATAGCTTTATTAAATACACATGCATGCACACACACACATACAGACAAAACACACAGGAACTGTCCTAAATAGTCCTAAACATAGGCCTTATTTTGCTTTACTTTAAGCAAAATACAACATGATTTTGGGTTGAAAGATAAGGTAGAGGTGTTCTTGACAGACTTCACCCAGTAACTGGATGCCCTTCGTACATGTGAGCCGATAGCACTGTCAGGATTAAGCTAACATGAGTATGATCCTGGCACTACAGTCAAGTGGGCACATGGCCTGGCATTGATGTTGGCATAAATCTGGCATAGTAAGAGACAGTGAGGATGGGGGAGATTCCTGGAAACCACCCTTTGCCAGGAGTTTGATTGCCAGGAGATTTGACCAGTTAAGTATATTAATGTTGGTAGTTGGTGCTCATGTGCTCATATATATAAAACTTCTGAATGTGATACTAAATGCATACCACTTTTGTTTTTTTTAATAGTGAACAGAGAGTGACCCAGTACAGTGTTGCTCCTTAATGTTATCCCCAATCATCAGGTGATGCAGTCATTCAGTTATACCCTGTGACTGTTGGCTATAGCTTTAATCTTTAATTTGTTATATTACTGTCTATTTGTTATGTTTCATTTCAAGTCATTTTTCAATTCTGAATATACCCTTTGAGTGCATATTGCAGACCTTTCTGTCTGCTTCTGTCAGAAATCAGAAATCAATTTTTTCTAGATATTTTCTTTATTTTCCCAGGGAGTGCACAAATTTACAGTGGGAGCTGTAACATTGCTGGTAAAAAAAAGCTTGTTGGATGCAACAGTAACTAAGGGGGACAGGTTATTATAAAGGGTGAATTTTAATCACATTGTCAATGTGATTTTTGTCAATGCGCAGTGTGTCTTGGCTTTTATTAAATACTACTGGGATTTTATGGTACATCTGGACCAAAACAATCATACAGAACAGCAAAATCTACAGTGTTTAACCTGTTTTAGGCAAAATGTAAGAGTTTGTGTTTTTCACACAAGACTTTGAATGTGGTTTATACTCCAAAATGTAGTCCATACAACTTATGTGCTACATCCAAATCTTCTGAAGCCATTTAAAGCTTTGTGGGAGAAACAGACTGAAGTTGACTACAATCTTGCTGTAGCATTCAAATCACATTGCCATGTTTTTCACTTCTAGTCATGTGGAAAAAACAACTGAGTTTTGGTTAAGTTGTGCCTAACATATTTGACTTGAACGCGAGCATAAATGAGATTTGAAGAAGGGAAACACTTAAATTTCAGTCTGTTTCTCAGACTTATGATGTTAAAAGACTTGGAATACATCGTTTTTTCTGAAGTACTTTTATGATGCTTTTTAGTTCTTTGTATAGTGTGGCATATAAATCAGCATACACTTTTATTGTATAGACAAGAACTGCCTGGATATTCTGTCTAACATCTGCTAGGATGGAATGAGGATTCAGGATTGGAATGACATGAGGGTCAATAAATAATTGATTCCTTTAATTGCCTTCATCTGGTTTAGCTACAAACATCCATATAGTGTCATCTAATACATGCCTTCATGACTCTAATATGTTAATATTTACAGATGACCTCAACTGATAATGGTCATATCATCCTGACATCAGTATGATGTGATCTGTTGAGCCATTTTTTAGGCCCCCGGGGGCAGATGAGCCATGCTAGGATTGATGTTCAGGGACATAGATCAGAGGAGACAAGTCCTGACCCATCTAACCGGAATTAACTGAGGACAGAGGGATGAAATGAGATGATTGAAGGACAGCAGAAAAAAAGAAAATAACTATGGATGACTTCATGTCTCCAAAGAAAATGTTTTACTTTAGATCTGTCTGCTTTGAAAAGAGAGCTGATTTTATTGATGTCATCCAGTTTATTCTCATTTTTAAAAGACCATCACCCACAGTAGGAAATAACATGTCTCATGCAACGTAGGTACTAAAAATAACAGTATGCTTCAGTTTGCTTCAGTTGAGCTTGAACTTGGGACAGTAAAGAAATAATTGCTCTGTTTGCTGTGAAGTCAAAAAATCTTTTAGGATTAAATATGAATAGGAGGCAAAAGTTCAAAATGTCACATTTAGTTTTTTGGCTGTTTCAACACATACGTTTTACCAATTTAGAAAAACACTAGAGTTTTGTTCCTCCATCTAATGTGAGCCTCAGTCATTATAATTTATAATTATAAAATATATCATTTTTATATAAATTATATACTTATAAAAACATATATATAACCTTTTATATTTTATACAGTAAGTGACTAGATTAGATAAAAATTAATGTGACCGCTAGTTGATATTCATAGTGTATGTGCATGTGACAGATAGAATTGAGTTAAACATTTGTTGATAGTTTATGAAGAAAAATACACATGACAGTACAATGCAGGCATTATGCAAGATGGCGGACAGAATGAATCTATGCTATTGTCTGTGTGCAGATCAAGTTGTCACTCGGCTTGTTTTGTTTCATGACTACAGACAACTGTGTCCCACTTTCACACACACTCACATTGTGTTACATCATCACAGTGGGAGACATTTTAAAGTTTAACATCTCACTCAGAGCAGAGTGTCTCTGCAGAGAAGACACTGAGCCGCCCACCTTAACATGGCCTCCCAGCATCCCCCTGTTCCTCTTTTATCTAACAAATCACCACCCCATCCTCTCTATCAACAGCCCCCATTAGCCCACAATCTCTCTCTTTCTCTCTCTTCTTTAAAGAGCTTTTGTGGAGTTTGGCTGTTGTCAGATGTAGAGGCTGTCAGGCTGAGACATTTGAAGCAGACAGAAAAAAGAAACACCAGAGGAAAAAATAAGCTAAGATCAGACAAGAGTATCTGACCGGCCTAACTCCCCCAGGACTGTTTCTTTCATGTTAATCTACCTGACTAGCATATACTAAGAGAGTAAATTCACATTCCTCTAGTTAAAAAAAAAACTTGTACAAGAGTTGCCTGACAAACACAGACACAATCAATTCTTTGCTTTTCTCTCTGCAGTGTTTTCTGGGTATGTGTTGAACACTGCACATCACATTCAGACAGCTAAGACACTATTTTTAGAAGACAAAAATTTGATATATAAAATTTTAAAACTGTGTTATGTTTTTATGAGTTTTATGTTTTGTTTATCAGTCTTGTGAAGTCTTGTTTTGCCCTGGCAACATTGCTGAGTGGTTTCTACTGGTTATTGGATTACCTGTTACTGTTTTGGATTTGAATGCTGTTTGCCTGGTTAACGAATAAAACACTGCAAATGGATCCTCCTGTGTGTGACCCTTCATTAAAAACACAATGTATTTATATAAAATATACATAATATTTTATACATAAAAATGTCACATAACTGACATCAAACCTGGCATGATACATCTTGAGGCATGAAGTCTGAATATTCATATGTGCAAATTGTATTTGAGAACTACAGCATTTCTCTGCACTAATAAATGTAATTAAAAAATTGAGATGTAAAACACGAAAAATATGTTTTTAGTCAAAAATAGCTTTCCATCCAAGC